>JARFJB010002411.1:422500-537500 GCA_036346205.1 Vesta saturnalis | reverse complement strand
TGGATGCAGTTTGCAGCGTGATGTAACTTTTCTTTCGATTATTTTCGTTTTGAGTACCGTTCTTACCGCGCATAAAATTTAAGTTGAAGTATTAGTGCAATTACAACCAATTGTAACGTCGATCAAATGTATTAAAAGGAGAAATATTCACAAATTAAGTCATGCTGGAAGAACCTAGTGCAGTATCAACCCCGATCACATTTCCGCCGCCGAGGTCATCTCTAGGTACCAAAGGTATCTGTATCACAAATGTAAGGTAAACACTTTTGTGCATTTTGTTTTGGTGTGGTTGACAAATTTTAATAAATTCTGGTGTATTTTTGTTTGTTTTGTATGCTAATGTTGGAATACGCTATCTTTCGACATTTACATTTGATTTTTTATCTATTAAATTGTAATGCTAGTGTATAAATTGGTGAGATGATTCTAAATTTATCTGAGTGTTTTTTTTTAATTATGATTCTGACTATTTGCGTTACAAGAGAACGCAGCTTATTGGTTATAATCTTTGTTACTTTGGATTTTATTTTAAATTTACAATTTTAATAAGGCCCATACTGGCGCTAGCTAGGTTCGCAGCCTGTTTATGTAAATTAAATTTTATTTGCTAAATGATTTTTTATGTAGCAATTGTGTGACCTTCCGACGAAGGTGTTTTCTTATTATTATTCAATATATGTATATATTTAGGTTAACGTTGTGTTTTTTTTAGTGTAAACCTATTTGCTGTACATCATCACAATACGCAACATTATGGTTGTTTACTTGAAGTAAAGTAATTACATTCGAAAGATATCATTGTTGATTGAATTTTTAACGTAACTTTTAAAGGTGTGTCGCAATGTTTTGTTTTCGAATTTGAGCATATTCTGTACTAGATGGATTAAGATAATTGCGAATTGTTGGAAATGAATTAAAGTAATTTATTTTGCTTGAAGGATAATTATATTGAAGTGCAGATTTATTAAGAAATTTTAGATTATAAGCAACATAAATTTACGTGGTGAGCCGGTCGTTGACTGAATACAGAGATTGTATTTTGTGCATACGAGGGTGTCGCGAATAGTCGCCCTTTTTTGAAGTATTTTTATACGTATCGACCTACCGATTGCAGACATTTCTGATTTTCCAAATGTAAGCAGTTTGGTATTTGTTTGAAAATGAGCTATATTTTTCGACGAATTTTGGTATTACATCCCGATATCGACGTTTACTAAAATTTAGGATTACATAAATCTTCCATCACACTTAACTTTGCGTCCCGTATTTTTTTTCGCTTTAAATTATAGAACTAATTATCGTATTTTCTTTTATTTTTGGACAGTAGAGATCGAAATTTTTGCGTTGAGGTTTGGCGAGATTTTGGGGCTTTTTGAATTTTATTCTCGCAATTTTGCGGCTTTTATATAAAACTTGGAATTTCATTGGAATTTAAGTGAACTTCGCGTCAACATTTTTGGAATAGAATTTGTAGTAGTAGAGTAGTTTATTTATTTGTGAGTGAACGTTTTGGTTCACGTCACACAATCAACGACGTGACCGAGCACTTAAGCCCCGCCCCCCGTCACAAGATGGCGGCGGCGGACCAATGAGAGGCAAGGGTGTGACCTCGCCCCAGTGACCCAGGACAAATGAGAGACGAGTATGAGCCACTCCCCTGATAAAATTATCAAGGGGCTGGCCCATCTGCTGACCAATGAGAGACGTGGCGTCCATCTTGCAAAGACTATCAATGGGGCTGACCCATCTATTATCCAATGGAAGAGGTGGCGGCTATCTTGTAAAGATTATCGCGGGGGCTAACACATGTGCTGACCGATGGTGACCATCTTGGACGTGTACTTTAGCCCCTGACAGCTTCTTCAACAGGGGTCTTCGACGTCTTATTGTGGGGATGTTGCATGCTGCGGGGCCAAGCAGGCAAGTTCTTTCTCGTTGCTAAAGAAGTCATCTTCGTTGCTGAAGAGGCTTTGATGCGTAGTAGAAATGTAAACCCTAAACAAAATTGTTTGCTCTTCGCGAGAGTCGAACTACGGAAAGCTAAGGTAAATATACATCATTTCTAGGCCACCCAGCCTTGTTATATATGTAATTAAGAAAGCTGGATACATATAAATATTTATGCAGACGTGACACACCGTATAGAAATGTTACGGTTGCAGAATATACAATTAATTGATATAGAAAATCAATAGGTATTGGAAAGAAAGCATTTATTAGTTAAAATAATTAATTTGAAGGTGAATAGGAAATATAGGTTAATAAATAAATAGCATCGATTATCCTTATAATCAAGTGTTGTAATACCCTGAAGTCAATGTACAAATCCTAAAGTTCTGTACGTATACTTCTACACCCATGGCTACAAATTTTAACTACTTAACAGATTGGGTAATAACAAAAGGATTTGGTGCCTTCTGTTCAGTCGTAGATTACAGTTGGGCAGGTTCATACAATTATCAATTTGCCTTATTAACCAAAAAATATTTACTTGTACCTAGACATGTTCGCTTAAAAATCGGGTTGCTTCTTCCTGAAACTAATTGTTAAATACTCGGATGCCAATTTGTTTTTAAACATGGAATAAACAAGTAAAGCATTATACAATAAAGTTAAAAGAAAATTTCTACAAAAACAAGTTTTATTAACATAACCTATATATTATTATAAACAGAAATGTCTTATTGCTAATGTTAGTAACGTTATAGCCTAATGAATAATTATTAATTAATATTGTAAGTAATTAATGGAGTCAGAATACCTTATTCGTAGATGACGGAGTGCATGCCTGCTGTGTTAGCGTTTTAGAAAATTGTTGCATAATATTACTTCACGTTGAAATAAATCTGGATTTGTATGCTTAATAATTCCCAAATTAATAAATTTCACTCTTGATCAATCGTACTAATACCGTAGCTTAGATTAACGGTAAAATATTTAATGGCGTAGATGTATTTAAACGTATAAAGGTGAAGTTAGGGTAAAACATACAACGTAAACGTGAAAGTAAAAAATAAAAAAAGTTCCCAAAAAAGCAACCGTATCAAACTTTAATATAATAGTTTTTTTATAAATCACCATAAAATTTATAGCAGTTTATAAAAAATTAACAAGCAATGATGGATGCAACATCCAACTTCCTTACTCAACCAAAAGGACACTAAGGTGGTTTATTGCACATGAACATGTCTAGATTGAATCTAATGTGCAAACACTATGCGTACGAGTTCTAATTAAAATAATTAAATGCATGTTTTTATGCAACTAGATATGCAACACACGCTGCACGAAATTCACGTTAATTGCCTGCAAAGAGGTGTCCACAGTAGATTAGATTGCTTTCGCTGTGTAATGTTTTCTTGTGGGGTGCAATTAAAGACAAAGTGTACCGAGTAAAACCTGGTAATCTAGACGAATTAAGAAATATAATTTGTGTTGCTATACGACAAATTAGAACCGAAAGTTTAGTAAAGTTCAAAACGAAATTTTAAAACGATGTCAAATGTATGTTCAAAATAATGGATTATTTTGAAGCACTGCTATGATTGTGCTATCTGTTTATATTTTTGCTGTTACTCTTCGTTGTAAGTAAAATGTATTTAGAACTTTTTTATTTTGATAATGTGGTACATTATTTCTTGTTGTTTCCACAAATTTAGTAGTAGAATTTGAGCTTATTTTGTTATTTAAATGTTCACGGCACACTTTAATTTGTTTGATAAATATTATAATTTCCTTTTTTTTTTTTTAATTGTGAGTTAACTAATATTATTAAACATACAAAGCTATACATTCTTGAAGTCATAAAAAAAATAAGCCATCGAATGAGTCCATAGTCACCTATAGTTGCCATTTAAAAAAATTTTTGTTTGGGTTGTAGTTCGAAAAATAATTACTAAACAAATTTTTTGTTGACATTTTCCCATTTTGCGTAAACATAGCTATCAAAACCCTATCTTGTAACTTTTTCCTATTTTGAATATTGAAAAGATATAGCCGATTGAATATTTGGACGAATTTTAGTTATTTTCAGACATCTTAGAAAGTTGGCAACAATGATGAATTTTCTTATCGGTGTTTGAATTGTCATGTAATTCTGCCCAACTTTGATAGTTTAACCGACTCTATATCTCTTATAATAACAAATAACCTTGAATCATTAATTTTATCAATAAATTTTAGACGTAGGTAAAATTAGTCAGGAATAGAAGCTAAAAAATAATTCAAATTTAATATTTGTGCTGATTGATCCAGTTTTAATATTGATAAGAATTTGATAAAAATCGCGTGAATGTGATAACTCTGCAGCAGATAATTAGTCTTGGAGATTCACCTTTTAACCTGTGATAATTACTTTGTAGCATTGTTTAGAAAAAATATTCATTGATGCTATACGTAAGGTGGGTAAGATAAATACTTATATTTAAATCATTAATTTCATCAATCATTATTGCATTTAAATATAAAATAATTAAAACGGGTATAATCATTTATTATTATTAAACAATTAGCTGAAGCAAAAATCAAGCACGACATACAGTATGGAAATAGTTATATCAAATGGCGAGGGTAAACATGGGTATGTAAAATATACATTTATTGTGAAACTACATGCAATGTATTTCTATAATACATGATTGATAAAATGATAACACATTCGTGACCTTTTGTTATCACTCTTGACGTTAACAGATAGCGAGAAATGATAAAAAATCAGTACAATGTACTTCTAAAATGCAAGGTATGCAAAAATAAATTTATTAGCGAAATAATATATTCTAAAACAGAAAAATTGGTAGAATTAAAAATAATAACAGGTAATTTAGGTATTTACTCTAATGATACACAAGGACTTGCATATTCAGCGTACAGCTTGAAATTTATCTAGTTCTCAGGACGTTAATAGTGTGACTCGTGATAGATCAGTAACATATCTTCCTATCAACATTATATCGTAGTACAATTATTTTGGAGAATATTTAGTGACACTACTGTACTGTATGGATTTTGATATGGAGCAATGGTGTGAAATCTTGAACACTAAAACTAAGCATCTATTACGCCAAACTCTAAAATATGACGAATCCGGGAAAGCTATGTTTATAGGTTATAGTATAAAAATTATCGTTTATTACCGACGAAGAAAAGCGAACCAGAATAAGGAGAGGAAACAGTTCAGTATTATTATCCGAACAGGCAATAACCTATTCTGTTCGCCTATGGATGTGATAAATTGGAAACTGAATTATATAAATGATTATCGTAATTATTCGATTTATGAAGATTTTATGAATGAAGTAGTAGCTAATCTATGTAAGGGAGGTCTGAGCGATGAAGAATGTATGTTATCTAGAGGCAAATTTTTCAGTAAAAATCTTAGATTACTTTCAGCATTGATAGGCCATAGTTATAATGTAAAAGTTTATTAATTTTTAGTTCCCACAAAAACTTATACAAGAACTTTCAGCATTAATAGACCATACTTGCAAAATATATGTAAAAATAAACGTATATTATGTAAAACAGTATTTTAATAGGTATTGATGGAGGATTTACATTTAAAAAAGTAGATTAGGGTTTGATCACTGCTCCATCTACTGGTATATTTTCTAAAAGTAGATCTAGGTTCCTGTAATCGTTATGGCGGGAAAACCCGAAATTTGGAATAGGTTCTAATAAGGAGGGTCTGCATACTATTCTATATTCTTGTTTCCGGTTCCAGATACCTAACTTGTAGATTTTGCTATAAAAAATTTGTAACATGTGTGGAAAGTAAAACGCATATTGTGAAAAACAGTATTTTATTAATGATAATAATAATGAAAAACAATAGACAATTTTGTTCAGCTTCATATGATAAAATAATATATTGCATTTTACGTAAAATGCTTGTAAATGGTTCATACTCAATTAAAACATCATGCAAGATAACGCAATATGCCGGAGGATCAGCGGCACAGTCGGAAGATGCTTCGACTTCCAATTTCAAATCAATAACTACATAATGAATACTTTCGTTTTAACGAGTGTAGTTAATTACAAATAACGGTTGAACCTTATATTGTTCGTAACTAAGCACAGAACCTTGTGGCGAATTATAATATTGATTTCGAAAGTCTAAATACGTAGCTAAAAGTAATGGCTTGGGAGGAAGTGCGAGAATCTCTAACTATGGTTGATGAAAGATTGAGAAAGCAGTCGGAGGAACGAGGATGAACTTTACTCGCAGCTAAATTGAGCTACGTAATATTAAGAGCAACTTAGATTTTCCTATAAGAAATTTGCAACAGATGTGAAAAGTAAAACACATATTACGTAAAACAGTATTTTACTAATAATGATAATGCTATTCACTATACAACTTTTATCCAGCCACAAGTTTTGTTTATACATCATATAATTATGCAACGTGTCTAACCAACCACGCCACATAAAAATGGAGAGGAAATGGGTAGCTCGACTAGCAAATCAGCCAAACGGTCCTGAGACCGCAGAGCACTCGGATAGCGTGAGTGATTTGAAGGATAAAAATTAAGAAGATGCCTTTGTTAGTTAGAAAACAATAACGAAATGGTAGACAGACAGATAGGGAGAACAGATAAGAAACAGTCGCCACAAGCTTTAAAGAAAGAAAACATAAGTTACTATTTCCTGAAAGAGAGAGACCCAGTAAAGCTTGAAACAGAGAGCAACAGAAATAGCAATTCAACGTCAATTCCCTCAACAAGAGTAAATTTATTTCTACATTCCCAACAAAGACTGCTATATACAGAGGTTTATATATATATATATATATATATATATATATATATATATATATATATATATATATATATATATATATATATATATTTATTATACTGATATTTTTTAATAAATTTAATTGTTTTATATTTGTTATGCCTAACTAGCTTAACAGTCGCATATTAATATTCTTCACAGGGGATAGGGATCAAATTTAGAAGGTACTTTAAAACTATATGGGCAATTAAATTATTAGCTTGTCGATTTACTAGGTAAATTTTATAATAATGGGTTATGTGATTAATTTACATTGAATGTTGCCAATTTATGTTTTATTATTTTCAATTCGTTTGAAGTTATCGAAATATAATTTTTAAATTGCATCGATATATATGTGCAACTCCCTGTACACAAAAAAAAATCTTCAAATGTATAATATCTGGGCATGCGCTATAGGTACGCATTCATATGACCTTTCAATGACTGTACAATGAAACCACATCTGTTACACGTAAGTATAATTATGCCTGAATTTGTTAAATACTATAATAACCATTTATTTTTAGATCAGTTAATGTTCCCTTTGGACATGAATACAAGTTGTCGCACAACATGTTTATTAAAAAATATGGACATAATTAACACACAAGTAAAAATATCAATGTCAACAATTACGTAAATAAAATTGGTACTCACTCAAAATGGCCTCTCTATCTTCTTTACGATGCTGGAGTTGACCGTTGAAAACAGCTCCTTTGATATCCAGATCTACTTCTGTGATACTGCTTATTCCTTTAGGTAAGTTTCACTAATATTTCTTCGTATATGATGATTCTTTATTTTCAGGATCATCACAATTTATTAATTTTTATTTCAAAATAATTTTTGAAATACTCCATTAGTTTGGAGGTTATTTAAATTAAACACGCTTCCAATAATAAAAATATAATAACAGCAAAACGAAAACAATTAACAAAATCAATCTCAAAAGACAACAAACTTAAAGACAATATCGAATCTCCGGAAAATATTTTCACTCGTAGCTGTCGATAACAACCGAATTTATTTAGAGGTAAACTAACCTTACCTTTATTTAACGACAAATTAATATCACTTGTTTTAAACTGCCGATACTAAAACCGCACTTAACTTTTATTGAAGTGACGTTATTTTATTTAAAATATTTACGAGCAAAAAATTTGGCAACATCTTGTTTATGCAAGGTGTTGGAACACAGAAAACAGAGAGAACAGAGAGAGCTCCTAATCCTCCAGCACTTCTATTTATATGCACTGGCTAGAAACCAAATTCATCTTTTGTTATCAACAACTATTTTAAATATTTTCTTAATTCTGATTGGCTAACAATTTTCTTAATTTTAAATTTTTCTTCAAAAACTTATAACTATTGAACCCCTTAATCTATCTTAAAACTAACAACATTTTTGGAATCTACACAAATTTTCGAATAAAATAGGTCCTTACACGAACTACTTGCTCCACTTATTAAACATGTTAATTTTTACATTGATTTCTTGATTTTATACTAATTTTATGCACTTTTCAGGTCTGGAATTGATTTCCACATGAATATGGGATTCTACTACATTTAAATAGACACCCTTTAAATGTCTATGGCCAATTTGAAAGGAAAATTATCTGAAATTCCCACATACCCTTAAAAACTAATTTTGGTAAAATTGGCACTAATATCGTGATTTGTGACTCGAGATTGAGGCTACTTTATTATTTTTACCTTTTATAATTTATTTAGGCCAATTGGTCCCATTCTATAACAATTTTATATAATTTTTATGCGAGGAAATAACATAACCTTAAATCAATATAGTAACCTTTAAATGTTAAATTTTACATTCTTAGGCACTTTAAATGTTTGTGAAAGTGTATATCCTTATTTTTTATGTCTTATATTAATTTATTTTCACACTTTTGGCAGTTTATAAGTTCTTATAAGACTTGTGTAGAATTGTTAAACATCACTAATTTAAGTCTGTAAATGTTAATTATTCACAATAACTCCAGAACTGCTGGATGATCCATGTCTCATTGTTAATAACAAATGTATTTATTGTTCTTTCATCTTTCATATGTAATTCCTTAAAAGGAAAGTTTATATACATAAACAACCGTAATAGTTGACGTTAGAAAGGTAACAATCCAACTTGTCTTTCATTTCATATATATATATATATATATATATATATATATATATATATATATATATATATATATATATATATATATAAGCACAAATCCCCCCTTTAACAATGATAAATTCAAGTAGATGTATAAATAATCGGAGAAGCCTGTTCAGCTCATTCTATAAGTTTTAGCATGCATATACGAGTAACTCATCAAGTAAGATAAGATGCCAATGACCTGAACACTGTTTTCCTAAAATAAACAAATTTATACTTAAAAGCTAACAAACATAGTATAACTAATATGACACAGACACGCGGTATATATATATATATATATATATATATATATATATATATATATATATATATATATATATATATATATATATATATATATATATATATATATATATATATATATATATATATATATATATATATACACTCACAATTTTGCACATATTTAACCAAGTTTGAGGTAATTACTGTTGAACTTTTAAATAAAACATACAGTGATGTGTTGGCATTTAGCTTCCATATTTGATGCTATATCAAGAGCTACTGTTTACGACTTCACGCTATCGTGCGCAGGAGCAATAACTGATAGCTGGGTTATCACATTCGCGCTATTTATAACAAATTCTAAAAAATGCATCAATTGGCTCAAATATTGAATATGAATTATTTTATATCTCCTATTCCTGATTAATATTCACCTGATATGCAATCAGCGTAGGCTAAAATTTATTAAAATGTGGGCGAAGCATCCACGTACTTGTTATCAGCAAAAAACAGGTTTTGCTATTCATATGGATATCTTGTACACTTTATTTCATACACAATGGTACAATGGATTTATCGCAGGTTAAAAGGTGATTGCTCAAGTATTATTTATTACTGCATGGCATTCAGTATTTGTATAGGAAAGTATAACTATACCTTCATATTTATTTTATATGTACAATAGCTGGTAAGTGCTATCATTAATATGCAATGCAACTATCAACATCCTCATTACAGAATTTAATATTGTAATGAGATTTACCCTGACTGAGACAGGTAACTATACTTATACCTCTAATACAGTACTTCGAGGAGAAATATCCAGAAGTGAGTTATTGTGTTGCTTTATGTTGTTGTTATTAACGGTTTTGTTTTAGTATAATGTAGCGTCGATAAGGGGGGATGGGACTCCTCTACCAAGAATCAGGCTATTAAAGTCTGGCATATTCGAAAATATACTTCCAGCTATATGTAGGCAAAGATTTATTCAAATCCTTATGGATCATTAGAGTAAATACCTAAATTATTATTTTTAATTCTAGTACTTTTTTCTGTTTTAGATTATGTAAATTTAACAATAAATTTATCTACGTTTATTGTTATCAATTCTCACCATGTTTTTACGCTGTTTCTAATTTTATTTTAGTATGCACAATTGTACAATCGAAAAGGAATATTTTGCTTGATATATCTGCTACAATTGTTTATTCATTTTGCATACGATACATTATAAAAAATGGAAAGTTACATATTGATATAAATTTCGTTTATATGGAAATGTAATTCCATATTGAAACTATATGTTTACTACTTTAATTTTATAATTAAAACGTTAAGGTATGAATATCTTCCACACTTTCATCAATCGTAAACAATATAGCTTGTCAAACAATGTACTATCAGTTAATGCACCTTTTTCTACTCGAGACAATATAATTAATAACTAACGCTTTTCTTCTCGCTCTTCATCTTCACTGGTACCTCTAACGCTTCACTCCTTCAAATCTAGATTATAATGTCCTAGTTGTTCCGCACTTAACTTTTGTATTAGACATGTCAAATAATATCGACCCTTTAAATACCTTTCATATAATATTATGCCGTTTTCATATTTCCTCGCAATTGTATGACATTCGTCTTCCGTACATCGTCGTCATAAACCATATACTGCCTCATGTTCGGTATAAAATACCATTGCCGACAAATGTTGAACTTAACGTTCTACAGCCGTACGTCCTTCTGCAGCTTTGTCCACGATTCAGTTCTGTAGCACATCCACGTATTGACTGTTTAGGGTATAAAACCTAAAATGCGGTGCAATTTTTATTCAGTAGTAGCGAGAAATCCTAAAAATTTGTTGTCGTTAATTATTATCTTTAAAGTATGATAATAACTTACCCGATCAATGTCAAGATAACGACTGAGATACAGCCATGCGGTGTAGCGTTGCCAGGATGTTCTTATATTATAAAAGGTCAACAATGTTATCACTGATATACTTTAGAAATACATTGTACCAAATTTCACAATAAACTTACAGCGGAAATATTAAATTTGAATTAACTATTTTATAACTCCTATTCCTAACTAACATTCACCTAACATGTTATCAATGCAGCTTAAAATTATCTTACCTTATTTATCTACACTACCTTACGTAATAGGACCACCTGATTATCTACTGCAACAACATTTAATGCCGTTATGGGATTTTCTCGAATTTTCAGAAAATAGGTTAATACGATGCGTTGAGAAGGCATATCCAAAGGTCAGTAATTGTGTTGCTACATGTTGTGCTGTTGTTGTTTTTAACGGTTTTATTTTAGTATGATATATAGTTGATAAGAAGATACGGTACTCATCTATCAAGAACCATTCTATTGTCGTCTTGAAAACTAGATAAATTTCAAACTGTACGCAGAATATGAAAATCCTTGTGTGTCATTAGAGTAAATACCTAAATTACCTATTATTACTTCTAATTCTCCTAATTTTCCTATTTTAGGTTATACTTTCGCTAATAAGTTTATTTTTACATACCTTGTACTTTAGAAATACGTTGTGTGTGATCTTTTTATTATACCTCGCCATTTGATAAGGTCAAGAGTTATATCAATAGGCCACGAATGTGTTACCAATCATGCACTTTAGAAGTAAATTGTGAGTAATTTCACAATAAACGCACTTTTTACATACCTATTGTTTCCCCTCGCCATTTAATGTAATTACTTTCATGCTGTATGTCTCGCTTGTTTTTTGCTTTAGCTAATTGTTTAATAATAATAAATTATTATACGTGTTTTAATCATTCTATGATTTTTAAATGCAATAATGATTGATAAAATTGATGATTTAAATATAAATATCTATCCAACCTACCTTACGTATAGCATCAATAAATAATTTTTTCTAAACAGTGCTACAAAGTAATTATCACAGGTTAAAAGTTGAATATTCGTCTGCTGCAGTTATCACATTCACGCTATTTATATTAAATTCTCATCAATATTAAAATAGAATCAATTAGCGCAAATATTAAATGTTAAATTATCACAGGTTAAAAGGTGAATATTCAAGACTGCTGCAGTTATGAAATTCACGCTATTTATATCAAATTCTTATCAATATTAAAACAGAATCAATTAGCGCAAATATTAAATTTTAATTATTTTTTACCGTCTGTTCCTGATTAATATTTACCTAATATGCAATCAATTTATTGATAAAATTAATGATTTATGTGTAAATATGTGTCTTACCTTACCTTTCCAAGTTGGCCGCCACGTCTCTCATTGGTCCACAGATGGACCAACCCCTTGATAACATTATCAGGGGAGGGGTCCATACTCATATCTCATTGGTCCTACGTCACTGGCCCGGTGTCATGGACTCGTCTCTTATTTGTCCGCGCCGCAATTTTGCAAAGGGGCGGGGCTTAAGTGATCGCTCACGTGGCTAATTGTCGTGACGTCATTTCCCACGCCAGATAGAACCTAACCTTACTACTCCCGATTTGGCGATTTTGGAGTTGTGATGAGTGCCCTTTTACGAGCTTTAGTAAGACCCCCGAACTCACTACTGAGCTATGCCGTTGTACAAATTACCTTTATGGGCTGGATGCTCTAATGAGTACCTAGCTTGTAAAAGATGAAGTCCCAATCCATTTCACTGAGGTAACAAAAAATTAACCAAAGTATTGCCCAAAGTGGCCACCATTGTGCTCCACAGAACGTGCAACGCCGAAACATTGACTTGTGCACTAGATCCAACATATCAGGGATTTCTCTGATTTCGTTAACTGCCGCAAGCATTATTGGTTCCAAGTCTTCAACATTATTTACAAACGTTGAATAAATTGAACTAGGAATGGTACCCCAAAGGAAAAACGCAATTGGATTTGTATCAGGTGAACTAGGCGACCATGGTAGCGGTCCTAATCGGCCTATCAAACGGTTGGGATAATCCGTTTCTAGGTGTTGGTATACTGCAATAGCAGCTTGAGAGGGCACTGCATCGTGCATAAAATGTATCTCCTGTCGAACATCGAGAGGGGCATATAAAAGTTCGGGTGAGAACATTTTCCAAAAAGTTTTAGTAGGTTGGTCGACTTAACCACCCAAGTAGCTAGTACGGTCCTACCAAAGTTTTCGAACTAAATCAGACCACACGTTGATAGTAAATTTGTACTTATAAATATTTACATGTATCGCACGGGGATTTTCTTGAACCACAATAATCGTATCTGATATTGTTAATGCCTTCTGAAGGAAACAACAGCTGCACTCTTTGCCGTTTGTATAGGTATAATGCAAGACTTTCCATACTGGCTGGTGGCTTACACCAATAATAGAAGCAATCTGACGAGTTCCTGTAGATGCATTGTCCTTGATTTGCTGTAAAATATCTTTTTCTCAATGGAAATCTCTTACAGGTCTAGCACTGACCCTCACTTTTGTATTTCTATACGACTGAAATCGTAACGGTACCTTTATGACGCAAGTTTCTATCAACTTCGTCGAATAGTCTTCGCTCTGATAAGACTATTTTTAAACCGGTTCTGGTACAACCGGCGACCAGTAAATTGTATATGTACTTTGTAAGCGGTGGTTCACCAAGTAAATTCATATATCCTTATAAATCCAAAAATAGAATTTTCAAAGACAAAGATAATTGACCTGCAGGGGTATCATATTACACTTCTTAGAAACACTAAATTGTCTAGGTAGGAGGTTTTACAGGATGCAGATTTGTAATAAAAGGCTCCCTTTGGTGCGCACGATTCAGTGAACTTTTTCTTAGCGCAACTGACGAAAGTAGTACGCACGATAAGAAGAGACAGTACAGAAAAAGTATTAAGGGTATTGACGAGAGAAAGAGAACCCTTGAGGAATTATTGAACAAAATAAAAGAATTAAAACTAGATTTAGATCTGTATGAAGTGAATAGAAAAATGAACTTCGTAATCTTTAGAGTAGATATACAATGCAGAAAAAAAGTTGTGGGTTTAGGAGATAATAATATGCATAAAAGGTTAAATAGAAACTTAATGAAAATTAAGTGGAATACTGTGTCATAAAGAAAAAAGTATTCAACAAAAAGTGATTTGTAAATTTAATAAAAGGTCCTTTAAAAAATAAACAACTAAATTTAACATGTTTTATATTCACATATGTAATAATAATAATCTGTAGACCTTGTAATAGGTAAAATGTAAATTTAATGAAAGATACCCTCTTCCATTCAGTTAAATCCTAAAAAAAATTAAGTTCAAATTTGGTTAGTATAGGTACCGTTTATATAGGACAGAAAAAAGAATAATGAATATTTTATGCAAAACGTGTGCAATGTGTGTTGCATACGTAAAGCGCCTGCTAACTCCGACTAAGTTTACATCTACAGCACCACTAATAGTAGGAGAGTATTAAAATCCAAAGGAAGCGTTACAGTCTAAACCAGTTGTAGTTCGAATGAAATCCGAAACAACGGCAAACGTAGTCAACACTACAGCGTACTGAGTAATACTACACGATCGCTTAGTTACATAGGACGCGCTAACCAAGGCAGTCAGACAAATATAATAATAATCATATAGAAAAGTAATTCATTTAGATCAAATATTTGACTTGTTTGCTGTGGGAAACGGTTACCGCTTCTGGGAAAACAGACCTCCGTTTTGGGAAACAGACCCCTGTTTTTGGGAAACGACTGTCAGTATTTGGGAAACAAGCCCCCGTTTTGGGATCCAGTTTTTGGGGGAAACAACTACCTCATCCTGAGACAGATCCTGGTGGTTAGGACTGTAGTATTGTGTAAAATATAAAGTAAATAGAAAGCCACGTACTATATCTTTTTATTATTACAAACGATTTGACCAAAACCATCTAAGCATCAGATAAAACCTTGACCTTGTTCACTAACCACATACATTTAGGATCCAGCGCGCTGTCCTTTAACAGTCAGCTAGGCTGAATGACCTATTTGACTTATTTTCTGTGTGAAACGGCTACCTCTTCTGGGAAACGGCTACCTGTGCTGGGAAACAGACCTCCGTTTTTGGGAAGCAGCCCCCCGTTTTGGGAAACGGCTATCTGGATTTGGGATACAGTTCTTGGGGGAAACTACCTCGTCCTGAGGCAGACCCTGGTGGTGGTTAGGGAAGTAGTATGTGGTGATATAGATGTAAATTTAGTCGGAGTAAGCTGGGGTTGTCCTGTTTGATGGTAGGATGAAAATCTTACGAACATTTCGTACAAGCTATCGTAGCAGTTATTGCCATAATTAATGTTTAAGTTATCGTATGGATAACGCTCCGTGTTGAGAAATAGCCGGATGTTTTTGATATCAGATTTATCAAAGTTGCTATGATAGTATATCTGGATGTTTCTAAGCCGGTAGATATTTTGATAGCCCAGGTATGTTTATCTGTTGCAGGTAGATCTGGATATATGCGCGTTTCCCAATTTCTAAATGCAACAAACGTATTTACATTCTTATCGACGTATTTAGTTAATACCAATTCTTCTGTTAATGCGGGAATTGTGTGAGGAACTTTTCAATATATTTTATCAATACTGACGTTCAACTCTTCTTCGTATTCGAAATATGTGCGTTTTTGTGTTTTTTGTTTTTTGTGATGTTTAGTATTTTTAGTGTTTTTTAGTGTTTTTAGTGTTTTTTAGTGTTTTTAGTGTTTTTAGCGTTTTTAGTGTTTTTAGCGTTTTTTAGTATTTTTATTGTTTTTTAGTGTACTTCAATGTTTTTAGTGTTTTTTCGTGTTTTTAGTGTTTTTGTGTTTTTAGCGTTTTTAGCGTTTTTTAGCGTTTTTAGTGTTTTTAGTGTTTTTAGCGTTTTTTAGTGTTTTTTAGTGTTTTTAGTGTTTTTAGTGTTTTTAGTGTTTTTAGCGTTTTTAGTGTTTTAGCGTTTTTAGCGTTTTTTGTTTTTTGTGATGTTTCATATTTTTAGTGTTTTTTAGTGTTTTTAGTGTTTTTAGTGTTTTAGTGTTTTTATTGTTTTTTAATGTTTTCCAATGTTTTTAGTGTTTTATTGCTGCGTATTAATACTACTTCCTGCCTAATATTCAAAATCACTTTTTAGAATCACGCGCTAACCAAGGCAACCAAGCAAATATAATATAAAAAAAATATGGAAAAGTAATTCATTTAGATTCATGTGCTTATTATGTGCGTAATAATGGTTGTAATAGTTGATGTTGCAAGCATTCAAAACAGTAAGAAATACATTTAAACGTAAGTAGCTAGCGGTATATAATGGAGAGCAAGTTGCTCATTATGTTTTCAAGCCTCCATTTCCATGGCACACCTTAGATATTGAATTTCAAAAACACGCCAACAGGTTAATTCACAATCACCACTTTATCAATTGGGAATATACCTCTCCACATTTATGCCTACGTATATTTTGTGACTTAATATTGATAACAGATGACGTATACGTTAAAGCAACCTATTACAGAGTTTAAATAAGAACCTGCGTTACCCAAAATGAATGCATATGTTTTTTTTTTCATACGCAAAGCACTTGTCACTGCTCTTTAGCTAATGTACATCATTTACATGAAAAATATGTGATGAAGTGAAATAAAATATTTTTTTTATAAAACTTGTAATTTATTAACAGCAATATTCATCTACATACTAAATACATATTTTATTCACATACACACAAAAAATCGATTTAAGTCAATGTACATATTGTTGATGTGCTGTCACTTAACATTTTGTAGTACCTTTGCTGGATCATATCTATTTTATTTATTATTTGTTTCTCACATTCAGTTTCCTTCAATTGGTTTTCATTTAATGTGATCCACAAAACGTCATCATCTTTCTTAATAGGTATTTTCATCGCTTCATTATAATGTGTACTAGCCATACATTCATCTTTCCTTAAAGCCTTCACATCAGGATCTGAGATCCTTTTACTTTGAGACATTCTTGAAGACTTATTACAAGCCTACGTCTCTCAAACTTATATGCAAAAAACACCATAACATATGTCTCAAAAGTTTTGGCACAAAATATTATATTCAGTTTTACAAATAAATACGTTTTATTTAAACTTATAGATACGAGACATGATTAATATACCTATAATTAACAAAAGTGAGAACTTAAATTAAATGAAGTGGGCCGTGACTTAAAACAAGACGAAATTTTCTACGAGCATCTCATACAAGGTCTTGGGCGGCTGTAATATCTATCTCCGAATTTTTCTGTAAATACTGCGTTTTAACAGTTCTTCATTTTCGGCTTTCCATCCTCCATCATCCACTTTTCTTACTAAAACGTGCCCAAAATTCTTGTGTTGGGCGGGCCTGAGGTAGATTACGAGAGTTGTCGTTTCGTGGTATGAATGATAATGTTGTGAGCGTTGAGCCAGTTCTGAGTTTCCTTCGCATAATGGAATGATTCTAAGTCTGGCCAAAACATTACATCGTTTTAAGCATGATGTTCATTAATGAAATCATTCAGTTTGATGAGACAATTCTGAATATAGCGCTGACTATCCAGTGATTCGCCTCTTACACACTCCACATAAGGCCTCAAAATCTCTCTTATAGAAATCGCGTACCAGACTAAAGTTTTATCAGCAAATATTGTCTTTTCTTTATATTTAATATTCTCTAGGAAGTTTTCTATGTTATCACTATAGAAGCAATCATTAGCCTTAATTTATGAGTTACTTAGAGTGAAATATGTTTCATCATCAACCACAATGGCTTTGTTGCTCGCAAAATGTATCCGCTTTAATGCTTCACAACATCGTGGTATCCGTGCCAAATGATTTGGCGTATATTCTGGATATTTTCTTCTTTTTCAATATACTCGACCACTCTTAACCAATCCTCTCCAAACTGTATCCTTAGAAGTTCTATACTCCCGTACTAATTTCCAGTCCGACATTCCATCTCTATTTGTTGCTCTTCTTACTAACCAGTCTGCTCTGGCTTGGGTAAAAGATCTGGGTGTTCCACTTTTTGGGAGACTTATACATGGTATACCTTGTTCATAATCCTCTATTGTGCGATAAATAGTTCTCCGGCAATTATTTTGATTTTCGAATATGCGAACTATTTCACGCTTAGGCATTTGCCCAACTAAACTATAAATATTTTTTTACAAAGATCTAGTTTGTAAGCCATTTTAATGCACCTAATTTCTAAAAATGAACTGTCAAAGTGAAGTCAAACCTACAGAGAATGTTTGTTTCCAAAGCCAACGTAATATTTTATCATTCTCACGTATTTTACATCCATTGGATTTTGTGCCAAAACTTTTGAGACATACGTTATGCACACAAATTAAAATCTTTTTATTTTTTGTTCCTTAAGCTTAACACACACAATCATATTTTGACATTTGTCGTCAATAAAACTTTTACATACTCTTTGTGCAGTTCTGTACACTTTCACCAGTCTTACACAATATAACTTGTCAAATATTGTACACCCGTTAACGCATCTTTTTCTAATCGCGAAAATACAATTAATAACTGACTAACACTACACCCTCCTGTTCCACTTAATCTTCACTAGTATCCCTAACTTCCCACTGCTTCAAATCTGCAGTAAAGTCTTTTAGTTGTGCCGCACTTAACTTCCGTATTAAACATTTCAAACAGTATCGACCTTTTAATATCTTTCACACAATTTTATACCATTTTCGAATTCCTTTGCAAGTGCGCGACATTCCTCTTCCGTATACCATAAAGAATGTAAATATAGTTTTGTACACTTTAAATGTAGAAAATGTATAGAAAAAATGTATTGTGCAGGAATAGTATGAATGTAGACACAATTCGTGATAATTGTAAAACATTTCATTGATTATAAGCATAGGTCAAAAACGGGTATCCGTTTCCCAAGTACAGATATCCGTTTCTCAAATACAGCATCAAAACCGGCACTCGTTTCCAAAAAAACAGGCCAAAACAGCTCTAAAACAGGTCAAAAACAGTGAAAAACATATCAAAAACCGGTACGCGTTTTCCAAAACAGGTATGCCTTTTCTCAGAGGCAGGTTGGGAAAAATGAGGAGCACCACAAAATGTACACCTGAATATTAGAAAACATTCATAAAGGTGAAACAGAACACAAATTCCTGCTTGGGATGGACATGTAGATCAGATTTTAGGAACATGACTGTCAAGTAGTTTAAATGACTGTAGAGGTACTGCTTACACTCACATAAAAATATTCGATAGGAGTTGGCATTCCGTGGGTGACATAGTACGAATCAGTAAATTTCACCAAAGAATACACACCCAATTGATCTAGTGAACTATTTAAGATTGTGAAAGTTCATATTACTAACCCCCACTACTTACACGTTGGAGGACATGAAATGACAACCTGTACTGGGATAGTTTTATGAACATTAATTACAGAAAACTAGGTACCCTGATGTGTATTTAGTGGTAAAAGTGCTTCGCTACAAAAATAATAAGTTATTCGTAAAATAGTGAGGAATGGGTGAAAGACCATGAATCAATAAAGACGACATTATAATATAATTATAATTTGTGAAATACATTACTTATACAGCTATAGGAATAGGTTTTATCAATGGATGTAGCCCGTAGATGAAATAAAACGCATAAAAAAATAATTGTGTTTTATTTTAGTTCACTAAATATTACATAAAAACGTTTTTATTCTTAGATTACGTTGCAATAGTATTACAGTTGAATACGTCAGCCACCACTCACACAAAGAGGAAGAGGGGACGCATTCGGAGGGAAAAAGATTTAAGGAACATGCTGAATTCTTCTTTTACAGACTTCCAAAATTTCTTTCAGATTAATGATAATGATTTCTTGTTAGTTAATTAATAAAATAAGTATGTTTCTATTGAACCACTAAAATAGTTTAATTAAAGCAAATTAACTATGTTAAACAGTAATTTTTTAATGTAAATAAAAAAAAAAACTTTCTTTAAGCTTTAGTTTGATATAAAAAATCATACGATATTCAGAAAACATGTGTGTCAGAATCATAACCAACTTTCTATTAAAAATAATCAATTAACTGATATTTGGAATAGAATAAGTTTGTTGAATTATTGAGTCATACGCTCTTCAGAAAAACAATAGAGGTGTAATAACTTTATTAACCACTGAAATGATTCAGCAAAAAAAGTAAAATTATGTATGTTATTAAAAAAAATTCAATTCAAACTTTGGTTAGTATAGGTACAGTTTACATAAGATAGAGAAACACTCGTAATTATGATTTATGTTACAATTAAAGTGCTGACTACACATATTCGTTTCCGTTGAAGCAACATTTATTTCATTGATATTGAGGTTTTAAAACTACACGTGTATAACTTTACATCTTGTTAAACATCGAGAATTTGAGCGTCCAAATCGAATTAAAGTTTGAATGCTTCACTAAGTTGTGTTTCTGATAAATGAACCTAAGGCATCAATCCTTATCATGTGTAAGAGCGAAAGAAAACGATGTATCATGTGAAACAAGAAATAGTCAGTGTGCGAGAGAGAAAGTATTCGACAGTTTGAGTGCGCGTCAGAATAATAAATTAAAGTAATTTTCGCATGTTGCATTTAGTACATTAATCTAAAAACAAAAGGAAGTGATTTTATTAACATATAAATTTGAAATTGTTTAGACAGTTTTATTATTTTAACAAAGGAGTGTAAACTTGTACAATATAATATAGCATAATGTTTTATAAGATCGAAACGCACTCATAATTATGGCATATGCTACAATTATTATTAGACCGCTGGCTCGTTTCCGTTCAGGCTAGATTCTCACTTATGTTGAGATTGTTACATTAAACTATACATCTATAATTTTTGTCTCGTTGAAAATTGAAAATTTGGGGTCATAACCAAATTAAAATTTTTGAAATGGATTCAGTAAGTTATGTATGTTTCTTATGAGCTTACGTAAGTACAAAAAAAAGTTGCTTTGAGTGCTGTTTATCGTTTAAAAAATTGAATAGGTCCATTTTAGGACCATTTAAAGTGCCACTTATGAAACACAATCGTGTTTAAAAAAAAATGTTTTTACTAAGAAGTAGCGCCCCCCACTGCCCCACCCTAGCTTTACATCGGAGTACGTCCTCCAAACTTCTGTAGCATCTCTTTTTAGTTCTTATCACGTGTGTCTTTTCATATTTATTTGCTGTTTCATAAAGTTACACATACAGTGCATATTATCACCATGCATTTCATGCAACTCACTTTACACAAATACTTATCCTTACATATCATTTCTTTGATCGTACACTCATAATACATCAGTATATTTACAATGCATTTCGTAATTACAAGCTTCTGTTTTTTCATTCAAAACTTTACCCATTATTATTATTACATACATAAATACAAACATGTTGAATTTAGTTGTTTATTTTTTAATGTGTCTTTCATTAATAAAATACTTATCCTTTTTGGGTTTTTTTAATGGTGCATTTTAAATTATATAATCTAAATGTTTCGATAACACTTACAGTTTATCTTCGTCAGTAGTAATATCTGTTAAAAATTGTTAAAGATGTAAGTAATATTAATAGCAGGCTGATGTTTATGTTTTAATTTTTTAACTTTGACAAAATTGTTTGCAACATCTTTAAGAATTTTTAACAGATATTACAATTGACGAAGATAACTGTAAGTGTTATCGAAACGTTTAGATTGTCTAATTTAAAATACACCATTAAAAACACCCAAAAAAGATAAATATTTTATTATGTGTGATAATGTCGAAAGTTTACATTTTCATGTCTTTCATTAAATTTGCATTTCGCTCATTACGAACTTTACTCATATTATTATTACATACATAAATATAAAACACCTTAAATTTATTTGTTTGTTTTTTAACGAGTCTTTCATTAAATTTACATTTTACTTTTTGTTCAATATTTTTTCTACATTTACATTACCACTAAATTTTCACTACATTGTCCATTTAACCTTTCCTTTATATTATCTTCTTCCAAACACAATTTATTACGCACCTTTTCCATCTACACTAAAGATTAAAAAAATTACACAATGCTGGTTCACTATTCCGCCGTGCTGTGCACTTCGAACAACTCTAAATCTTACTTTCATTCTTTAATTTTTTTTAATGATTCGTCCAGCTCTTCTTTCTAATTAATAATTTATATACACACTCCATTTTTCACTAAATATCATACTTCACCACTACAGATTTGAAAATTATGATTCTGTCTTTGATGGATTGCTAACATGAAGTTGTTTCATATTTCCATTCATTTCGTACAAAACTCTAAATCTAGTTTTTACTTCTTTAATGTTTTTTTTTAATACCTTAACTAAGCTTTTCTTTCTCACGTCTATATTTAACACTTTAACTGCCATGTGTATCTTTGAGGATACACACTAAGTAGGGTCCAAATCGCCACGTGTATATTTTAGTATAGACAGATAGAACATCGTATTTTGCTGCGTGTATCTGGAAACAGCGCGTTCTACGTATGCTTCTTACGAGGTATTGCTCAACGAGGCGCAGGGCTATGTAAAAATGGTTTTAGCGCTAACTTTCAATTAAAAGTTTGGTTTTTACTGTATAATGTGAGAAATAGAATACTTTACTACCTCAATTAATAGAAACTACAATTTATTATCGTATATATGTTTATTATTGTTACTAAACCTTAACAAAAAACAGGCAAGCAACGTTAAAACGGTAACTAAAAACACAATAAAACTCCTACTATTCAGCTAAACGACTACAGATTCCCCATTGTCTTCTTCGCTTGTCACCGTTAGTACCCCTTCTATTACTTGTATTATCACTTATTCATTGAGATCCTTTATTATTATTACCCTATTCTTATTGACGCTTTTAATTTGTACGTCTAGGTCTCAACCTCTTTAGATTTGTTCATAATTTATTTTTTAATTAGTTCTCCTCCTTCCGCTTTTGGACGTAATTGCCATTTTAATTTATCCTGTCTTAACTTTTGAGATGTTCTTCACATTGACCCCGGTGTCCTTGATAGAAACCTGTTTCTTTATTCGTTGCATCAGGGCCTTATTTACTTCTTCTCCTTTGTCACCTGTAATAATTTCACAAACCCGCAAGAAAACATTTTAAACGAAAGCCCACAATAATTAAGGCCTATGATGACCTTTGACAAGCAGATTTGGCAAAGTTTAACACATATGTCAAACAAAATAAGGGTTACAAGTATATTTTAGTGGTTCTTGACTCTTTTAGAAATACTTATGAACCAAAGGATTAAAAACGAAATCGGCATGGAAGTTGCCAAGGCCATGCAAGCAATATTCAAAACGGGCCGGAAACCTTTCAATTTGCAGACAGATGCAGGAAAATAATGCTACAATGAGCATTTTACTAAACTAATGCAGCGTTATGGAGTCAACCATTACTCCACCTATAGTACAAAGAAGGCAGCAATTGCGTAAAGTGATATCAGGACCATTAAGTCTTCTTCGTCTATGTCCTTTAGCCTACGGGGTAAATACAAACGGATTGATACAATTGACACCG
This sequence comes from Vesta saturnalis, assembly GCA_036346205.1. Classification (NCBI taxonomy): domain Eukaryota; kingdom Metazoa; phylum Arthropoda; class Insecta; order Coleoptera; family Lampyridae; genus Vesta; species Vesta saturnalis. Next base: position 513,777 of record JARFJB010002411.1, on the reverse strand, counting down.
TAACGATGTATTATAACAATCGTAAGCATAGAACTACTGGAACTAAGCCCAAAGATGTCGGTAATCATACAAAGCTAGAGGCTTACACTCACATAAGAACAATTGGTAGGAATCGCTATTGAGTGGGTGGCATAGTACGAATCAGTAAATTTAAAAGTGTTTTCGCCAAATGATGCACTCCCAATTGGTCAAGTGAGCTATTTCAGTTTGTGAAAGTTCGCATTACTAACCCAACCACCTACATGGTGGAAGACATAAAAGCATCACCTGTACTGGGAGGTTTTTATAAACACGAATTACAGAAAACAAAGTGTCCAGATGTGTACGTGGTGGAAAAATTGCTTCGCTCCAAGAATAATATGTTATTCGTAAAGCGGTGGGGATTGGATGAAAGATCATCTTTAAACTTCTATAATCTTTTAAATTACTGATGGCCATAGCGGGGTATTTGTAATTAGCATAATATAATACTGTCTCAATATATTCACTTATAATAGAGAAAGTGTCTTTATAAACCATATTTTCTGCGCTAACATTTGTCGAAGTACACAATGAATCACCCCATAATAACTTGTATATGTACATTTTAAGGGGTATGTCACCAAGTAAATTCATATTATCTAAGATCCTATCTACTTCACTGGAAGTTAATGAAACTTTATCGGCACACAATTTCGTAACAGCTTTAATGGTATTGTCTAAGTTAATTTTTCTATCAAGTAATGTCTTAATAATAACTTAATTTGCACACTTTGAGTTTATAGCACACAGTTAAAGCGCTCATCAGGAATAATATGTTGCAATATACTCAGTGTAGATGTACAGCTTTCAGGGGAGGTCAAAGAACGCTTCAGGTACTTTCTGTAGATTTGATCACTACTGTACTGCAGTTCTTCCTGGAATTTGTCTTCAAGACTACTCATTGTTCACTAAAAGTTATACCCCCAAGGTCTAGTATCAGTGAAATCGAAATTTACTAAGCGTTTATCGTAATTAGGATTAAGTATGACTTTATTTTGTCTTTGATGGATTGCTAACATGAAGTTGTTTCATATTTCCATTCATTTCGTACAAAACTCTAAATCTAGTTTTTACTTCTTTAATGTTTTTTTTTAATACCTTAACTAAGCTTTTCTTTCTCACTTCTATATTTAACACTTTAACTGCCATGTGTATCTTTGAGGATACACACTAAGTAGGGTCCAAATCGCCACGTGTATATTTTAGTATAGACAGATAGAACATCGTATTTTGCTGCGTGTATCTGGAAACAGCGCGTTCTACGTATGCTTCTTACGAGGTATTGCTCAACGAGGCGCAGGGCTATGTAAAAATGGTTTTAGCGCGAACTTTCAATTAAAAGTTTGGTTTTTACTGTATAATGTGAGAAATAGAATACTTTACTACCTCAATTAATAGAAACTACAATTTATTATCGTATATATGTTTATTATTGTTACTAAACCTTAACAAAAAACAGGCAAGCAACGTTAAAACGGTAACTAAAAACACAATAAAACTTTTTTTAAATATAATGAACTTAACCGAAAAATTTAGTTCTTTTTCTGAAAAATAGTATGTCTTTCAAAAAAGCATTCTAAGCACATATATTTCTCCAAGCATAACTGACATTTGGTAATAATTTGCTTGGTTTTACGTATTGCGTAATCACGGTCATGCTCATCCTTATTTCGTTTATAGCAAATTACACAACGACTTTTCTTTCCTGCTTGAATATATTTATGTTCTTGTTGAATAGGTGGGTTAATTGGTTCATTTTTCTTTCCTATGACAAGTAATGTTTGGCACAAGTTTTCTTTATATTGTGTTATGCTCAACCAATTATTCTTATCTTGAATTTTCTTGTGCATATAGTGTGCATTTACTACGCTTGCACCAGTAATCAGTTCGACTGCAACTTTTTTGAACCATTTGATGCTACACCTAACTGAAGCTGAATATGATAATAGCTGATGGGATACATCAATAAAACTTTTGCCATTATTATAATCTACCATTGCTTCAGGTTTCTTTTTAATTTTAAATTTTCCTGGAATATCAATGATGGCATCTTTATGTTTAGTAGTTAGCATTAAAACATCACGCTGTCCTTCCATTTGAAAATTACTATCCCATTTTTCTCTCTACCTATGGTTTCTCCTTTCGCTAGTTTGGCATTTAACACATGTTTTTGTCTTTCCTTGCTATTTCTTCGTAACGTTCCCACCAAATGAGTTTTTCGCTGTTCCAGTTTTTCGGCCAATTCAATGCTCGTATACCAGTAATCGGTAAATAGTGTTACCCCTTTATCAAGCGATTCTTCTAATAATTCAAACACAGCTTTCGTTGCTACTGACATGCCGTCTGTTTTGTATGCACCACAATAAATTTGAGTGTGAAGCGTATAACTTCCACAAAGACACAGTTTAAAAAGTTTTATTCCGAAATAGCGTCGTTTTCTCTTGACGTATTGCCGGAAACTTAGTCGACCACGAAATGGCACCATCGTCTCGTCAATACACATATTTCCTTCGGGTAGTATCACCCGTTTGAATTTTTCATTTAGTAAATCTACTACAGGTTGAATTTTGTACAGCCTGTCACCTGTCGGGCATACCTCGTTACCAGAAAAGTGTCATAGCATAATCAAAATTTCAAATCTATTGCGTGACATATAGTTAGCTGTTTTGGACTAATATAGATCACAGTTGCTCCAATAATCATCCCATCCAGATAATCGTTCTCAAGAAACAGTACATTTCATTTGTGTCTGTATCTACCCATTTATTGAGACGTGACAAGGGGCCTAGAGATTCTTCACAAATTCCTCTTACAATAGTTTGGTATGCGTATTTATTTGTTTGCTCAACTAATAAGTTTATGACTTCTTCATCTATGAAAAGTCGAAAAAAAGCAAACTCATCTTCATTTTTTAAATCCAATACTTTTTGTGTAACGCCTACGTTGTCTTCAAATTGAAAATTTTTATCGCTATCAGATTGGGATGGAAAAAGAGTGCTTGCTAAAATGAGAGAAAACGTACATAAATACTAAGAAATTCACAACAAGAAAAAATAAGCAATATCTTCTGCAGTTTTGCGAAGCTTCTTGACAGGTGGCCTATTAGTAGCACTTTCACTACTAGAGCTTTCCGTTATGTAGTTAGGATCTTTGTCCGAGTCATTTGCAAATGGATCGTCCATACTCATGTAATTATCTTCCCACAATGATTGTAACTTAGCTTGTTCTTGCTCATGGGTCCCCATTTTCCACTTAAGATGCACTAACAACCCTTGCGATAACCGTATTATTTCACATCATATTCAATACTGCCGATATAATTCCGAAGTTTACAGGAACGAACAAGTTTTGCCGTGTATACTCAGATATACATGTGGCTCCAACTTTTTTTTCACTTCTACGCCACGTGTATCTTTTTTGTATACGGATCAAAAACGCACGGAGGGGGTGCAAATTTTAAAAAACCTCTAAAATATACTTAGAAAAATGAATTAAAGTAAGTGTTTAATATTCCTTCTTTACTTTCTCTTCGTATCGTGCGTACTGCTACTTTTTTCATTTCTGGTAATAAACACTTACTTAATAAATCCACATACTTGAAACCATTAACCTTTTTGTTTTCATAAACTTAATCTATTTTTATACTTCTAAGAAATGTAATATGATTACCCTGTACGTCAATACTCTTTCAGATTGAGCACTCTATTTTTATACTTCCAAGAATTGTAATATACCATTTGACCTTGGTCTACTTTTTAGAGTAGACAACAACAACCTATCGTTCTTCTTGTTTCCATAAACTGATTCTATTTTTTTTAATTTTAAGAATTGTAATATGATACCCCTGTGGGTCAGCTTGAAAATTCTACTTTTTTCAGATTTCTAAGAATTATAATGTGTGTATGTGTGTGTGATGACCTTGAAAATTCTATTTTTTTATTTTTAAATTTTCCGCCAAAGTTTGACCTTGACCTTAAGTGAAATACGTCCATGACAAGTTTCAACTTGTCAAATACCTACTCTCCTTGACCTACGAAGAGCTTGACTCAGTACAAGAACCACTTGACCTACTTTCACGAACAGAGGTCAGCAGGTCAATGAACTTTGAGAATTTCGCGACCTTGAAACCCCGTGACCTTTAAAAGGCAATGAACTGACAACAATGCTAAATCTGACAACACCGCATGACCTTGAGACATGGCAATACAGTTCAGTGGTGTGGAAGTGTAATATCTCTACTACTGAAGTCTTCTTTAGATTGAGCTATATCACGCTTATATCCACAATAACGTAACATGTCCATACCTTCTACAAATCTTTTAACATTATGCAACTATAGATACATGACAGATTTTAATAATCTCGGCCGATTTGTTGGCGTTTATATACGCATTTTTTCCGCTAAAAGAGGGTTCGTTTGCCATTGTAAACTCACATTATTATGTTGCTGCTATGTTTACGCCGAGACCTCTTGCTGTACTACTTCTACCATAAGTATCACAATTATTATCAAAGTTAACTCCAAGGTTGCCTTCGGGCACCTTCTACCACCGTAACACTGTAGGGCTTGCTTTTCTATCCATATCGTTCCTTTCCTTTCTTTGCATCGCTTTACGGTAATTCTTACAAGCCAGGACGTCTGCTCTGTGCTGGCCATTGCAGATATAGTAGCATGCCTGTTCCCTACATTATTTCACTCTTTGCTCCTTAATGTCACATATTAGGCATCTCGGAATACTGCTCTTCTCCGATTAACACTTTTCAGCCTTATGGCCTAAATGTTGGCGTTTTTAGCCACTCTCCGGGCATACTATCCAGCCTATTGGTATTCTCCTCTTTTGGATACTTCCGAGGCTTGTTTCTTCAGAAGGAGAACTCCTACTATTCAGCTAAACGATTACATATTTCCCATTGTCTTCTTCGCTTGTCACCGTTAGTACCCCTTCTATTACTTGTATTATCACTTATTCATTGAGATCCTTTATTATTATTACCCTATTCTTATTGACGCTTTTAATTTGTACGTCTAGGTCTCAACCTCTTTAGATTTGTTCATAATTTATTTTTTAATTAGTTCTCCTCCTTCCGCTTTTGGACGTAATTGCCATTTTAATTTATCCTATCTTAACTTTTGAGATGTTCTTCACATTGACCCCGGTGTCCTTGATAGAAACCTGTTTCTTTATTCGTTGCATCAGGGCCTTATTTACTTCTTCTCCTTTGTCACCTGTAATAATTTCACAAACCCGCAAGAAAACATTTTAAACGAAAGCCCACAATAATTAAGGCCTATGATGACCTTTGACAAGCAGATTTGGCAAAGTTTAACACATATGTCAAACAAAATAAGGGTTACAAGTATATTTTAGTGGTTCTTGACTCTTTTAGAAATACTTATGAACCAAAGGATTAAAAACGAAATCGGCATGGAAGTTGCCAAGGCCATGCAAGCAATATTCAAAACGGGCCGGAAACCTTTCAATTTGCAGACAGATGCAGGAAAATAATGCTACAATGAGCATTTTACTAAACTAATGCAGCGTTATGGAGTCAACCATTACTCCACCTATAGTACAAAGAAGGCAGCAATTGCGTAAAGTGATATCAGGACCATTAAGTCTTCTTCGTCTATGTCCTTTAGCCTACGGGGTAAATACAAACGGATTGATACAATTGACACCGTAACGATGTATTATAACAATCGTAAGCATAGAACTACTGGAACTAAGCCCAAAGATGTCGGTAATCATACAAAGCTAGAGGCTTACACTCACATAAGAACAATTGGTAGGAATCGCTATTGAGTGGGTGGCATAGTACGAATCAGTAAATTTAAAAGTGTTTTCGCCAAATGATGCACTCCCAATTGGTCAAATGAGCTATTTCAGTTTGTGAAAGTTCGCATTACTAACCCAACCACCTACATGGTGGAAGACATAAAAGCATCACCTGTACTGGGAGGTTTTTATAAACACGAATTACAAGAAAACGAGAAGTGTCCAGATGTGTATTCAAAACGGTGGGAAACCTTTCAATTTGCAGACAGATGCAAGGAATAATAATGCTACAATGAGCATTTTACGTAAAGCTAATGCAGCGTTATGGAGTGAACCATTACTCCATCTATAGTACAAAGAAGGCTAGCAATCTGCGTAAAGTGACTGATCAGGACCATTAAGTCTTTTCGTCTATGTCCTAATATAGCCTACTGTCTCAATATATTCAAACGGATTGATACAATTGACACCGTAACGATGTCTTTATAACAATCGTAAGCATAGAACTACTGCGAACTAAGCCCAAAGATGTCGGTAATCATACACAAGCTAGAGGCTTACACTCACATAATAACAATTGTATATGTACATCGCTATTAGTGGGTGGCATGTACAACCAAGTAAATTTAATAAGTGTATCTAAGATCCTAATATGATGCACTCGCAAATTGCGTCAAATGAGCTATTTCATGGTATTGTCTAAGTTCGCATTATTCTAATCCAAGCCTACATGTCTGGAATAATAACTTAATGCATCACCTGTACTGGGAGGTTTTATAGCACACGAAGTTAACAGAAAACAAAGTGTCATCAGGATGTAATATGTGGTGGAATAATTCTGCCAAGAATAATATGTTATTCGTAACAGCTTTCAGGGATTGGATGAAAGATCATCTTTAAACTTCTAGGTAATCTTTTAAATTACTGATATAGGATTTGTAATTAGCATAACTGTAATACTGTCTCAAGTATCTTCACTTATAATAGAGAATTTGTCTTTATAAGACCATATTTTCTGCGCTAACATTGTGTCGAAGTAACAAGTTAATCACCCCATAATAACTTGTATATGTACATTTTAAGGTATGTCAAGTGAAATTCGAATATTTATCTAAGCGTCCTATCGTAATTCACTGGAAGTTAATGAAACTTTATGACATTTCGTAACAGCTTTAATGGTATTGTGGTTAATTTCATATCAAGTAATGTCTTAATGATAACTTATGCAGACTTTGAGTTTATAGCGCACTTAGTTAAAGCCGCTCATCAAAGAATAACCTGTTTAATATTCATCAGTCGTAGATGTACAGCTTATCAGCTTGGAGGTCAAGAGAACGCTTCAGGTACTTTACTGTAGACCTTTTCGATCAACTACTGTAAGCATGCAGTTCTTCCTGCGAATTTGTCTTCAAGACTACTCATTGTTCACCTATAAGTTATACGCCCATGATTTTTAGTATTTCAGTGAAATCCGAGGACTTTACTTAAGCGTTTATCGTAATTAGGCATTAAGTATGACTTGTCATTTTGTTTGACTGGTAAACCAGATGTATCGGATGTTATCTTTGATCCTCTATGAATGACGTTGCATAGCGCCTTATTACGCCGAACATGAAAGAAGAACCTGTTTATGAATTCATTAATCCGTGATCCTGCTTATCAAGAGCTTGGGTAGCACCCTTTGATTATGACAACCTTTGGGTAGCGTCAACCGCGTAACGCATACATTATCGATCCAAAAAGTTTCTACCATAATTTCGTCATGATTTATATTTCACTCAATCCGAGGACATATTTAGGTTTACTAATGGGCCCAAATATGTTGTCGGGACTATAACTCAGATGTATCGGATTTATCAAGCATCCTCATTGAATGCAAATCATTGTTATCGGGAACTGATAAAGACGTATATGAGACTGTGCGTATCCGTGAACTACGAGCACCATAGCGATCCTCACTTCATTACAATTTGCCGTAGTGTACCGTTATGAAAATTATACGTACAAAGTTTTTCAATCAGTCTGAAAACACTATTAATCCCGCATTATAGGTTTATTGAAATATACTTTATCGAATTCATTTTGAGATTGCTAGATGCATTGTCAAATATTGTACAACTATATAATTTGGTTGTAACCTATGGGGACTACGTTTAGCACCATAGCGACTCCCACTCATTACAAGCCGTAGTACGTTATGTTTACCAACATTTAATCCATCAGCTTCGAAATATACTATTCAATCATTAATCTGTAATAGAAAGTTTTATCGAATTACGTTTTGAGATTGCTGATGCATTGCGGTATTTAAGTCGTATATTTTTCAGTCTGGAATCATGGGGACTGTGTGGAAACCATATCGGTGCAAGCGTGTACTTTTACCAACTGTGACTCTCATGTATTTATAGATAGTACTTTCAAATTTCTGCACTCAACTACTATAATTACGTTTTGGAATACAATAGGGTGGTAATTATTTAAGTCTGGAATCAGGCGTGTGGAACCAATTAGCTTCGGGTGCCAAGCAAAGGTAGATCACTGTGACTCTCATGTATTCTAGAATAGTCTGACATCGCAGCTCAACTATATAACCAATTTCCGAATTTATCAGGTGGTTTATTAAATCCAAAGCTTCAAAATTAGCTTCACTTTCAAAGGAATATTGCCAAATGTAGAAATTCTGACGCGGCTTCGTACTTATTGTTAGCTTTAGCATACCCATTTGAACATTAAGCTACACCACTTCAATCCCTCTTTCAATAAACATTAGCATATCAATGTCTGTAAATAGTTCTAACTTTACTTGTGTAATTTAAAGCATAGCATCGAACGCTAAACCGGGAGCTGTATAATAGTGCAGAGGGTCAAGCTCGTAAGCACTTAAACAAGTTTGCCGAAAGTTCTAGAAAATATCTGCTAAAAGTAGAACGCCTGTTTTTAGATGCAAATCCGAGTATTCCCCTAACAATTTAATACTAAATTTGTTCCAAACGTTAACTAGATGCGCTAAACCTGCATGACTGATTCCCTCATTATTAATATGACTGAAAAATGCTTCCTTGGGAGGAAGCGTAGTCTAGCTTAATTTCTCCCAAGTATCAATATACTCGTAAGGAAACAGGCCCTTGCGAACTAGTAGAGAAAATTCATCACCATTGTTGCAATTAGCGCGGGTAATCATTTTTTTACTATCCTCCAAATAATATGACAACTTTTCAATACTACTGTTCATAAATCTGAAAGAGTCAATAAATCTAAACTTAGTTTTGGTGCCTTCCATTACCTTCGTGAAAGAGATATATCTTTCTTTGTTATAGGCAGCAGTGAAATTGAATCGGGGACACTATCCAATTCTCTAATGATGAAATGAGAATCATTACATTATAAATTATGAAATGAAACCTAACTGGTAAAATGTGGGACTGTGTAGTTTAGGTTACATGTCTGATGCTCTGCCCCATAAATGCTCCTGTAAGATGATTATGGTCTCTAACTTTTCTATCAGAATCAGTAACTGGTTTTCGGAAATGTGACAAATCGTGGCACTTTCAAATTGCTCAATCTGACTGGGACCTAAAGTATCCATAGGAATGATTTGATTTATTATTTCAGTAGTCCAATGTGCAATACTTTGAAGCTCTTTAACAAACCATTGAATGCGATTATTTCCTCTATAAAGCGTAAATCCATATAAAGAATCATTGTATGAAAACTTCAATTAGTAAACAATACTGAAAGGTATATGTTTGGAGAGAAATAGAGTATTACTTTCGATATCATTTGTACACTTTTCTAAAATACTTTCTACATCGGTATATATTACAAATGGTACCTTTTCTTGGAATGCGAATTTTTTGAACTGTAAATTCATTTCCGCTTCGATAGGCAGCCTAGTAGAGCATTGATTAAGTTGCTGACAGTGAATGGTATGTTATTGTAGAAGGTGGTATGAAGAAAAATGGTTCAAGCATCGATAACAAATTAATTGCTTGTGCATGTAATTCGATATCTGTTTTGAAAATATAGCTGACATATTTTTAATTCATGTGAAATGATATACAGTGTTAATATTATACGCGGCTTGATAATTAGCAGAAGGTATTAAAAGATTTATGCGTTCTCTGCCGCTTTGCTGATTACTCAATACAAAGGGTGCAACTTTTTTTTTATCATTTATGCAGAACGAATTAATTGCGAGGTTGTTTACCTCCTCAAATCTTTACATCATCCAGCCGAATGAGGAAGTGAATTCAATCATACTCCAAAACATCTCTAAAGTGAGGATAGCTAGAAGTTCGATCTGACTTTTGTGAATCAGGATATAATGCTGAAACAACGACCCATAGGAAGTAATACTCATCGTTATTTTTAACATTCATTACTGCATGCTTTACTGCTATGAAGGGGGGAACTTTTACATAGGTAATTTTACCCGTAACGTACCACACATGTAAATTGGTTGAAATATCAATCACACAATTTTTTGTGGCAAAAGTCTTCAACTCAATATTCTGATTTTGGGATTGCATGAAATTGCAGGCTAAGGCCACATTAATGTTTAGCATGAATTGCCTTAACGTTAATTTCACCTTACGTGCAATGCTATCATATGTGCTTCGTAAAAATATCAAAGGGTCTTTAATGTTTGATATATTGATTATAATTTCTGTAAGTAACCTACCATTATATATGAGCTTATGGGGTACCAACGCAACTTAGGTATACCTTTTTTATTGACAATTCCACTACTCACATTCTCTGAAGCGTTCTTTAGCTGCCTTATTCTGACCAGATAGCACTTGAGCAATGACAAACTGCTCTCAAGCTTAAGCAGACCTCCATTGGTCTCGTAATAAAATTTATTTTTAATTATATCTTGCAATAGATTAATATTGGTGTTAACTATACGTATGTCCCTCGCAAATACCTTTTTTGGTTTCAATAAAGGAATAACACGCCTTGTTAAATTAACTACACCACTACTACTTGGCATACTCATAGTTACTTTCAACAATATAAAGCACACACGTAATAATGAACTTTTAACAAATATCTAATTGCTCTTCACAGCACTTTAAGTTTACAATAAAATTTCTAGTCACGATTGTAATGTAAAAAAATATGACGCACACACTGGTGATTATGTAATAATAATAACTGCCCTTCACAACTCTTTAGATAATTTGTTGCTACGATTGCAGTGTATCGACTGCCGTGGGACTGTTCTTTATCCACTCATATAGAGATAGGACCAGGTAAGGTCGGATAAGTTCGGACTACCTTTAACCTTGAAAATAGATTTCTCGGAATTGACATTGAAATTTTCGTATTAGGTTTTTGCATATAAGTTTAAGAGACGTAGGTTTGTAATAAGACTTGAACAATGTCTCAAAGTAAAAGGATCTCAGATCCTGGTATGAAGACTTTAAGGAAAGCTGAATGTATGGCTAGTAAACATATAAGGAAGCGATAAAAATACCTATTAGGAAAGATGATGATGTGTCGTGGACCACATTAAACGAAAATCAGTTGAAGGAAATTGAATGTGAGAAACAAATAAGAATTAAAATATATATGATCCAACAAAGGTATTACAAAATGTTAAGTGACAGTACATCATACTTCCCGTAATATGCATATTGACCTAAAACGATTTTTTTATTTGTATACAGATGAATATTGTGGTTAATAAATATTTTATTTTTTAGATAACCTTGAACATAGCCTTTGTTCTTGAAAATTGATTTCTCAGAATTGAACCTAGAATGTTGGAGAAAGCTGAAAACTGACCTAGGTAACAATCTATTTTTAGGAATTGTGACCCTAACTCGGCCAGAACAATGGATCGCCTTTGTTCTTTTTCTCAGAGGTGTGACCTAGAAAAATGTAACCATATATCTTGAAGCGTCGGATTGAACAATGGATCTCCTTTGTTCTTAAAAATTGATTTCTTAGAATTGAGCCTGAAATGTGGGGTTAGTTAGATAACAATTTATTTTTATAACTTGGCCAGAACAATGGATAGCCTTTGTTCTTTTTCTCGGAGGTGGGATCTCTAAATGGGGAAAACATCTACCTGTGTTGCGAAACAGATCCCCTGTTTTGGGAAACGGCTATCTGTCTTTGGGAAACGTCTATCTGTATTTGGGGAACGGATCCACCTTGAAAAGTCTATGTAATAGCCGTGACCTTGAGAATTGTAATAACACATCAGGGCTTGATACAGGTCAGTGAACTTCCTAGAATTGATAGGGGCGTAACCTTGAAAATGTTCTGTCAAATTAATAGCCAGTCCGAGAATTTATTGGTGACCTTGAACATTTCCTGGCCTTGAAGGCTGATGCAGAGAACATGGCCTTGGAAAACCTTGTACTTTGACATAGGTAATGTTATGATCTTGAGAAATATGCTTCGATGTAGGCAATGTGTACAATGACCTTGACATTGAAAACCATTGACCTTGATGTGTACAATCTGTACGGGAAGGTGCATTACTATTATCAAAAGTGGGAAAGTACCGGTATAGTATATCTACTCTAAGGCTCATGTATTATGTTCTCTGTTTATTTTTTTTTAGAAAACCGGGTACCTAGATCTCAAAAAATTTGCAATATGCTTACCTCCCTACTTTATCTGAACGTGTTGGGTACTATGGAGACGCCTAAGACGTTTTAGGGGATTAAAACGTCGACCGCTTTCGTGACAAGAAAGCTTGGGTGATTAACTTTTCTCTCCCAACTGTGAATTGTGTAAGTATTGTGAGCAGGATGGTTACTGGACATGTATTATCCTATCAGAAAGAAAAATCTTAACTAAAGGGAGAGACGGTTTGACGTAGCAGTCAGTGAATATGTATTCAATAGCGCATTCCATGCGTATAATGGGGTGCGTTACAGACACACGTTAGAAAACAACGAAAGTGCCTTATACGAAAACTAGGCAACACGTTGGAAAGGCGAATGCGTTCATATTTGTGCTGTAGCCTTCTAATTGAACATGACTTACTTCACCTAAAGAGATCTCATTGGTAATGCCAGAAATGCTATTTAAATATTGCTGGAAGGGCTTAGCTGAGGAGAGTGTAGTAACTGAAAATGGATACAAAAATGGGAAAGATGTTACAAGTGCGACGGAAGACAGGGAATTTGAAATGGTATTTTACCTTAAATTAACTATGCTAGGTTTTGTAGATGGCAAAAGACAGGGTACACCGATTGTTAAGTTTGGCTTCTGTTATGATTGGTACTTGCATACTGCGTATTAATAGTATGGTAAAAGGCCCTTCCAATGGACCCCTTGCAGATTATCAGGGCCATTAGTCTCAATTTTATAGTGGGATAGGATGTAGTGAATGGAGATGTTGACAGCATTACCATATTTAAACTTGTCATTCTCAATCTACTTAAGCACAATCTTAACTAAAGAAAAGGGAGGCTGACATAAAACTCCTATTGTTTGTTATTTTGAGCAATTAGAACATGCCGTATTAGTTTTATTATCATTTGAAGAGGGACAAAAATTACATATTTTACGCTAGGTTCTGGTTGAGTGCTCCCTTACTTCAAGGTTACGGGTTGAAGAACGTGACTTTATAACCATTTCAGCTGCAGGAATACTTCGAGGGAGTCGTTTTATTTCTTGAAATAATGCAGTAATGAAGGAATTACCCATTTGTTCAAGAAATAGTCGCCGTTTTGTAGATTTTCTAGCATACCAGGTTGGAGTTACTTCGCACCACAGAGCATAAGCGTTGTAAGCTGAAACGTCCATGATATTGTAAAATATGGCCATTGCCATCCTTCAGTTTGCCGTCTGCATGTGTATGTTATTATTAACTTCTTTAACGTGTCTATAGCACCTTTAGTTTTGTTGTAATCTAAAATCATAAACGGTTCTTTTATGATCTTGGTTACACACTCCGTTATCGTGGTGCATGGAGCTCATGAGTGTACCACTTTTATTCCGTTTCGGAATATAGGAAACTATCGACATATCCTTCGTAAAGTAAAATTTTGAAGAAAGAACTTCTTTCCTATTCAAGACCATTGCGGCTGGCAATTCAGGCTTATTTTTGCGAATAGTGCCAAGAATGGTTACTTTTCTTTTCAATAGCATCTTCCCCAGATCGAACGAGGTCAAAAAATCATCACGCTTTGCGTTATGACCTTTTAGACCATAAGCAATATCTAGCATAACCCTTTTATCTTGACCTCCCTTTGGAGGTTCACCTTCTTTTTTCCCGAGGTAAACTTGCATGTTATATCCATAAGCAGTTACAGAATTGCATAAAGCCCAAACCTTGGCTCCCTATTTAGCACTTTTATTTGCGGTGTACTGTCTAAAAGGACAACGGCCTCTAAAATGTACCAGTTGCTCACCTATTGTTACATTTACATAAACATTACAGACCTTTGGTAAAATTTCAACTCTTTCAGTCATGAGGGTTATACACTGCAGCTAGAAACCGTAGGCCAAAATATTCCTCTAGCTCAACTAATGTTAGTTCTTGAAACGTGACGCGATAAAATCTATTGTCTTCTTAATTTAGCAATTTCAAAATTAAGTTCATAATTTTGGTTGTGAAATATAAGAAGTACGCGGATTTTAAATCAATTATTCGCGACGTAGCATACTTTGCTGGCCCAGGAATTAAAGAAATAATATTTACTGCTGATAACCTCCTCGATTCATGTGTCTTTTCATTGTACACTATATTGCCATCTTTTGAAGTTACGTGATTATCCACATCAGCTTCATTTGAAATTGTAGCTTCCATTTCATCATTCGATTTGCTATTATATATCTCGGTTTCGGACAAATGGTCTTCTTCTTCAGAAGAATTAGAATCACTATCAGAAACACACAAAGGTATCTCAAGTTCACTATCCGTAAGCACTCTCTCACTATACGTTTTCATAATAAATTTCAATTGTTAGTATATTATTATTATAGTATAGCATCAAGTTTTTTTTTACTACGAAACTAACACACCGATACTCACTGGCTGCATTTATACGCGGTACCCTGACAAGTCTCAATAGGAATAAACTTACATCAGTTCTACATACATGAAGACAAAATTTACATCGATTGGGGCTTGAGCCTTGATGGCGCAGTTGGTTAGCGCGGTACTCTAGCAAAGTACAGGTCGTAGGTTCAAATCCTACTCGAGGTAAACTTTTTATTTATGTATGTAATAAAATTAATAATAATTTTTAATTACATGCTTACCTTTGATTATTCGTTCATAACAAAAACTTATAATAATTTAAGGAATAAACTTGTTTACTAGTATGCAAGTAACGCATGCGATATGCACAATATTGCGCAATAATGTGGCAATACTATCTAAGTTATTTATATTTATGAAAATCACTGGGTCATATAGATCCAAACATAGTGGGTGTAACAAATGCATTAAAAAAACTAATTATAATTTTCTAACGTCGATCAATAAAAGTCAAGCTGTGACAACGAAATATTTAAATAAATTAACGAATTATGCACATTAGAAGGACGCGATTGGGTCTTATTGAACACAATAGTTGTCGGGAAGTAAAGTTTTTGGCGGACACCAGTCAAGACTGAGTTTTATTAGCATTAAATTTAACTAGATTATTGCTTCCCCATTGAAGGATACGATGAATGTCTTTGTTGATAGAAATTGTCACATATTCTCGAGAACCATTAAGACACGAGTATGATGCAAATAAATCAATAAAAAAAGTGGCTTTGCCTACAGGATCATTAAAGACAGATCCGTTAAATGATGTCGTGGGGGAATTCAAGATATATTAAGGTTTCTGCCGACGGCTTAAGCTAAAGACCAAAATTTACGACTGCCCAAAGGAGATGTAGCTAGTTAATTGCACTTTTGTTGTTTAAACAACTTTTTAGCTTTACTGACAGCACTTATGCTGGTATTCCTAGCACCAACGTATTCTACATAATTCCCGACCGTTTTATTAGATTTCCATTTAGTACAGCAATTAGTTTTCAAATATATTGCATCTAAGCAAGCCTCATGAACCATAGTTCGGAACGAGGATAGCCTAAACAATTTCGTTCTTTGGGAATGGGTAACACTATACCCATGCGAATGGCTTCAGATACTGAAAGAGAAACGTCCGAAGATGAGGACGACTTAAAACAATATTCACGCCATGTAAATGTTTCAAAGAAGTCCCGTAAACCACTCTACTTAACTGACTTAAGGCTGTTGCGAACAGAGGAGTTAGGGACAGTGGACGTTATTTCTATTAGGCACTGGTTAGATAGAGCTAGTGGTGAAAAAACTGCGGTTTTATGAGCAAGTGGGTTTGATGAATGAAAGATGGAAGAGTGCGGTGTTATAAGCGATTCCTTTGGGTTCAGAAATCATTTCCATGAGACGACATGAAACTGCAAGTGTTTCTGTACTATGGCCAGTATCATTAGTAGTAAATGAATATTAGAGCCAATTAGAGTTATGAACATTGAGATCTCCTAGAATTGAAACATCGCAAGATGGAGACTGAGACAGAAGGTGACCAATTTGCAAACTAAAGTTATCGAAAAAGTCTTGAAAGTTACTCCCATTAGGAGACCTATAAATGCAACAGTATCATTGCACAAATTTAGGACCACAAAGTACTTTTTTGTAAAGTTACAGAGAAGATTGTATTAGGGAAATTGCAATCCGCGAAAATTGGAGCTTTCAGTGAAGACTTGTGGTTCAGATAGAAACAAAATGTCGTGATGTAATTGTTCAAAATGTTGGTGAACAGAATTGAGAGTATACTTGATGCCGCGTGTATACTAATAATGGAACAATAAGTGAATACCTTGGATGACCGAGGTCCCTTGGGTCCTGCCCTATCGTAACTCCGAACGGAACAAGACTTTACGTTCCGCATTTATTACCCTAGAAACCAGAGCCGTCCTTTTTTTTTTAATTTTCGCATTAAATGCGGTAGGAAGAGGGTGTGGCAATTAAGCCAAGGCCACCGACCGTACCTGTACGACGTTCACTAGCCACGCTCTGCTAAAGTTGCTGAAGTACTCTTCGCAGTTCCGGTATTAGGAGACCACTGGCGCTCAGTCGTCCCGAGCCAGGACAGGCCGGGATGCACGCCTCGGGACGAGTCAAGAGAACAAGGGTTGGAGCGAGGGTGCTGCGACAGGAAAGAGTAAAAGTAAGGGAATCCACTCAAAAAGTGAACTTCCAACAAGGGGGGCGCACGGTTGCCATCCCTGACCCAAAATTTATCGGATTCAAATTCAAATTATTGCTTATTAGGGGTTTGGTTTAAGTATTTTTACTGTTAAAGGTAGTTCAAATTATAGTGTGAAACGTAAATATTGAGTCAGTAATTCAACATCATAGTGAATAGGTATATTTTACACATTTGTTTAAATATTGTCAACCTTCGATAAAAAGGAATGTCTACCTTTTGTTTACATTATGAAATGCAAATAACGTCATTCGCTTATCGTGAAATTGAATGGATCGTATCTAAAACGCTACAAACCAAATACGCTCCCAACCCCATAACAAAAGGGGGTAACCGACAAACACTTAAATACATCAAACTTGCAAGAGACAATTTTTTATTTGTCTCATTTTAGTGGTTCATTAAAGAATTCAGATTGATACCTGCATAACTTATCATAATGCAGTGTGCAGTGACTTTGCATAGTTTAAATTAACCAACGTAAGTAAAAATTCTTAACGATAATATGAATTCAATGTCTAATTTCTTAAAAGAAAACATCACTAAATATGTGAGATCTATGCATGCAAGTTTGAATGAGAATAGGCAATTAGCTAAAGAAGATATTGAGCTAAGGTGCAGCGGTATTTTACATTCTTTTAATGTCCAAGCTTTTGACTACGTATTTGAAACCAGAAGTGGATAAAAACGATCAGTATTAAAAAACAAGAGTATCAAAAATGTATTTGGTACCTCTTCAACACTATCGACACAATAATAAGTGTTTCAAAAAACTGATGATGCAATAATGATAAGGTTCGGAGAGACATACCCTTTCCTTTACTTAATTAAAATGTTATGCTAATAATATCATGACAGTGTTTCATAAAAGTTAATTTAGAATAAAAAAATACTCCAAGGTACTGCAGTTCTCAATGCCGCCTTAGCAGCTGACCTTCTAGAGCAGTTTTTTTAAAATAGCATGTATACTCCTTATAACCATTAATGTTGAACACTTGGCAATATTGAGCACTAATTCATTGTAACTTAAACAAATGTGTATCGATTCCAGATCACGTTGCAACAACACTCCGCATCATATCTGTTCTTTATTACATTAAATAACCTAAAGGTCATACGGATATGGCATAAACGAAGAAGTAAAACACTTAAATGCGTGAACCCGCAAAAGTGTATAAAAATTTTTTATTGGAATTATTTCATTTCGTTTGATATGAACTTTGTATGTTGGAAGGTCGTGAGTTGTTTCACAACAGATATTTTACATAAATATTTGTTGTAAATAATTATGAGAGCGTTTCTTTACAAACAAATGCTAATGCATTATATTCAAACTAGATTGCGACAAATCCATTATAAACTTACCTTTGCGACAGATTCTATAGTAATTGATGTGTATTAGCAGGATTTGATGGGAAAGTATAATTAAGCAGCAGAAACATGACGAAATTTTATCAGTTAATGAGGCAAAACAAATGTTTACCGGGTGACAAATACCTTGACTTACTCTAGTATGTCGGTTTTCATTTGCAGCAGTAATGGTAGCAACGGGGAGGTCGCCTTCATCTCGTTAGACTTCACTTCGGATACTGGTTAATTAATTAATACGTGAATTTGCAGTGTATGATAGAAAAGCATTATTTTAAATCAAGTAAATTTTGTGAGTAAAATGCGTCAATCTCAAATTACAAATTTGCAACTTGCTTTGGATGCATTAAACAAACTAAATACATTTTTAACTAATTATCGATCTGATGCTAGTTTTGCAGAAATTGTCGAAAGTTCCAAATTAATTGCAGAAAAGTTTGACATAGAAACTGAATTTCGTAGTGCGAGGCCATTAAGGCGACGTAAAAAATCTACTCAATTTGATTATGAACATGAAGATCAACCTATAGTAAATCCTGAAAATTCATTCAAAATAAATTTTTATTTCTGTATAATAGATCAAACTTTAATTTCGTTACAAGACAGATTTTCTTTATTAAGAGAACATATGGATTCATTCCAATTTTTATATTCCTTAGATAATTTACAAAATAAAGAATAGGTACCTATTATCTTGCTGCAAAAAATTACAAGCGAAATTAACTCATGAAAATCAGTCCGATATTGACGCAGATGATTTATGTGAAGAAATTTTACAATGTCAAGTATTTATTACGAATTCAAAAAAACATATATCCCAAATAATTCAGTATATTTATTCAAATGATTTAGTAGGAGTTTTTCCAAATTTTACTGTAGCACTCCGTATTCTTTTATCATTACCTGTGTCAGTTGCGTCCGCGGACCGGTCTTTTTCAAAATTAAAAATCATAAAGAGTTATTTACGCTCCACAATGGCGCAAAATAGATTACCAGATCTCGCAATAATTTCAATTCAATCTGACATACTGGATAAATTTGATATTCATGATATTATCCAAACTTTTTCTTTGCTAAAAGCTAGGAAAGTAAAATTTATTTAATGACTTATTTACATTGTTTGTATTTAATTTACCGTATAATACGTATTATGTTTATATTACAAATATTATATTTTTCATTTATTATTGTTGTTTATCTGTTTTCTTGTGTTTGTAGTTTTGTATTTTAAATAAAAAAGTTTACACAGACTATTTCAATCTTTGTGTTTTTTATTTCAATGAGTTAAGAATATAACAAAAACAGTCATGTAATGTCCCTAAACATAAGCCTAAAAATTATAGTATTTCAAATGAATTATTCATTATTTTTTTATTCATGTCGTATTACTTAAAAATGCTACTAGAGAATTAAAAATTAAAGTGTCCGAACCTATAGTTGTTGGGGCTCTTATCACCTAGCCATGCAAAATATTTATAATATTAGTTTTTGATAGAAATGTTTTTAATTAATTGGGCGCCATCAAAAATTTTGACACAGGCCCCGCATGCTCCTGGCGCGCCCCTGCTGATTCATACTTTAATTCGCCTACACTTGAGCCAAAAATTGCTGAAGATGGAAGCTCAGTCTCCCTCACTATCTGATCCTTATCTTTATTTGACTGGCAACTGGTCACACTCGCTGTTCTTAATTTTAGAGAAATAATTAAATAAATGTTTAATCAAACCATAAGAATAAATTTTATTCAACACCCAACATTCATGGTGTTCGTGGTTAATAATTTTCCACAAAATAACTCTAAATAAAACAAAAAAAACAATTGTAATTGGTTATTTAAACCCGTACGTTAAATCAACTTACCATATAATGCTTATTTACATTCATATATCGATGATAATTATCTTTAGAAATTAATTACCTTTTGTACAATTACTTTTGTACACTATATTTTGTTATACCGTATGTACATTAATCACTTTTTCGACGCCTTGTATATACAGAACTCGATTCAATAATTAAATTCTGTCTGAAATTTTCGCTTTCTTAATTAATGAGAATTATATTTCAATGTCAAAAACTAAAGAGATCTTGATTTATTACTGGTAACATTGTACTTAGCAACAATGTTACAAAACTTCCTTTGCAAACAACAAGGACAAATTTCTATATGCTACTCATAAATTTACAATAAAATGGCTGTTTGTATTCTAACCGTTCTTTATTTAATTAACAAATAACGAATGTTGATTTTGACTTAAATAACAACTATATGTAGTATTCATTATAGCAATTTGTAAAAAAAAATAAAATTTTTCGTTACAAAATGCTTGGTTATGTCTAACCTATGATTTCAACAATGAAGAATATTACTAAAGGATCATTAATCCTAAAACAACAACTACTAACTAATTTTCTGTCCAAGGGACAACTAACTAAACCTTACGTGAGTATCAATTTAACCAATATTTCGTAATTGAACAATCTAACATTAATTGTTACTCAATTCCGACAGTCAATACAAGAATATAATCCCAACGATTACAATACGGTAACCTTTATTTACAGTTGAAAATCGCCCACCTAAATTTACACACCAATGGTAACGATTCTTTAGACTATACCACAATCGTTAATGAAATGATTATCTACACTATTTACAAATCCACAATACACATGAATTCTGCAGATTACGTTGCTTATGGGTGGCCCCCTAAGAATGTGAGGTACTGTATCTGAGAAATTATCCATCGTAGAGGCTTACGGAAAAAAAAGTTACTGAAACGGCCCATACAAAAGCCTGGAAAATATTTTCAAGTTTCTGAAATGGCCGCTAGGGGGCGTAACTGCAATCTTCAATCTAAAAAATTGATGTTTCAGTGAATTTTGCTTTATTAACCTAATAAGAAAATAACTGATCTTTGAAGTCGAGGATAATCTGAACTTCTTTTGTTTGGAACTTTTTGACGTATCTATAAAAATAAAGTGGGGGGGGGTATTCAAAGGTTTCCTTAAATTACCCCCCGTATCTTCGAAACGGCTAATCCGATTTTAACAAGCTTGGGCGCGTTGAAATGAGCTATTCGTGGGCTACAAATGTTATAATATTTTTATTATAAATTTAAATTTTTATTTTTTTTTAACTTATTTTTCTGGAATTGTTTCTATTATGTAAGTTCTGGCCCTAAAAAGAACCGATTTAAAGGAGGAAGGTTTTTAATGCCCCCGTATATACTCGAAATGCTGACCATCACTCTGTGCATTGCTGAGGCCTCTTGGGTAGACAAAACTGCAGCTTCAATTTCGGCTCTGAATAGGTTACATAGAAATTGCGATTTTAGATCTTTGTAAATTTATTCACCAGAATAAAATCACCTTTTTTGAAATTACTACGGCCAAGTAATAGTTATACGAAAGGCCTATTTTTGCTTTGTTTAAACGCATGTTCACTATGGATATATACGAAAAATACAATTAATAGGAGCAGGTAATGCAAACAGATACCTAAACAAAACATACATAATCCTCAAATTGTCAATAGTTGTCAATACTTTGGCGTTACTTTGGGCAATGTTTGTGCTTTCAAAATGCGTTTTACGAATAATAAAACTGTTGATATGCTTGCGGTTTATTTTGAATGTCTTCAGAATGCCGCAGTAGCTAAAAGAGTTTACGCGGTTTGATATCCAAATCGGCGTCCTTGCGATGTAAAGGTTTTTCCCCGATTAGTGGCGAGTGTACGAACCAATGGTAGTTTTTGGCCTACGTTTCAACGGCAAAGAATTGGAAGAACCCAAGGAAATATTAAGCATGTACTGGGCTATATTGAAGGAAATCTTCATGTTAGCACAAGAGCATTATCCACTGAGTTGGGCATATCACGGACAACGGTTCAATGTATTTTGAAGGACCATAGGTAAGTTCTAATGGCCATCAGAATACATAGGTATTCGTTTAAACTTTTTTGAATTACTTTAAGAATGCACCCATATCATGTCATTTTGCATCAGGCCGTGAAAGGGAAAGATTTTGATCGGAGGTTAGACTATTGCCATTGTTAGGAATGATACGCAAAAATAGAGAATTTTGATTTCAAATTCTTTGGACCGATGAAGTAACCTTCAGTAGTGACGGGAGAGTTAATCTGCACAATATGCATTATTGGTCTGAAAAAAATCCCCATTGGTTGCGTGAAGTTTAGCGCCAAGGACGTTGTAGTTTAAATGTATGGTGTGGCATACTGGGAGGCAGAATTATTGGGCCATATTTTTTCGAGAAACCCCTAAATGGCAATGTATTTCTTGACTTTTTGGGCAATCAATTACCGTTATTGTTGGAAGATGTGCCTCTGGAAACA
The DNA here is from genome assembly GCA_036346205.1 of Vesta saturnalis. NCBI lineage: Eukaryota > Metazoa > Arthropoda > Insecta > Coleoptera > Lampyridae > Vesta > Vesta saturnalis. Next base: position 491,044 of record JARFJB010002411.1, on the reverse strand, counting down.
AGGCAAAAATTGTTTTTGCAGTTGAATGGCTGCCCAGCACATTTTGCTATTAATGTGCGAGAGCATATTAATGCAGTATTTCAACAGCGGTGGATTGGAAGAGGAAGTCTGTATCCATGGCTTCAGCGATCGCCAGACTTAACTTGCCTCGATTATTATTTATGGGGGCGCTTAAAGGACATCGTGTTTCGGACTCAACCTACTACTAGAGAAGATATGAAAAACCGGATTCATAACGTAGTACGTAAGATACCGAGAACCGAAATTGGAGCTGCAGTTTTGACTAGTTATGAGAGGCTTCAGCATTCCTAAAGTGATGGTCAGCATTTCGAGCATTTACGGGGGCACTAAAAACCTTCATCCTTTAAATCTGTTCTTTTTAGGGCCACAACTTACATAATAGAAACAATTCCAGAAAAATATAGTTAAAAAAAATAAAAATTTAAAAAATAAAAATTTTCGTATAAAGCTTTCTTTGGCCGATATTTTAGGTTAGGAACAAGATATCGAGATGCGGTTTTCGCGAGATTGTTTAGGCACCATTTAGCTACTTTCTCATGAAAAAAAGTCATATTAATGTACTTAATTTTTTTGCGAAAATTAACCGTTTCTGTCGGAATTTCGTACAAACCCCTCTAGCGATGACATGTGAAACTAACAAAACTTCAATAATTTAAAATTTGTAGCCCAAGAAATCTCTTTTCAACGCGCCCATGTTTGTTAAAATCGGATTAGCCGTATCGATGATACGGGGCGTGATTTAAGGAAACCTTTGAATACCCCCACCACATTATTTTTATAGATACGTCAAAAAGTGCAAAGAAAAAAAGTTCAGATTATCCTCGACTTCAAAGATCAGTTATTTTTTATTAAGTTAATAAGCAGAATTCATAGAAACATCACTTTTTTAGATTCAAGATTACAGTTACGCCCCCTAGCGGCCACTTCAGAAACTTGAAAATATTTTCCAGGTTTTTGTATTGGCCGTTTTAGTAAAATTTTTTTTTCCGACAGCCTCTACCTTGGATAGTTTCCCAGATACAGTACCTCGCATTCTTAGTTGGCCACCCTGTACAGTGAACCAAATATACTTCAAAATGTAATCAAAATTCAAACGACTTGACATCATAAATTTTCTAACAGAAAATTAAACGTAAAATAAAATAACAAAAAAACTAAATTAAAATTTCACCCGGAAACAAAATTTAAACTGTATAAAAAACCCTGTGGAGAGAATACCGTAAGTATATGAATATTAATTCTAATATAAATTACCTTTGTTGAAGGGTTTTCAGGTGACGCTGCATCTCGATAATTGTTAAGTTTTTGATCCCCATTATATCGGGTGATGACTGAATATCACACATATTACCAACAACAAATATCCAAGTCTGCCGGGTGATTATAGCACGATCGCTTAATCAAGGTAACTCTTAAACAGGCAGTTTTTTTGCCATAATTCAACCCCCTAACAAATTTTACGGCTCATGCTCAAGATGATCGTAGCAAAAGAAGACTTAGCAACCAAAGGTGACCGAAAGTTGACCTATATCAGATAACAATTTCAGAATGTGCCAAATATGGCCATGTATGTAAGAAGAATCAGATCCCTGTATTATCCAATTACAAATTACAGAAACCTGTATTTTTCTAATAAAATCTAAAGATGTTGTTTTCCTATTTCTCCCACAAATGACTAATGACAAATGCAAAATTCCTAATTATTCAACTATTCACAACATTTACATTTTGTACAATATAATGACTACCAATAAATTCAACTGTTAATATAACCACACCCTTTCTCTACAAACTCCGAATCATTACCTAAATCAATATTACAATGTAATAACCATACCAGCTACCTGGACGGTTAAATCGACCAACCTACTAAAAATTTTTGACAAAATCTTCTCCCCAAACTTTTAGATGCCCCTCTCAATGTTCGACAGGAAATGTATTTTATGCACGATGGAGCACCCCTCAAGCTGCTACTGCAGTACACCAACACCTCAATACAGGGTATCCTAACCGTTGGATTGGCCGATTCGGACCGCAACCATGGCCTCTCAGGTAACCAGATATCAATCCAATAGAATTTTTCCTTTGGGGTACCATGCTTAGTTCAATTTATTTAACGTGTGTTAATAATGTTGAAGACTTGGAACCAATAGTGTTGGCTGCGGGTAATGAAATCAAAGAAATCCCAGATGTGTTCGATCGAGTGTACGAATCGATGTTTCGGCGCTGCACGCTCTATGTCGAGCAGAACGGTGGCCATTTTCAGCAATTCTTAAATTCATTTTTTGTTACCTTAGTGAAGCGGATAGGAACTTGATTTGTTCATTTGTCCTTTTTTATAGCAAATATCTAATTTCTTCATTGTTTACTTAAGATGTTTCTCAATCTTACCACCTTGAGATTTAAGATTTACTAAATTGACCACATTTTTCAACGTAAAAAGATGTTTTTCTCGGAAATGGTTGACCTTACAGGATTGGACCAAGAGTGCTTATTTTGTGTAAAGATATTCTTAGATCAGAGCTTGCTTCAATATTTCCAGCGGCGTAGAAGTTAGTGGGGCTAAACCTTTAACGGAAAAGGTAGGTATACAATACTTTTTGTATTTCAAAGGAATGCTAGCATTTATGGCAGCTATCACCCCACGAGGCATTGATGCATTGATATAATTAGCGTTCACACCGTGTATTTGTATGTATGTATGTATGTATGTATGTATATATATATATATATATATATATATATATATATATATATATATACATACATGCACCGCTTACATAGTAGCCTCCATACATGCATAAGGCGCCCAGACCTCCACCTTTACCTGTGCTTTTACTTGTGTATGTTTTGCAGCATTTCGTTAGCCTATTGAAACAGAACACGTCTATCAAAAGAGGGGTGAATTATAATAAATTTAAATATATACAAAATTTATATAATTGTAAAATGTAAATTGAACTCTACAAGCTAACCGCTTCAACGGCCTCCGATGTATAAAAATCTAGAATTGTAGCGTTCTTTGTTGCCTCCGCCACTGTTGTAATATCAACATTTCAAGGTTGGTGACGAATGCTGGTTAAGAATAAGTCATTAGCTAACTGAGTGTCAACTGTATCGGTTAGTGTATGCAAGTGCCTCTGAAGAATAGTTTTGATATGCATAGGTACGTATCGCACTGCGTGCGATAAAGACCCTATTATGCACGCTTTTGCGTTTATTTTGGATGGTTTATGATACATGAATACTAAAAAATATATTAAATATGTGCTTGCACAAATATTTGTATTATCAATGGATTCCTGTGTTACAATTATATATTAAATTGAATACAATTGGTCTACCTGAAGAGCTTGCATATGAATTGATTGTATATTCTACTGCAACAATAATTAAGAAGAAATGCATTTAAAATCATAAAATTTAGAATCTTCAAATTGGTGTGAATGCCCTTTGTAAAATCTATTTTTCGAACATACTTGTGCACAAAGATCTTCATTTTTTTGCAAACTGGGACAATGAGGTGAAATATTAAAAGCGAACAATATACTAAAATTAATTTTTTATTAATTACATATATAATAAAATAAAATTTAAAAATATTTCAAACTGCTACTGTTTATCATTAGCGCTTTAATAATTTTAAATTTTACTCAAGGCTGCAGCTTCAGAATGTTTGAAAATATTTTTAAAATTATACAAGCAATTTCTGATATATTTTATGATTTACATGAGGTGAGTTATAAAAATATTACAAAAATAATAATTTTAACAATTTATCTTAAAGATGTAATGTTTTCAAATGGTTTCCATTTTATCACAATTTTGAAGACCTTATAGAGTTCTGTTAACTTTTTACAAATATTTGTTGAAATATTAAAAGGACCAGGCAGCCGGCTTATGGAGAAATGGATTCCGGTTAATTCGCCTTAATTTTTGGGATGTTGAAGATATCGACTTCATGAACAATAGTGCCCATGGGCACAACTCAATCCTATGGCCAGTTTTCAATTTACAGGGTGATGAAGTTGAAAAATGGCCATTTTTTAAAACGTATTAAAATGTAATTTTCATAATGTATTAAGGATTTTTTGCTGTAATAGTATTCTAATAACATCAAATAATATTGCTTTGTTAGAAAAAATATTATTTGATTCAGGGTGATTCAAAAATTACCAAAAAAAGTTGTTGATGCTGTGTATTCTACTTTACAGTAGGAATATGAAAATATTAATATTTGGTCTGAATTTACTTTAATTGGACTTATTATAACAAGATATAAAAACATTTTATACAGGGTGAGTCAAAAAGTTGATCGACTCTGCAGGTTATTTTTACTACAATTTTATATATTTTGTAATACAAGTCAGTAGTCGACATTGAACCATTTTCAAAAATATATAATTTATAAATTAATAAATACAGGCTGATTCACAAGATATTTAAGGTAGAAAATTACGAAAATTGATTTTTTTTGCGAATCACCCTGTAATTTAATATTTCCTCCGTTAATTTCTCTACTTTTTTCTTATTGTCTGTAATTTGAGTTTGTTAGTCCCCTATAGAAGTTTTGCGAAGTTACTATGATCAGTTTTTTTATATCGACTTTGTGATGACAAGCCTGTCACAATGTATACGCTTATACCTGAGCTCATAAATGTTTTTATTTTATTTAATCATTCATGATTTATGTCATTCTAACGTTATTTGTTTAAGGAAACAAATAATATGTAACGTATAATATCAACAAATAATGTGTTAATAGTGAGCCAAACCTCCGAAGATGCAAATATTATTAGAGAGCCAAATATCCGAAGGCGCAAATATTATTATGTTATTTATCAACATACCTATCTGCAATCAGTTTGAATAAGTTACTTATAGGTGTAATGTATCTAGATTATAAGTAATCTCACCACTATAGAAGTAGAGTTTCCCGGCGCGCTCTTTTTTAAGTGGTATCCCCAATAGCCTAATCCCTTTTTACCTGGGAAACGCAGTTCAACAAACAAATACAGGGTGGTCGAACGAAAACTCGATTTTCCGGCTTTATAATGAAAATGTGGAAAATCGCTCGGACCTGTCGATTTTAATTTGGAAGGGGACACTTTTTTCCTGATTGCAGCATTGGCACTTCAACCCTCTAGCAGTGGGGTGAACCAACCCTAAAAAGATAGGGAATGTACCAAGTGTGGCACATTTTTGAAATGGTAATTTTGTGGGGAATTCAGCAATACTAATAATGTTGAACGAAATTCACATTTTAGCCCCCTCTTGAGGGAAAAATAATCGTTACGTAATTCAAATTGTGACACCTCATTTGAAAGCTGTTTTTATTAGTAATTCAATGCTATAAATAAAAGTATCCAGAAATCACATTTAATAAGTAAAATCAACTAAAGAGCTAAACGTGTAGGTGTGGCATCACACTTTTGATTTTCAGCTGATTTTAATAATAAATGTGATTTCGGTCTATTTATTGCATTGAATTACTAATAATTCAAATGCTTAATTCTAACTTATCACTCAGAGCGCTAAATCAGAATTTGTTACAACAATGTTACTATTGCTGAATTCTAAATTACCTTTTCAAAATTGCATATTTTAAGGTTTCACCCTACTGCTAGAGGGTTGAAGTGCCAATGCTGCAATCAGGAAAAAGTGTCCTCAAACTAAAATCGACGGGTCCGAGCGATTTTCCACATTTTCATTTTAAAGCCGGAAAATCGAGGTGTTAAGTTTTCGTTGGACCACCCTGTATATAAAATAAATACTTTAAGGAACGAATACTAACAAAAACAAGAGAAATTAAAGTAGATCAATAGAAAGCCTCCGAATATTTTCATAACATATCATGCAAGTATTGGATTTAGCTGGAAAAAGTACGTTAATTCTGAGACAATTTGGATTACCGATTTTTATCATTCTGAATTTTCTTGTATAACTCTGTATTTCCCTGAATAACCCTGTATCGTAGGCAAAAGGGTAAAAAGAGCTTAACTTTCCTATCTCCATTTTCTTTAATTTTTAAAAACTGTGACCTTATAGTCGAAATAGCATGAATTTACACTGAAAAACCTAACTGCAATGAACGATCATGTAGGCGGTGAAAACAAATTGTTACTTATTTTGACGTATCTGTCAAAAATAATTTCTTAGCACAAAACATTTGTGTTTTTTATTAACAAGTGTTTTGTTTAAATGTTTCTACTGTCTAATAAATTGTTGTAAAAAGTAATATAATAAATATAATATAATTTAATATAATGTTTCGTTCAGTTTCTTATTAATAATTTTTACGTTTATGTTTAAGTGTTGATTATGGCTTTTGCAAATAGAGCAAACTGTTATGTGTGTAACAGAAATTATAATAGACGACAAATGAATCGTTTCTATGACGAAGAAAACATTTTACAGCAAGAACTTGCAATTTTGAGACGTGAAGCTTTTGAAAGATCACCTTTGAATATTGATGAAGATGGAAGGGTATGTTCTAATTGTCTTCAAGTTATATTGGTAGACATCAGAGCCATGGAAAATAATCCCAATTGTCTCAGAATCAACGTACTTTTTCCAGCAAAGTCCAACGCTTGCATGATATGCAATGCCAATGAAAATATTCGGAGGCTCTCTATTGAGTGTAGGGTAAATATATTTATTGTTTCAAACATAGTTGTCCCTGACTATGTACTAATATGTCAGCATCATCATAACGAAGACGGAACTCTTTCGAACATGTTGCAAGCTGGATTACGTTCTCTTAACCGTCCATACGTAATAAATGACCTACTTCAATTTCTCTAGTGTCTTCGAACAGCTGCTACCAGTAATAATGGTCGAACCTATGAAGATATAGATAACTTTACAGAAGAGGAATTTAAATCGTTAACATCGATTTCCAAAAATAATTTCAACGAATTATATGAGACCTGTAATTTTTTTGAACAAGATGGAAATCGTGTAAATATAACAAGAAACTACAACTTTTCTCCTAAAAATGAGACACGGTTTATCAGATAATTTTTTACAAGTTATATTTCAATATCCTTCTCGACAAGTAACTAGTTTAGTTATTAAAAAAGTGCGGTTATGTCTAATGCAACGATTTGTACCATATAATATAGGATTGAACGCAATCACCAGAGCCAACTATATAGACAGACATGTCTCTGGATTTGCAAACACGCTGTATAATCCTAATCCTGACATTCCCAAAGCCATAGTGTATATAGACTGCACATGTAACAAACTCGAAAAAAGTTCTAATTTTAGAGTACTTAGACAATCGTACTGCTATTATAAAATGCAGCATTTGGTAAAACCTGAATTGATAGTCGCCCCCGATGGTTACATTCTGGCTATTAATGGACCATATTTTTCGGACTTCCGAAACAATGATGCCACTATTTTACAGTATGAACTAAACAATTACATTAATGGAATGAGAGCTTGGTTTCAAGAAGGGGACATTGCAATTGTAGACAGAGGATATCGAGATTCTGTTCCGTTATTGCAAGAGTATGGGATCAACTGTCTTATGCCCCCTCTTCTTGTTAGAGGACAGGCTCAATTAGAAACACGTGATGCTAATTTTGCTCGATATATTACAACCACACGTTGGATAGTCGAATCTCGTAATGGAAATTTGAAATCTATGTTCAAGTTTTTAAAGAACACTATTTCGATACATCATGCTGCTAATTTAAACAAATATTATCAGATAGCTGGAGCTCTTATTAATAAATTCTATCCCCCAATAACCATGCCCGGTACAATACAAATGGCTGAACAAATATTAGGTAATTTGGACGAAGTAAATATTATGCAAGCACGAGTTGAAGCTGAAAATCTACATTTAAGGGACGGTCAGTGGGTTTTATTAAATCACTTGCACGCTCATGAGTTCCCCCGTTTAGATTTACACTATTTAAAGCATCTGACTGGAATTTATCATGTAAACTTGGCAAAAAGTTATATTCAAGACAAACTTCAAAGAGAAGAAACTAATATTCTTCAATTTGAAGAATTGGAGTATCCGAACATTATACGAATCCGAGTGTACTCCAGATTTCGTAATATATGCAAATATATGTTGTGGATATCTTTTACGATTGACGAAAATGTCGATCATCAACCTCTAGAATTTTATTATTATTGTACTTGCAAGTCGGGAGCTAGAACTTTAGGAACATGTGCTCATGTGGCCAGTGTATTATGGTTTTTGGATTATGTTAGACATGAACAAAATATGAGATATCCATCTAATCAACTCTTAAATGAAATTACTGATGCAGCTGAAAGGATGCTGCCAAAAAATATTGATCATGGTCCGGAAATTGTAGAAAATTAAATATTTTCAGTGCCTACCTAACTTTAGTTCATTTCGTTTGTTTCTTCTTTCTTGACTTGGATTAAATTCTACACATGTACTTATTTTTGTTAGTATATTCGTTACTTAAAGTATTTTATATATTGGTATGCTTCATTACAATAGACCTGCATTTCCCAGGTTAAAGTGGATTAGGCTTATTGGGGATACCACTTAAAAAAAAGCGCGCCGGGATCTCTACCTCTATAGTGCTGAGATTACTTATAATCTAGATATATTACACCTATAAGTAACTTATTCAAACTGATTGCAGATAGGTATGTAGATAAATAACATAATAATATTTTCGTCTTCGGATATTTGGCTCTACTAATATTTGCGTCTTCGGAGGTTTGGCTCACTATTAATACATTATTTGTTATTATATATTACATATTATTTGTTTCCTTAAACAAATAACGTTAGAATGACATAAATCATGAATGATTGAATAAAATAAAAACATTTATGAGCTCAGGTATAAGCGTATACATTGTGACAGGCTTGTCATAACAAAGTCGATATAAAAAAATTGATCATAATAACTTCGCAAAACTTCTATAGAGGACTAACAAACTCAAATTACAGACAATAAGAAAAAAGTCGAGAAATTAACGGAGGAAATATTAAATTACAGGGTGATTCGCAAAAAAAATCAATTTTCGTAATTTTCTACCTTAAATATCGTGTGAATCGCCCTGTATTTAATTTATAAATTATATATTTTTGAAAATGGTTCAATGTCGACTACTGACATGTATTACAAAATATATAAAATTGTAGTAAAAATAACCTGCAGAGTCGATCAACTTTTTGACTCACCCTGTATAAAATGTTTTTATATCTTTTTATAATAAGTCCAACTAAAGTAAATTCAGACCAAATATTAATATTTTCATATTCCTACTGTAAAGTAGAATACACAGCATCAACAATTTTTTTTGGTAATTTTTGAATCACCCTGTATGAAATAATACTTTTTCTACACAAAGCAATAATATTTGATGTTATTAGAATACTATTACAGCAAAAAATCCTTAATACATTATGAAAATTACATTTTAATACGTTTTAAAAAATGGCCATTTTTCAAATTCCTCACCCTGTAAATTGAAAACTGGCCATACGATTGAGTTGTGCCCATGGGCACTATTGTTCATGAAGTCGATATCTTCAACATCCCAAAAATGAAGGCAAATTAACCGGAATCCATTTCTCCATAAGCCGGCTGCCTGATCCTTTTATAGAATTTTGGAAACCAGTCCTCAAAAAAGTACAGTGAATACTTATATGGCTAAGATCATTTTGATAATTCACTAGTTTATATATAAATATATATCTATGGAAAAATAATTTTAGATGTTTACTGTTTCCAAAATATAAAATTTCAGTACGTGTTAAGAATCGTTATAGTTGCAATTGCGAGAGGTGTATTCTAATTCATCGCTGAGATAGGTAAGGTTTAAGATTTTTAAAACATAGGTCTAACCTTATTTGTTACATGCCTGTCAGCAAGCAGTTTGAACAGTTGATAATTTACTCAACTTCAAATACATAACATACAATGCTATCTTTTGCAAATTAAGTGATTCACTTTGAATAATGAGGTAAATAAGCATATTTTTAGTGTTCCTTAAACTATTTACATCTGTATTTAGTGGGAAAGTAATTTTAGCACTCAAAAGCTACTTGTTGGTAACAATATATTTTTGCTCAATTTTTATGTTTAATCACATCTCAATATAGATTCACGTTACATAATCATTCTTACGTGTACAATTAATAAATGTGTTTGAGTTAATCTGTTAAAAGTTAAAATTAATAATAATTTTTATTTAAATACAACAAGTCTATTATAAAGAAATTAAGTAGAGAAATTTAATCTTGCAAAATATCTTTCTATGATATCTTCAGAATCACTGCAGTCAGTTGAAGATTGGTTAATGGTAATAATGATCGGTTCTTGGACAAAATAAAACTGCTTTTGGACATCCCACCATTCCTGCATTTGCTTTTCAGCATGTGCAATGCATTTCTGCCAATAGTTGGCATCGATTTTTTTTTAAGGAATTTTCCCACAGTGGTACTATATTTTCGTTAGAAAAACCACTCTAGCCAATGTTTTTATTTTCAAATTCTTTACAATTTCCCCATACCAATTCTATTTCATTAAACTGACAATGATATGGTAGTAAACGTAATACTTTATGCCTCCATATTTCTGCTAGTTGACCAATTAAATATTTCTTCGATATGTTTTTTTGTTTTGCTACTTCTAATAACTTCACTTTTAGCATATCAGGAGAATAACTTATGTTGTGCTTGTTTAAAAATTCAATTAGTTGGTCTTTCTTCCAACGATGTGTTTGTATCTTTTCAATTAATGTTGAATGGTATGTAGTAACTGTCGTTCAAACCATTGTTGAACATTTCAGTATTAATATTATTGTAATTGGATAATTGGTGTTTTGTGGAAAAGATTAAAGATGAATTGGGAATATACCCATCTGAATTTTCAGCACTTAATCCTATAAAACTAATATCATAAATAGTTCACATTGACCAATTATGATTATTTCAAAGGTACCGTTTTCCTTTACCAAGTGATTTTCTTCTCAAACTGCTAACATCCTTGTCATGCCATGTACTTTTTGAAGAGCCTCTACTAAATATCCACGTTTCATCCAAAAATACAGCATCGTACGTAACCTCTTAATAGAGGTCAATGGTACATTTGGCCCTTTACGATCACGTTCACCCTTTAAAGACATGACGAAATGCAAATTATATGAGGCCTATTTTCAATAAAAATAAGTAAAAAAAAACATTTTTAAAAAAAGTTTTTATTTCCAAATATTCTAAAAAGGATTAGATAATTTTTGTATCTACCCAGTAACATCCAAAATTTTTGTGACTAAAAATAAAAGTGCCTCGTCCTTCATTGTTTGAATGTAGGTGTTGATAGGCTTTGTTATGAGTATAAGATATCATATATGCCCCACAGTTTTATTTTTAGTCACATTTTTTTAAAAATGTTTTCTTTTTACTTATTTTTATTTTCTACTTTTTAGTCTCAAATTTGAAATCGGGAAGTTGTCGAAAATTGAATTACAAGATTTGCGGCCCCATGACCTTGAAACTCAACTCGCATATTTTTGTGCATGAACTAAAATCTTACGTCCTGAATTTCAAAACCTTAGCTTTCGAACCAAAAATTTTGAGCATAATTTGCCAAATTTGGCCGCGACGCAGCCCCCTGACCGTTGAAACTCAACTTGTGGCATATTTTTATGCATGGTATTGCCGAAAGCTTATGTCTTGAATTTCAAGGCCCTAGCTTTATAAACAAAAATTTTGACCATATTTGGACAAAACTTGGCCGCAAAAGTCAAAGCAAAAAACACGTATTCGTGCATTGTCATCAAGAATACGCATGTATGCCAAATTTCAGCTCAATCAGAGATCAGGAAGTTGATGAAAATTCAATTACAAGATTTGAACCGGACAACATACGTACAAAGTGAGTTGATAAAAGCGTTTAAAAATTGATTAAATTAGACAATCTTACTTTGAATGCAACAAAAATGTTACGGATAGTTTGGAAAAAATGTTATAATATGAAAACACGTAGGTATTAAAAATAAAGAATTAAATAATCTAAACAAACTGTCAAAATATGACAGCGTATCATCGATCTAGGTTATTGAGATTTGTATTACAGACGTAGTGAAAATCCTCTATCTTTCCTTAACACCAACAGATAAGTGAACTAAATATACGACAGTAATTTAATTTGCTATTTCGGTAACGTATGAATCATAAGATAAGACACCTCTCGCAATTATGACTATAGTACTTGCTACCTTTAATTCAGTCTACAACGATACACATTGAATTTTTTTACGGAGCATGTAATTCACATGAAAAAACGAGAAATTATAATGGATTAGAAACGGAAATGCATTAGTTTATCTAAATGTTTGATATTTCACTTTAGCAATGGAATTGAATTAAGTAAATGAGGGTTATACCCTTTTAAAAGTGATTATTTTAATTATCATAAATCTGGTTACTGTCAATAGCTATTGTTTATAGCTAATAGAAAATAATTACCTAATTAAAATTTTTCTTATATCAATAGATGCAAACAGTATGTTTCTCCCACTATTTGTACCTTCAAGTAATATTTAAACTCCCTTACTGCACTACCAATTTAATTAACATATTCGCACAACGGCAGTTTGCCCAAATACTAGCTTGAGTTACAACTAATTTGGATTATTCACATCCTATCCTCTCCTTTTCATATTTAATCAAAAATGCTCGAAGTAATTATTAGTTGTTATAGTAATTAAATTATTTCTTATCTGTTATAATTTTACGCAAAGTAAACTGTTAAGAATCGATGTATGCTCAAAACAAAGCCTTTACTATGCCGATACTAAAGTATAGAATACACCTCCTGCGCGCTTGCCACATTTCGGAGGCGAGACAGCAGTTTCAATAGTAGGAGGCTAATAAGCAAGTGGCAAAAAAGATTCAGTATATGAGTATTAGTTGCTAACGCCATCTCATAACAATCATTGGAACTGAGATGTATAACTGCATATGTGTATTCCTCAAAATCGCCTCCAACCGAAATTCTAGTATACGCTTCCATACATTGTTAAAAGAAGGAAAAACACTATACACTTAGTGATTCCTAGTCGGCTCCGTTTTTACGTTGTCGCCTCCGGATTTGGAGGCGAGTAAGCATTTTGCACGTTTATATACGGAGGCTTATTTAGCGTTTGCATATATATATATATATATATATATATATATATATATATATATATATATATATATATATATATATATATATATACAGGTGTTTCTGAAATACTTCAACAAACTTATGGAGCTGATTCTTTATACAAACATAAAGGAAAAAGTTCCTATAATCATGGGTCCTAATTTGAACGGTTTGCTGTCTGTCTTTATGTTTGTGTTTTTTACAAAAATCTCTATAAATCGTGTTTGATGCGAGATAGAAATATCAAAATCGGTACAATAGTGTATCTTACTACTACAAAAGAGTGTTTAAAAGTTCATATTAAATCTTATTACATTTCAAAATGGCAGCCATTTAAAAATTGTAATGTCAAATTGCATGAAAACTGTTACAAATTTCGAAAAAATACACATTACACAAAAAATGTTAAATTTAAATAAAAATCAAACGATACCTTAATTTTAAAAATCGTGCATAAAATGTCGGAGATATGGATTATTTACTGAATAACACGTATTTAACAATGCATAATTGTATTTCAGAAAAAAATTATAATAATTATTAGCATATTCTAGCCTTATAAATAATGTAAAGCATTAAACACTGCAAAATGAAACTAAAAAAGTACAAAATTAGGTTATTATTTACAAGTTTGATAAATTAAATTACAACTTTATGTATTATTCGAGTGACTAACTGTTTCGGTTTACATTACAATAAATGCTCTATATGCCTTCCATTTTCTCTGATACAAGCATCAACTCGACGAGTCATGGACTGCCGGACTCTTTCAAAAATGCCGCAAGTATTCCTGATGGTTTCACAGACACCAATGATACGCATAGAAGACCATCTCTTGTGTCAATTGGTCTGTCATATACTAAAGATTTTAAATGACCCCATATGTAAAAATCAATCTGATCCGCTGACTTTGTTGGTTAGTATCAGATGTTCTATTGTTAATAGCTGATATTGCTAAAACATATCAATACATTAAAACATTTTCAGCTTAACAATTTGTACTGATGTGATGTGTCAGCATTATGAAATATTCAGTAAATCAGCCCTACCTCCGTTATTTTATGCCCAATTTTTAAAATTTAGGTGTCGTTTGATTTTTCTGTAAATTTAACATCTTTGTGTAATGTGTATTTTTTCGAAATTTGTAACAGATTTCATGCAATTTGACATTAAAATTTTTAAATGGCTGCTATTTTGAAATGTAATAAGATTTAATATTGAACTTTTAAACACTCTTTTGTAGTAATAAGATGCACTACTGTACCGATTTTGATGTTTCTATCTCGCATGAAACACGGTTTATAGAGATTTTTGTAAAAAACACAAACAGAAAGACAGACAGAAAACCGTTCAAATTAGGACCCATGATTATAGGGACTTTTTTCTTTATTTTTGTATAGATAATCAGCTCCATAAGTTTGTTGAAATATTTCAGAAACACCCTGTATATATATATATATATATATATATGTTATATATTATTTACTACCCCCCCCCCCCGTTGAGGAATCATTAATTTATTAGAGTGATTAATATTTAACATCTTTGGGTCACGTTTGGGTTCCATAAATAATTGACATAATCTATACTTTGATTATATTCACTATTTAATAAAATTGCCGCGACTAGCATACCAGAGAATAGAGTTCAAGATTAGTTCACTATTAAAAATACTAAACATTTAAGTTAGGTTCTTTTTCAAAATAAGATTAATTATAATTTTAAAATAAAGTTGGGATTGTGTAAAAATTCTTTTAATCAAACACCTTGTATCATATGCAATTACACAACATGTTGCACGCATGCGATTATTACCGAGTTGAATTTGTGCGCACATTGAATCATGGCCGTACAATGAAGAACATATTATTTCAGTAAATATGTTTTGCTTTTTAATATAGGATTGGATGAATATTAAATCAATGAATGGTTGCACCATTTGTAGGTTGGTATACAATTTACTTAAATCTTTTGCATGTGTACACATAGGTGATAAGTAATAATCATCAACATAACCTCGAATATTAACATAAGATTCATGAATTTACATAAATATTTATCAGCTATTCAAATTTTCTTTATTGAGGTTCCATTATACAAATCAGATGTAATTTGAATCCCGCGAAGTATACTGATCCAGCGGTGGTTGACATACAGCATAAGCTTATACAGGTATGATGGTTAAATATTTCTTTGAAATACTTACTAAACTTTTCATTACACTTTTAATCCTATTTATTATATAATTAAATATATTTATTTGATTTAATTCTATTGTATAATTAAATACTCATTTTATTTAATCAATTTTGTTTAAATTGGATTTCTATTGAAATGATAACACCATGTTAAGTTTATTGAAATAATTTTATATTAAAAAAAAAATAATTGAAAACATGATTTAACTTCGATTGTTTAACGATAACATATTACTCGTACAAGTAATTCACGTTAACCTTACCCATTATGGATTTCAAAAATTTCAATTGTTTTGGTATCTGAATTATTTTAGGTCATACAAAACACACGTTCAATCTTAAATCTGAACCCATGTGCACATAGAGTGACATACTTTCAGCTTGAAGGATTGATAGAGACTCTTTGAAAAATATAACAAGATTATATCATTTCTTTGTCTAATAACCAATTTGATTGGAACAATTTTCTTTACAAACATAACAGACCTTAATTCTGATTGGATAACCACAATTTCTAAATTTGCAAATTACTACTTCTACAAACAGCGTTTTTATAACAGGATATATCTTAAATACATGTTTATTTTTGGAATCTACACAAAATTTCCTTTCCACCAACACCACACATGCCCTATTTACTTTTAAAATACTTAATTCATTTAAATTTCAATAATTATGAAGTTTTATATATACAAATTTACTTATATCTAACTTGTCCTACGTTCTGCAGGAAAACTATAAACAGAAATAGATTTTATGACACAAAATACATAAGGTTACGTCCGTTTCTATCACATTTATAGTCTATTTTGAAATTTCTATCTCAACCTCTGTGTTCGTACTTGACATAACCTGGTTTCTCAACACTTGCACTTAATTTTCCAATGTTATTTAAAGTTCGAACACTTCCTCTTCGCGCTAACATGTAAATTATTTCCATAATAATTGTTTAATTTCACATTTTACACTTGTCAGTTCTATGGATCTCTTCTAATTTTGTCTTTTATTTTACAATTTAACATTCACTTTACTTTACTTACATTAACTGATACACATTATGTTCTTTTACTTTCCTAACAGAAGCAGATTATGATACCAGAATATGATTTCCTTATTCAAATGGATAGCATGAATTTTATTTAAGCAAATACATATTCTAACACTTTTGAAGATGATCGGAAACTACTAGCATGAATAATTCTGTTCTGTTAAGCTTATGCAACTTGCGGTTTACATATATGTTTAACGAATTCCTTCGCAATGACTCTATGTTTAATGTAACTTGTATTCTGAGCTTACTTCTGTATTAATATGATATTTATCATTGTAAATAGTAGGCAGTTTCGTTTTCCGCGTGTTATATTATTAGCATGGTAAATAGGTTTTTACCGATGAGGGCGGAAGTGCATTGGGGAGCCGTTAGCTGAGTCTGTAATTTCATCGAACCACTAAAAACTGTTACTTGCTAGCTATTCAAAATGAGAATTTTTGATACACACTTATGTATGATGACTGCTAAATATCTTGTCAGCCGTGGCTCTAAGTATTACTACGACAACGTGTTACCTATTGTCAAATTACGGTCACACATACACATGCTATTAGTGACAGTTGACTTGTAAAATTTTAATTAGTAGTTTGTAAAAGTGACTTTACACAGTTTAAGTGTTGTTAGGTTAACACACGTTTACCCTTGACTAACAAATAAAATGCTTTACCTGCTTACGATACTGAATAGCAGAACAAACATTTTTAATCAGCTTGGTGACTAGATATAGGTAAGGTATATAGAATTTACGAAATCGATAAAAGTAGTAAAATTTATCAAAACATGATAAGTAATTGACATACCTTCGAACCACAAGGGTTTTAAGGCAGACGCTCTGGATGTTCCTATTCTTACAAAAGTCATCGAGTCGTACGTAATATTTAGATTCATAGTATATTCACCCCCATAACCCCATAACCTATTAGGTGTTATTATAAAGTGAATATTGAAATCTGTATTTAATAAATCATTTACCAAGAATAAAAGAAATGTTTCGGTGCCCAATGATATGGTATACAAATTTCACTTATCCAGTAATCTAGCTTTGATAAACGAAATAATTCTTTTGTTGGTGCAACGTATTTTATTGAAATCCTCCCTGCTCCCATAGCTAAAGGTTTCATACTAAATTTATTTGGAACTATGTCTAAGACCAGAGTGACGCCCAACATCGAGACGAGAAGGAACATGGAAAAGTAAAAAAAAATATTTGGCGATACACCATTTCGTATACATGTTCAAAACGATGAGCTTACTTATAAGTAAGCTTTTCTTTTAGAATAAGTTTGCATAGGAATCTTTTGTTTTCTGTACTTATACCACTTTTAGAGGCAACTAAGATTCTATTATAATTAATACCTTCCTCCATAGTATGGATAATTGTTTTACACCGAATCGCAAGTTTAATTTTCTTTGTAATATAGATATTAGCAATACTCGCTCGTAAGAATACTCAAGTAGATATAAGGTGTAAATAAATAAATGAAAAAATGGAAATTGACAGGATCGTGACAGAATACTTGCTAAACATCTCATGACGTAAGAGCTCGCCATATTATAGGTTTTTACCTCAAAAATAGTCGATCTGTACTTCAACCAGCGTAAAAATCATGGCAATGAACCCACATAATTACCGGTGTTACAATCCCTTCACCAGTCTAGTAACAAGAAATATAAAGCAGATTTTGCAAACGGAGGTTGAATTATGTCGGAGTCAGCAACACGATGTCCTACTCAGAGCAGATCTGTGAGCTCCAGCTATGCTATAGTGTAATATATGAGGAGATGTAGCTTGCACTTGCAACTCTGGTAGAAGAAGATAGTTTACTGTAGTATCAAAATGTTAAGTTTATTGGGAGACTTGGACTGATCTGTTGTGGAAGCTTCTTTATAGTTTGTTATCTAAACGTCAATATACTCTAAGGGAAGTTATCGGAGTGGTCTGTAGTAGTCTACAGAATAATCTGCTGTCTTTGTAACTACATAGAAAACCTTAATGATGAGACTTGAAGGAACGTCGTCAAAAGGTCAACTGGACAGAATTTGAAAGACTTGAACAATTGCTAGCGACTAGAAAATTTAAAAAACATCATCCAGTTCTATCAAGCTGTTTGACTGTTACCACCATGTAAAGATAAGGCTAACAGCACTGTCTTGTAGTTACTAAACTCTGATCACAGGGATACTGGGCGGTGACATACAAATGTGAAATAAAACACTGTTTATTCTGAGAGGCGACGTAGCCGCTAAATCATACGTAGGCATTAAAAAGAAAAACTACACCAGGTGTACAGACAACCATTTATAAGCGAACTTAACCTTAAGTCTTAATATTCAGGCCAGAATATTTTGTAAAACTAGTTTTATTTTGCTGATAGTCAAGCGACTCATACTTATAAATTTTTGCATTAAAATGGATTTAAGGGCAGCTTTACTACTGTGTGAGGGTATATAACACATATTTCATGTATTTGGGTTGTTTGAGGAGACACGACATTTTAGATGAATAATTAAGTTATAGTTGTTGTGAACTATCAACGTTCTGTAGATTTTTAGCCGACCTCTCAACAAATTTAGTGTATTTATCTGCAAAACATTTTTATAACTTATTTATTTTGTGTGTTGGTTAACCAAGTAATATTTATTCACTAATTGATCCTTTTTATTTTGTGTTATATTAGCGTAAATATTTTTTAATTTATCATGAGGGTTTAGTTAGATTAAGACTGGTGTTGACCTTTGTTACAACCATACCACCATCTGTGTTGTTCGTGTTAATTTGCCTGTAATATATTAATATTCTATTGCTATCTTTAATAAACCTCTGTATAATAGTGTTTATAAATTTTGACTTTAGTGATTTAATATTTCATATAAAACATTTTGTTTTAAGAGTAAATTTTAAGAAATGTATTAATTGTCTTTAATTACTCACAAAGCTGATAAGAGTTTTTTTTGTAGTAATTTTATATATGGTGCAGTCGCACTCACACGAATCTCACCAATATTCTATGATAATTACAGGTGCTTACGTTTGAACCACTACCATGCCAATTAGGTATTCGAAAGTTATTATTTTGATTATTACAGCATGTGCGCTTGTGCAGTACTGTTTGACAACAATACTACAAAAGGATCTTATTTAAATTAGGAACACGTGTTCATTACTCGGTTTGTAAGGGTATGGAATTAACAGCCGCTACTCTGAGCGATCTCAGTTTGCAGAGCAAATTAAGGCAAAATTAAAATGAATAATGTTTATTTTATACCTTACTAACTATTTTGGAAAAAAATTCAAAAAGCACAAAAATTGAATTTGTAACATTCTTTAACACAGATGAATACATTTCATCATACATACCTTTCTCTGTAAATACAAGTAATTTTGCTTGTTTATTTATAAATTCTTCTGTAACTTGTGCTTTCTTCACATCAGTGCTTTTAAAATTAGTCGCAAATGAAACCACCTCGAACACATGTGATATTTACCCATCTTCCACTTGTCCTGTGAAATTGACATAGAAATCAAGTCCATCTAAAAAAAAAACTTTATCATTGGTAATGCTGTGCATTCTTAATATTTCAAAGGAATATTTAAAATTGTTATAAAAAGGTTGACTAACACAATAATAAAATAAAATGGTACGTATGTTGATAAATTGTAACAAATCAGTCTTGGAAAATTAATTGCTTTCCTTACTTCATTTACTTAAAGAAATATTCACTTCATTTTAGCATGTAAGTTCCCACCTGAACGTAAAATTTTCTAAGCAGTCAAAAACGATACCTGGATCGGTGTTCAAACCCAGAGTCACATCTCAGTCACTACTCCCTCTTTCCTGTACAAAAATTCATATTAAGTACGGTATTTACGTTGTAATGAGGTCAGGCCTATATTTTAACTCCTAATCCGTGTTATCCTTGTTAATAATAATCGAATACAACTCCTGTGTTGTGATTAAATACGTCGTTAATTACGCAAATTGTACTAAATATATTTAAACTATTTTAAGTGAAACCGTGAACAATACGCCCAGCAAGCTTATCCTGAACATTTCACCCTAATCAACCACTGACACGCGCATATCAGTAACCTATTTGGAGATCTCACGAAGGCAGTACTAAGAAACATAGTGTCGTTTATTTAAATCCATGTCTTGTTTAACCAGGTCTTAAGACTTAGACCACATTAACTTAAAGTTCTTCCATCCCAATTCGAAATGACCGAATCTTGAATATTTTAGTTTCGAAGGACTCGCCAGAAACCGTAGTGAACAGAAACAGAATAATAATTCTTGTAGAGAATAAAACATTTTTTTCAGCAGCTGAGTTATTCCTTTTTCCAGTCATAAATATTTCACAATAATTTAAGTAATTAATTTTCAAGTAATATCCCAAATTAATGTGATACAGTCGCATTAACTTAAACATTTTATGCATTTGCAGTAACTTGATAATTATTACACATACAGTAAGAATTACTTACCTATACGTCTTATAATGGTTGTTCAAAGAGTTCTCCATTATTTTCCAAACACAAATAACACTGTCTTACAGTTGAATTTAAAACATTGTGAAACATTTGAGGCGCAATACATTCAAATGCTTCGAGAACTACGTTTCGCAATAGATTGTCATTTTCAATATTGTGTCGGGGAAATGCAATTTTTACATATCCTCAGAGAAAAAGTCAAGAGTCTCGAACACGTTCCAATCCATCTTGCTGGAAATCTTGCCGATCAATATTCCTCGACGGCTCTGGAATTATGTGCCGGAGCACCGTTTTGCAAAAACCAATAAATAATCAGCTTGAGGTAAATCAGCTAAAGCTGCTTCTACTTCATCTTCTAATCAACTTTGGTAGCGTTCAGAATTTAAGGTGCGTTACAGAAAAGTGTACATATTATTCGCAGCCCGCATATTAAAACCGAAACGGTTTTTGTATTTGCGCACTTTATAAACGCTAGGATTTCTAGCATTTCCTCTGTTGAAAATTCCATTACTGGTCACCTGACTTTCATCTGACCAAATGATTTTATATGGAAATTGATCATTATCTTCACATTGCCAGGTATAGCATTCACAGAACTTTCTACGCCTCGCTGAACCCCCTGGTCGAAGTCCCTGACAAATTCTAGATTTAAACGGACGTATTTTTCTTTTTGTAAAATAAAATGAGCAGTAGAATGGGCCACTCCAATCGTTTGCTCAATGTGTCGTGTAGAAATTTCTGGACTATCCGTAACAGCTAATAAAACATTATTTGCTTTTTCTTCATTGCAAGGGTTTTTTACGGGGATTTACAGGCTTCTTAAATGCACCATGTTCTCTTAAATTGACAGACAAGCTCCTAAATGTGGTTTTATGAGGCTGCAGCCTTTTTGGATATTTTATTAAATATATGCGTTCCGCTTCTTTGGAATTTCATGACGTAGTATGTAGGACGACAGCATGTCATATTTCTACATTTGAAAATTGCGCCATAATTTTTTGATAATGACTACCACAAATTAACTAATTAAGAGTTAAATACAAAATTGTATAACGCAAAATTACGACAGACACTGAATTACTTCAAAGCCGCCTGCTTTTATTTTTTCCAAAGCCTACTATTTTCTTTGTTCTTTTTAGAGCAATCACATCGTTGTTATGATTTCGCAGAACTGTAAGATATTATTTATCTTTGGAGATTCATGAAAAACTCTCAGCTTGGAAAATATTTTTTTTGAAATCATACGTACGTATTTTAGAATTGTTTGATAGTGATCATTTAAATAGATAACTTTAATGTTAATTTTACAAACATTTAGTTCTTTATGGTGCATAACTAACAGTATTTTATTTTAGTACTTTTTCTTATTTTATAAGATATCAAACACAAAGGAAGGTAAACTAACTAAACTTATTTGATAATGCAGGTCTCTATTCAAAAAGGTTCCAAATGCGATCAGACCATCAAATGTGATGCATTGCTGAATTCTTAATAAAAAACCATTCAAAATCTATTTTAAAAGATCAGGATGGTATTTAAAAAAATATATACTGACGATGGCTATAAACATAGGAAACCTCCGATTGAAAAACTGACAATGCCATGTTAAAGCTCGTAACAAGGTGCCATGAAAAAGTGTTTGTATGTTTGCCCTAGCATTTATAATAACACCAGAAAACAATAAAATGGAAATTAAAAAAATTCAGGTTTTTTCAAATATCTCAAAAACCAAACATCACATCATCGATTTTTTGTGTGATTTTATTGGTCCCTTAATTACACAACGTTTTTTCCATTTAACCGGAGCTGTATATATTACCATTTCCGAGATCCCCATAGTGAGAATTCTTATCTTAGACTCAATTCAAATGTCCGTTAAAAAATAAGGTCCGATAACAGGTTCACCAATAATTCCGATCCAAAGATGTAACCTTACATTCAACACTGCGTCTTTTGTTAATTTTTGACTAGTGGTAAGTGCTTGTGATGCACACAATAGCAAAAGAATGATACTTTCGCAATCCTCATTGGTAATCGATTTATCGCATACAGAGTGTCCAAAATGTTATGACCAATTACATTATTTTCAAAATTGAAAACCACCTTGTTTATTAGTGGGGAGAAACAAATTCCGCATCCGATCGATGCAGAATTTGTTTCTCCATCGATTCGGTTAACTTTTCCTATACCTATTCCCAACGGTTTTCTTGTTAATCCATGTTCGCTGTTTTAATGTGATTTTTGGTAGAAACAGAAACATAGTTTGTTTCTCGTCACAAAATGAACATGACTGAAATTGCCTAAATTCACTTTAATTAGAACATGAAAAGGAAACGGGAACATAACATAGTTTAGAATGTAACAACAAATAAAAAGCACAAAAAACTGTAACATCATGAATTTGAAATTACAATCATTGTTTTATATTTCTATAACTGAAGGGAGCTAAATCGTATGACCTAGGTGGCCAATTTCAGGTTTTCTATGGGACAATCCATCGACCCTCAAATTTCATGGTCAACTGCTGGTGTACAGATGTAGTAGAATGAGCAGGAGCACTATCCAGCTAATGTCAACCATGTGCTCTATCACGTGGAAGTAGAGCATTCAAGAAATCACTAGCAAACCCTCTCAGTATCTCCAGGGATCTATCCCCATTTCAATTTTCATCGTACCCTTGATATTCCACCTATTGTCCATAATTAAACAAAAGAGTTTAAAACTAAGGTGATCTGGGTGATTACGTTCTCTTATCGTCTTGTGCCCAGTAATGATTATTTCGGCGATTTATAACTCCTTACCTGTTGAATCTTGATTTATGGATCCACATAACCTTACGATATGCACATGAACTCGCAAAGATCGTCTCGTCTTGCCTCATAACGAACCCGCAATCTGTGCACAGTTATCTCAAAGAAGAGATAAATTTTATTTTTTCTGTGGATTGATTTCCTTGAAATACCCAAAGCCAGCGCTGCTGAGGTGAATAAGCTTTAAAATATGCCAACGTATTAAACTCATTGCCTTTGTAATGCCACTGGTTGGATTTTAGTTTATTGACTTCCATTTGGCGATGGATTTTGTAGTTAACCTAGCCTAGCTTTACTGAAGCTAAGGGTGAGCTATTGACTCTTATGAAACTACTAATAACTGTACAAAAGGGTTTTATACATGTATTTACAAAATAAAAAAATAATATTCAGGTTTACAAATTATGTTAACATAAAATAATATTCTGGAAATGAAATTATATAAATCAATAATAATAATTAAATAAGCATAGTAATGGTCTCTTCAGGTATGCGCGCCTGTTGGTTAGATTGCTCTCCGCGCATCCTACATAGTTTGGTTGCTAGCGGTTAGATCAGGCTCGTTTAGGGAATTTCCTTTTGATATATACAAAATTAGTACTGCAATTTTTAAATGTACAT
The DNA here is from genome assembly GCA_036346205.1 of Vesta saturnalis. Classification (NCBI taxonomy): domain Eukaryota; kingdom Metazoa; phylum Arthropoda; class Insecta; order Coleoptera; family Lampyridae; genus Vesta; species Vesta saturnalis. The sequence continues at coordinate 466,691 of JARFJB010002411.1, read as the reverse complement.
AAACAGTAAAATGGCAGTGCAGTGATTGTTATACAAATTTAATAAATGTGGTTCTTCACGGTGTGTGTATCTTTAACAGGATTAATTGGAAATGTATACTGACTGGGTATGCGTTATTTTAATTATATTACAGTTAATTTAAGAAAGTGTAGGTTGAGGTTAGCCCTTTCGGTACATGGTTTCCCTATTTGCCTGGAAAATAGTTAATTAAAAGTTTGCCATCGTATAATAATTAGTATGGCGTAGTTATAACGGAATGATGCTAGGCGGAATCTTTGTGGTAACAGAAATAGGTCAAAATCGATGAACTGTGGATGGACTTGTCTTAGTTCAACGCAAATGATGATTAAATAACTGGGATAACGTTATTTACACACGGAAATGGTTTAGTTAGAATCTAGGTTACTTAAATATAATTAAAACACACACACACACACACACACACACACACACACACACACACACACACACACACACGCACACACACACACACACGCACCACGCACCAGCAACGCACGCACGCACCACACACACACATATAATATATATATATATATATATATATATATATATATATATATATATATATATATATATATATATATATATATATAGTGTTCATAATGATATGCGAATATTGAAGTGGATGAATCTACACGAAAAAATAATTATAGTTTGCTTAATAAAGTACGGTCCTAAACTGTACCGTTACGGAAATACGGGGTGTCAAAGTTACACGAAAAATACGAAAATTAATTGATATCTTCTAAACCGCTAAACATTTTCCTGTGAAATTTAGTACGAAGCTAGAGTGCATGAAAGTGGATATTTTTCGATACGAAGTTAATTTCCAGCTTCCGCAGTGGCGTGCGTATGGGCACTCACTTGGATATTTTTGAAGAAATAAAATTATACGCCACTGATTTCATGAAAAACAAAATTACATTTTAATTCCTCGTTCAATTCGAAAAATAAAAGCTCTCCTGAGTTATGTTCCTAGTATGTTCCTTTTGGGAGTAATAAAATAAAAACCGTTGTATTGTACGAGAAAATTAATTCAATGAATGAAATAGCAATTTCGCAATAAGTCTCGTTGCCTTTCAAAATGACACTTGCTTTTTCCATGTGACATTTGTAGTTCAATTTAAGTCACTGTAAATTAACTTTTCCCATTGTTTTTGTACAATTTTGTTATTAATGATGACGTATACAATTGCTGAAATGGCTGATATGCATTATGTGTATGGCCTCGCTGATGGCGATGCAGAAAAAGCCAGACGGATTTATCACCAGACATATCCCAATCGTGCTTTACCAGATAGTCGAACCTTCTCCAATATTCATCAGCGTCTTGTTGAAACTGGTAGTGTCGGAAAAGGTACATCTGAAGATAGGACTCTAAGTGCAAGAACAACTGAAATTGAGGAAGCAGTCCTGCACGCAGTCGAAGAACAGCCTGAAGCGAGTACAAGACAGATAGCTACAAACTTGAATATTTGCCATCAAATTGTTTGGAGCATTTTAATGGATTATTTGTTATATCCATACCATATTTTGAGAGTACAGGCATTATTCCCGAGAGATTTTCCTAAGCGAGTAACTTTTTGTCGGTGGTACCTTCATAATATTGCACATAATCCACAATTCGATTCACATATCCTGTTCACGGACGAATGTAATTTCTTAAGAAATGCGATTCACAATTTTCACAATAACCATTTGTGGGCGGATGAGAATCCCAAAGCCGCAACTGAAACCCATATCCAACATCAATTTTCGGTGAACGTCTGGTCGGGAATTATAGCCGATTACTTTATTGGCCCATTCTTTCTTCCGAGACGACTTGATGGACAATCTTACCTTACTTTCATTCGTGAACAATTGCCTGAGCTGCTTGAGGATGTTCCGCTTTTAATAAGACACCATATGTGGTACATGGATGATGGTGCACCAGCACATTTCAGTGGATTGTTTCGCAATCATCTAGATAGTGTTTATTCTAATCGTTGGATTGGCCGTGTCCTCAAGAATGGCCACCACGGTCCCCCGACCTTAACAGCTTAGATTTCTTCTTGTGGGGCTATCTAAAAACGCTAGTGTACACAAGTCCCATTAACAGTGTAGAAGAATTGAAAGAGAGAATAGTTGCAGCATGTAATAATATAAAACATACTCCGGTAATATTTCAACAAGTGCGGAATTCCACGAGAAGGAGGGCAGAAGCATGCATCTTGAGTGAAGGAGGCCATTTCCAACAATTTTTGTGATTGCCGTTCCATATTACTTCTTCCCAATATTATTTTTATGCTGTATGTTTCCCTTTGTTGTTTTTGTTGTTGTTCAGTGAAGGCAGATGCCAATTTGTAACGTATTATTTCAATCATTAAATTACATAATTTTCTCGTACAATACAACGGTTTTTATTTTATTACTCCCAAACGGAACATTCTAGGAACATAATTAAAGAGAACTTTTATTTTTAAAATTGAACGAGGAGTTAAAACGTAATTTTGTTTTTCAAGCAATCAGTGGCGTATCACTTTTTTTCTTCAAAAATATCCAAGTGAGCGCCCGTACGCACGCCACTGCTGAAGCTGGAATTTAATTTCGTATCGAAAAATATCCACTTTCATGCACTCTGGCTGTGTACTAAATTTCACTGGAAAATGTTTAGCGGTTTAGAAGATATAAATTAATTTTCGTATTTTTCGTGTATTTTTTGACACCCCGTATTTCCGTAACGACACATTTTAGGACCGTACTTCATTAATAAAACTATAATTATTTTTTCGTGTAGATTCATTCACTTCAATATTCGCATATCATTAAGGAACACCCTGTATATATGTATATATAGGGTGTATTTTAGAATCACCGACAAACGAAAACTGGAGATTCTGTGATTCAAAGTAAAACAAAAATGATCATAACCGCTTTTCCGAAAATGCTTCCTAACCGAGCTACAGGTGGATTAAAAAATACTTGTTTTAAGGTTTTTTTAAGATTCCTCAAAAACTACAAAAGATATTACACTGAGATATGGTACACCTAAATGTGTAATTAAATACAACTAATCAGGTGAGTTTGAGTGAACTGAGTTCATCCAGTAGCGTAGAATATTTTAAGTTAATCAGTTTAAGTAAAAAAAAAAAACTCACGCCCCTGGTTTTTTTGAAGAAATATTTTCTTGATAGATTCAACATTTATTTCTGCAAATAAAATCATACCTAGTATTTTTTCAATTCGGCACCCCGTTTTTGAAATATTTTGCATTAACGCAAACGATCACATTATTAAATAAAAATAAAAATTTGTTTTATTTTACAAAAAAAATAACGCAGTTAACTATTAAGTACATTATTAAAGAGATATTTAAGGAATCAAAGACAAAATAATGATTATTTTTATACATATTGTTCAAAATGTCTTCCTTCCTTTTGAATGCAAGCTTGTATTCTTCTTAACAAATGAAACCTAACACCCTGAAAAATTTGGGGCATAGCACTAATCTCATCGCTTGCCATCTGTATGCGATTCCAAAGTTGCTCTCGATTATCAATTTGAACAGAATAGACACGAGTTTTCAGATACCCCCCCGGCCACGGTACTTCACTTCCTCGTCCAATCCAGCGTCCAGGGAACCATGCATTTCAAAATTCTCTGACGTTTCGTGTAGAATGTGGTGGTGTACCATCATGCAGGAAATACATGTTCATCTTCTCTCCAAAAATTTAAATAGAATTCTCCAGTAAGTCTTTGAGGAAAACGGATAGGTCCGATTAAGTGATCGTCTAGTATACCTATCCAAATATCTTCGCTAAAGCTAGGTTGGTGAGCTGTAACCACAGTTGGATGCTGATATTCATTTAACCATTTGTGAGAATTATGCAAGTTTATTATTTTATTTCAAGAAAAAATACACTCATCAGTGCTCAATAAGTTTCTAACAAATTGTACACGTTCAGCATTTTTATTTAAAAACCATTCGCGAAAATTCATTCGTCGAGGATGGTCAGCACGCAATCATGCATGCACTTTTTGTAGGTGAAAGGGATGTAAATTTTGTTTTCGTAAAACTTTCCAAGAGTTGCTATGCGACACACCAAATTCTAAACCTAACTCACGCGTACTTATTGATGAATTTTCGTAAGCTCTATCTAAAACTCGTTCCTCAATTTCAACTGGTGCACGAGCATTTCGTCCGAAATTTTTCTTTCTTCTTAAACTTCCATACTCTAACAGGTTACGACAAACGGTTCTAAACATAGTATGATGTGAATTTCTTCTATTTGGAAATCTTTGTTCATAGAGTCGAGCAGCTGCAAGAGCATTGCAATTAGTATTACCATAACATAAATACATATCGACCAGTTCTCGTTTGGAATAATTCATTTTTTCACAGTAATTAGACACAATAAATGAACAAAACACGCGTCAATGCAACTATTTTAGCAAACATAAGGTACGTAACTGTCAAATTCAAAGTAATGTCTGATTTATTTAATTTGGTTACTACTGAATGATGTAGTCGTTTACGTTATGCAAAATATTTCAAAAACGGGTGCCGAATCGAGAAAATACCAAGTATGATTTTATTTGCAGAATTAAATGTTGAATTTAACACAAAAATATTTCTTCAAAGACAGCAGGGATGTGCGTTTTTTTTTTTTACTTAAAGTGATTAGCTTAACATATTTTACGACTCTTGAGGGAGCCAGTTGACTCAAACTTACCTCTTTAATTGTACTTAATTAGACATTTAGGTGTACCAAATCTTAGTGTAATATCTTTTGTAGTTTTTGAGGAATCTTAAAAAAATGTTAAAAAAATTATTTTTTAATCAACCTGTGTTTCGGTTAAGAAGCATTTTCGGAAAAACGTTTATGATAATTTTTGTCTTATTTTGAATTATAGAAGGTCCAGTTTTCGTTTGTCCCTATATATATATATATATATATATATATATATATATATATATATATATATATATATTTGGTAGGAAACGATCGTTTGAATACGAAATATTTGGTATTCGATTCATTCTCGATTTAAATGCATTTTACTAAACACGTAAGCGCAGATGTGGTTTATTTGATACAATTCCATAGACTATAGAAGTTTTATCACTGTCTTGAATTTATTACTATTTATTGGATCAGAATTAGGTTTAACTATTACGTTTTAATTAATTTTAATGTAGAAATAAATTATTACTAATTACGAATTCTGAGTTAATTATACAGGGGTTAGGTGGGACAGGACATACAGAGGGCATATATTTGAACTCCTCATAGCCAGGGTGGAAACCGCAAAGCTAAATAAGGTTATTATTATTCTATTCTAGATATTTCGAGCCAATTCGGTCAACTCTAAGTACTTAGAGTTTAGTGGAACGGGTTTTTAAGTTGGCGTTCCAGAGGTATAAGCGTCGGAATTATGTTACTCGAAAAGAGAAATTTTGGTAGAAATGCAGGAATGCTGGTATAGTAATAATCTACTGCAGAAAAGAGGACATGCAGAGAAATATTCATTATAAATTATTATTATTCATTATAAATTATAAATACTCATTATTTTATTGCAGACTTTCTTACATCAACCAGTACAGAAAGGAATTTAAGAAAAATAAGAAACTACTCCAAAATAAAAATAAAAAATTGTGCTTTAACCCTCCGTTAGGCGCGTGGACTACCATCGTAGTCCACGCTTATAGAATTTGTTACAACTGGGAGCGGGAACGATTTACGCAAGCGCCTTTTTCAGTAGCTGTCTATTATACCTTGGCGTAAACTTCAGTACGTCAAACCACGCGATACAGTGCAGTTGTGTCAATTTATTACAAAATAAATACCGTTGGACTACGATTGTAGTCCGTGCGCCTAAACACGCGAGTTTTTTTTTGTGCTTCAATATTTTACCGAAATAAGTTTGGTAAGTCATATTAGTCACAAATCTTTAGTGTGTTTATTAGATTTGAAACATTTTAGACTAAAATATGTCTGAATAAAAAAAAACGTCGCATCGAGGCGAGTCAAGATCCGGCTGTGTGGCTCAAATGGTTCGAGGAATCAGAAAGTGAAGAGGAGGATTTACTAGATGACGATGAAGAAAATCATGAAGCGGAGGTAGATTTTGTTGAAAAGTCAGAACACGAGACAGAATCGGAGCAAGATATTTTATCTGAAGATGACGAGATAGAAGACGAAGAAGATACCGAAAACGTTTCTAGAAAATATTATATAGGAAAAGACAAAACGACAAAGTGGATGAAAGACATACCCAATCTAAAAGTGCGTACTCGTGCTCACAATATAATAAATTTTATTCCTGGCCCTAAAGGTGATGCGTGTAATGTAACGTCAGAAATAGAATGTTTGAAACTATTTTTGACGGATACTGTTATTCGAGTGATAACAATATCAACAAACATATACATCGAAAAAATTCGACAAATGTTTGTAAGAGAAAGGGACGCTAGACTGACAGATGAAAGAGAAATTAGAGCATTCATTGGTATTTTATTTTTGATTGGAGCTCTAAGAAGTTCGAGAAAAAATTTACATAAAATTTGGGACAATTCAAAGGGCAACGGAGTTGAATCGTGTTATCTTGCGATGAGTGAGAAACGCTGTAGATTTCTACTGAGAACGCTAAGATTTGATGATATTAGAAGCAGAAATGAAAGAAAGGAAATCGACAAACTTGCCCCAATTAGGGAAATATTTGAAATATTTATAGCCAATTTCCAAAGTAACTTTATACCTAGCGAGTTCATGACCATTGACGAGCAATTATTAGCATTTAGAGGACGATGCCCATTCAAACAATATATACCTAGTAAACCTGCAAGATACGGATTAAAAATTTTCGCTTTGGTTGACGCTAAAACGTCTTATACACTCAACCTTGAACCTTATGTGGGAACACAGCCAGAAGGGCCATATAGACAAGGTAATTCTGCTGAAGAAATTGTTATTAGGTTAGTGCAGCCGGTTGAAGGAACCAATCGAAACATAACCGGCGACAATTGGTTTTCGAGTATATCGCTCGTAAAAAAATTATTAGGAGATAAAAAGTTGAGCTATGTTGGTACATTACGAAAAAATAAACGCGAGATACCTTTAGAATTTTTACCAAGAAAAGAAAGAGACATAAAATCCTCAATTTTTGGTTATCACGAAAATTGTACTATGGTATCATACTGTACAAAGAAAAGTAAGGCAGTGATTTTGGTTTCATCAATGCACCTGAACGACGCAATTGATCCGGAATAGGGAGATATGAAAAAGCCGGAAATTATAACCTGTTATAACAAAACCAAAATTGGTGTTGATTTAGTGGACCAGCTTTGTGAAAAATATAATGTCGCAAGAAATACACGCCGCTGGCCGATGGTAATATTCTACGATTTATTGAATATTTCAAGTATAAATGCGTATTGCATTTATAAGGCTAGGCATCCCAGTACAAAGATTTCGAGAAATGATTTTATAATAAATGTGGCATGGGAATTAATAAAGCCACAAATTGAGTTTAGGAGAACCATAACAACCTTATCCGTTGAACTAAGGCGACGAGCAGGCGTACTTCTAGGAAATGAAACTTCGGTCTTAGTACCCCCTAATAGTGCGGGTAATTACGTCAGACGTTGCCATATTAGTAGATATACTAGGCCGATTCTGGATCAGTTCAAGGTCACCCATGTAAATCTTATGGGGATTTATTTCAAGGTCAAGTGAGTTTTCTCGTTATGCCAGAACGCGCTCCACGTCTCAAGGACGTTTGAAGCATGCTTGTGGTGGGGGATTTAAATTTTTGGAGTCACTCGCCCTCTGGTGGTGAAATCGGAAGCTTTTGGAGCTCTTTCAAGGTCAAACTTTAAGCGGGAGATTTAAAATGTTGGAGCTGGTCAAGGTCAAAGCTAAAAATAGAAGTTGCAAGGTAATCATAAATCAAAAATAGTTTTGAAGGTCAAAGGTTATTGACTTACGGTGGTGTCATATTACATTTCTTAGAAATATAAAAAGGTCAAGGTGAAAAGCTAAAAATAGAAGTTGCAAGGTAATCATAAATCTAAAAATAGTTTTTAAGGTCAAAGGTTATTGACCTACGGTGGTGTCATATTTCTTAGAAATATAAAAAGGTCAAGGTGAAAAGCTAAAAATAGAAATTGCAAGGTAATCATAAATCTAAGAATATAATTTTCAAGGTCAAACTTTTTAGCGGGAAATATAAATTTTTGGAGCTGATCATCATCATCATATTATATTTCTAGTCAAGGTCAAAAGTAGGTATTTAACAAGTTTAAGCATGTTGTAATATGTAGTCAAGGACGCATATTTCTTATATAAATTGCAGCGAGCTGTATGTTGAGATCAGTCTGCAACACGTAATTGTTAAATATGGAATTAACAGGGTTAAACCAAAGCACCTATTGCAAACCCATTAAAAATGCATGCGAGCTCGATATATCGAGAAAGTATAAAGTAACGAATATAGATATAATTAATACTAAGTATGGTGAACGTATAGTGATAGAAACGGGTGATTTTAAATGTGTATTGCCGGAACGCTTTTATGTGTATTTCAAAAAAGAAGAAACACGAACTGAAGAATTTAAAACACTCCTAAACACGAAGGATGTGTTTATAAGTAGTTTGGGTGCAGCTGGCAAAACAACAAACATAACATTTTCTTTTTAATAGTAGCACCCCTACCATATGTAAAATTGAAATACTAGAATTATTTTCTTAAACAGCGTTTAGTCATAGTGAAATTGTGAGCAAGTAAAGTCATGCAAGTAGCAATAAAATCATTTCTGGAACGATCGAAACTCAGAAGTTCACCGTTATATATGGATACCCCACATCATTGCAGTAACAATCTGAATAATAATTTAACATTTTGTTGTTGGTGCTGTCAAAATAGTGATGGTAGTAGTAGTAGTAGTAAAAATGAAGAGAAACACGATGAAGGTTATTCTTCGGCTAAGACTGACTGGACATCATCATCATTTCAATATAAGGATGAAGTGTATAAACAAGCAGCTAAGGAATACTTAATCGATTGTACTTATTATAAACTATCGAAGGATACTCATCATGCAAAACATCTGGAAATTGGATACAGTACACACCTCAACCTTGCACCAGTGGTGCGTATTGGGTGTGGTAATTGTGATCAAAGCAATAATGTAGTGTTGGATATGAAGGAATGGAATGAGCTTCTAAGATGGCATTCGTATGTAGAATTACAATTTTTCCGATCCCAAGAAATTGAAAATGAAATTGATTGGTCAAATGTAAACGAAGAAGAAAATATAATCTATGATCAACATTATGAATCTCTATCTAGTAATCTTGGTATTTATTACAATTGGGAATTAATTAAAGGATATGACAGAATTTTGAAAACTGTTATGATAGAAAACTACAAGTGCTGTTCTTGCACATTCAACTCACATAGTATAGAAGAACTATTCAATTTAAAGGATATAGTAAGCTATAGATTGGAATTTCTTGAATCTCACAATCTGGTGTGTTTTTATGAAAAGTTCATACAACAAGTTGTTGACTACCGTCGTTTTCGTGAGAAAGAATTCAGTGGTGGTGATGATGACATTTATAAAGATATTGATGATGTTATAAATGCTAAGTATAATATTAATTCACATAACATGTTTAATGGAAATTTTGTATTATCGTCCTGCTTATCTAATGTATAGCATTTACTGAATAAAGAAATAACTATGATTTGTTTCTCTCAATTTAGGTATAAACACCCCCTTCTATCCATCCATGTAAACAATGCTAGTTAAGAAGCGAAAGAGTGTAGGTGGTGGTGGTTTGGTGAATGGTCTAATCAATAAACTTCAGTTTGAATTGCATTTACCTGGTTACCAGTATTGCGGTCCTGGTACAAAGTTGGAAAAACGACTCGCACGCGGTGACCTCGGTATTAATCAATTAGATGCTCAGTGCAAACTTCATGATATCAGTTACAGAGATTACCGAGATTTAAAAAGTAGACATAAAGCAGATAAAATTTTGCAAAAAAAAGCTTGGGAGCGCTTTAAATCATTAGACGCAACGCTAGGTGAACGAACTGCAGCTTTAGTAGTCAGTACCATCATGAAAGCAAAGAGAAAATTGGGAATGGGGTGTAAACGTCGATCTAATATGAAGAAGAAGAAATGCAATGGTGGAAATTTATTGCATTTACGAAAGACAATAGCTAAAAAAATTAAACCTAACGGAAATTTCACAGACACAATAAAGTTAGCGCTTTCAACGGCAAAACGTGTGGTAAAAAATTTAGGAGGAAAGAAAACATTAAAGTTCCTAGAGTAATTCCCTACCTAAACAAGGAGGGTTTTACCATTTCTTATTCCGTTATTCGCAGGATTATCAGCAATCGGTGCTTTAGCTGGCGGTGCATCAGGAATTGCTAAAGCAGTCAATGATGCTAAAAATGCTAAAAAATTGCAGGAAGAGACATCGCGCCATAATCGTATGATGGAATCGGTCGCTAGAGGCTCCATGAATAAGAAAGGTGGTGCACTATATCTAAAACCAAACAAATCTGGTGGTGGTGCATTATACTTAAAACCGTTTCCAAAAAACTGAATAGATTACCCGAAAGACCGTTAACGGATACAGATTTAAAGAAATACTCCAAAAACGTACCGTACTTTAGGGATATTTTTATGAGAGATAGCATGCCTAAATTGCCACGGAAAAATGAATCTGGAATTATTAACTTAGATAGCCAAAGAGAACCAGGTACCCATTGGGTTTGCTACAAAAAGCGTGGTAAAAAGGTATGGTATTACGATAGTTTCGGTAATATTCGACCACCAAACGAAGTGATTAACTACTTTCGGGGCTGTAAAATATATTATAATTACAACCAAGATCAAGAGTTTAATACAATTATTTGTGGACACCTATGCCTACAATTTTTATATAAATGATCAGCACAACATCAAATTTTCTCAGTTATGTCAATAACATTCAGTTTAGAAGGTGTTGGTAACACAGCTAGCTACAACTTCTATCCACCGATAGAGCTAGATTTGGGGAAGAAATACGTTATTGGATTGGTTGGATTTTACGGCTGCAACAGCATTAGAAACATTTATGCAGGCAACGATAGATTTTATTTTAGAACAAATCCATCTCATTTGCAAGTGATTAATATTCCACACGGTGCATATGAGTTATATGAAATTAACGATTATCTAAAATCTAAAATACCCACAGAAAAGTTTATCATTAGAGCAAACAACAATACACTTAAATGTGAGATAAACAGTTCATTTGAGATTGATTTTACTAAAGAAAATTGTATTGGGCGCATGCTAGGGTTTGAGTCTAAAATATTACAACCAAATATTTTACATACATCTGCGTTAGACATCCAAATACTTAGACACACTAATCTACACGTAGAGTGCAACATTATAAAGGGATCTTATCGAAACGGGAAACCTGCTAAAGTATTATATGAGATTGATGTTTCAGTTCCTCCAGGTTATCGTCTAGATAAAACTCCAAGCAATACTCAATATTTAGAAGTAAACACTGACATTATTAGTAATATAACAATTAATTTGACTAATCAAAACGGTGAATTAATAGACTTTGGTGAAAGTGAACCATTCACTGTACGCTTAGAACTAAAAGAACATGGGTCTGAGAATTAATCCAGGACCAATTCCATCTTTCAAAACTCATATAAAAGACATCATCCCTACAGTAAGTCATTAATTAGTCATCAACCTTCATTGCGGTTAACATCTGCAGAGAAATACTTTTTAACGTCAATTGGTTTAAAAGTTCTCAACCACAATGGCAGAATCGTTAAACGTCTTTCAAAACGTACATTTTGATGATACTATAATTAAATCAGATATTCACACTTATCTTCCATATGGATCTTCTAAATATGGACCTTCCGAAGAAATACGAATCTTAATTCAAAGTCAAGATCTAATTACGGCTACTTATGATAGTTTTCTGTACATAGAAGGTAAACTTGAGCTCAAAAGAAGATGAAAGAAAAGCATGCAGCTTAACCAACAATTTCCCGAACTTTCTTTTCGAAGAAATTCGTTATGAGTTAGGTGGCCAGAGAGTGGATGTTTGTAGAAATCCAGGAATAACATCTACGCTTAAGGGATATATTTCTTATACGGCAAGCAAAAGCAAAGCACTAAGTCATTTAGGATGGTCACCAAAGAATGAAGAACCATTACAAGTAGAATTCGATGAGCAAAATGGAGAAAAATATTTTACAGTATGCATACCATTGAACCACATATTTGGAATAATGGAGGATTATCGTCAGGTAATCGTGAATATGCGCCAAGAGTTGGTTTTAATTCGATCTAGAAGCGATACAAACTGTTACTATGGTGAAGTTGATGCCGCAATAGCCTTAAATAAAATTCAATGGAAAGTACCGCACTTAACACTTAGTGATGCTGCGAAACTTAACTTGTTTCAAGGAATCAATAAAAATTCTATTATTACTGTTCCATTTCGACAATGGGAGTTGTATGAATTGCCTGCTTTAAAACAAGCAACCTCAGACATATGGCCAATAAAAACATCAACGCAACTGGAAAAACCACGTTGGATAATTGTTGCATTTCAACAAGGTAAAAGGTATACAAAGTCAGCAAGGGCCGGAAATTTTGATCACATTAACATCAGAAATCTTAAAGTACATCTGAATTCTGAGTATTATCCATATGAAGCAATGCATTTGAACTTCAGTGCTAACCAATATATACCTGCCTATCGCAATTTTTTGAAATTTCGATGTGATTACTATGGTGAAGATGATAAAGATGCATTATTCAACTATTCCGAATTCAAATCATGTCCAGTATTTGTAATGGACTGCTCTAAACAAAATGAATCCTTAAAAAACTCAGCAGTGGACATCAAATTGGAAATGGAATCTCTAACACCTTTCGATAATGGAATCGTTGTATATGGTCTTATTCTCCATGATGCTATTGTACAGTACAGTCCACTTACCGGAGAAGTGAAAAAATTATAATTATTATTATAATATAGTCTAATATATATATATAAATAAAGATGTAATTATTCGTTTAGTTTTATTTCATCCATCAAATATGAAAGTAGTTGCTCAGAAACAAAAACTCCCAATTCAAAATCATGACGTTGACGACGAAAAGTCTATTACTTCAAAACATGGTGATTTACTTCCTAGTAGTATACGTGGTATTATATGCGGCCCCTCCAATTGCGGTAAAACAAACGCAATGATCAGTCTGCTTACTGAAAAAAATGGTTTGAAATTTAAACATGTATACGTATACTCTAAGTCATTGAATCAAAACAAGTACAAACTTTTACAGGAAATCTTACTTCCAATGAAGGACATAGGTTACTTTACCTTCAGCGACAATCAAGATGTGATTGAGCCTAATTATGCAAAATCAAACTCTATTTTTATCTTCGATGATATCGCTTGTGAAAAGCAAAACAACATAAGGGCATATTTTTCTATGGGTAGGCATAACGATATTGATTCTATTTGGGTCAAACTTACAGTAAAATTCCAAAGCAATTAATTCGTGATAATGCGAATCTAATTATATTATTTGAGCAAGATGAATTAAACTTAAAACATGCGTATGAGGATCATATAAGTCCCACCATAAGCATGAAATTGTTTCGGGACATGTGTTCAAAGTGCTGGGTAGATCCGTTTGGTTTCATGGTCATAAACAAGGATGCTGAAGTTAATAATGGTCGCTATAGGAAAGGATTTGATGAATATATAATACCTTAAACTGCTTTCAGTAGTAACTGATCTATTTAGGTATTAACAGCTATCTGTTTAGTACAAACAGCTACCTGTTCATGGTAAACGAGTACCTGTTCATTAAATCTGTTTTGGTATATAAGGCGAATATATAATACCTTAAACCGCATTCAGCAGTTTAGTAGTAACTGATCTGTTTAGGTATTAACAGCTATCTGTTTAGTGTAAACAGCTACCTGTTCAAGGTGAACCGGTACCTGTTTGTCGCAATGGACAACAAGGAGAGGATATTAAAGAAAAAAATTATTCAGGCTCGTAAAATAATACAGCAGAAGTATAACAGTATTAAGACTGCTCGCAGTGATAATGAAAGAACATTCGAAAGTACTTATAAGCCTTTAATAGAACCTCTAACTGAAATAGTAAATAAAATCGATAAAAAAACACCTAAAAAGGAGGAGGTCATTGATGTTAAACCCAAAAAACCACCCGTATTGATATTTCCAAGAAACCACGCTACTATCCCCACTAGTCCGCTAGCTCAAGTTCAACGGACCCCAGGCCTCATTCCATTAGGTGATTCAAGTAAGGGTGCTACTAGCCCCCTAGCTCAGCTTCCGTTTTTTCAAAGAAATCCTCCCCCAAGTCTTCCATCTTTCTTAGATGCATCCGTCGTGGGAGAGATCAATACTGGGGGGGAAGAAGAAGAACTGTCTAGTATCGCAGATGATTCCCATAATGAACCCATCTCGGAAGAATTTCTCGAGCAGTACAATGAATTGCCGCGTATATATGTTGAACGTATATTGAAGAATGCTGAACGTGATATTGATCATACGTATGTAGTCCACTATGATACCAAAACTGACAAATGGACAATTGGTAATACGCCCATCACAATTAAAGGAGACGATATAATTATTAAAGGCGTCACGTATAAAGTTACTCCAGGATTATATGATCTGCTTATTATGAATGAACCCGACTTAAGTCTGGTAAAGTCAACAAATATAGAACTATTTTAGAGGCTACGGATGTAGTTAGGCGAGATTATGATGTAAGTGCACAGATTCGAGGAAGCCGCAGCAAAAAGTATACACAAATAATCAAACCCTTGCTGTCGTCATCATCATCACCCACCACAACCAAGGGAGGGGGTGGAGCTATGTTTTTTAAGGAATTAACAAACAGACCTATTGAATATAAATATTGGAATGATATACATGAACTAATTCGTGATCTGGAGGTATTTTGGGCAGAAAAATTAGCGGGAAACACAGGTGTTGTAAATGACATAATATCAATTGCAGAAGAACTATATGAAGATGGATACATTGAAAAACCGAACAACCGGTTTTTAAACAATATAAATGAGAATGCATTGATGTCGACATGTCACAACTAAAATGCCCCTTGACAAATTTGGACGTTCATATGTCCAGTATCAATTAAAGGAACTAACCCGTCAGTTTAAACTGATTGATGCTAATCAATTTGATATTGAGAATAAGAGACTCAGCAATGTGGCCGATCCCATTGATCCTCAAGATGTCATCACTAAGCAATACTATTTATCAACAAGGTTCGATTTGGATGGAAATCGTTTGACACAGTTGGCTGACCCTGAAGAAGATGGTGATGCTATAAGTAAAGGATACCTTGATTTCTGTTTACAAGTAGTTCGGAGCACTTTCAAAGGAAACGCCAACGCTTATCTAGCGCTGGAGGAAAAACTACATCAACTTAAAGAAATTGTGAATAAATTAGCATCATGTCCAAATTACAACTCGTCAACGAATTGCACAAACCTGCACGAAAAAATGTTAAACGAAGGCGAACAATAATTAGGGGTTTTGATGATCTTTGGCAAGCAGATTTAGCTGAATTTAACACATATGCCAAACAAAATAATGGTTATAAGTATATATTAGTGGTCATCGACTGTTTTTCGAAATACTTATAGACTAAAGGATTAAAAACGAAAACAGGTCAAGAAGTTACCAAGGCCATGCAAACAATCTTCAAAAAAGGCCGGAAACCTACCAATTTGCAGACAGATGCAGGAAAATAATTCTACAATGAGCATTTTACTAAACTAATGCATCGTTATGGAGTCAATCATTACTCTACCTATAGCACAAAGAAGGCTGCAATTGCTGAACGTGTTATCAGAACCATTAAATGTGCTCTATGTAAGTCATTCAGCCTGCAAGGTAAATACAAATGGATTGATACAATTGATACCATAACGATGGATTATAACAATCGTAAGCATAGAACTATTAGAATAAAGCCCAAAGATGTTGATAATCATACAAAGCTAGAGGCTTACACTAACATAAAAATATTCGATAGGAATCGATATTCTGTGGGTGACATAGTACGAATCAGTAAATTTAAAAATATTTTCGCCAAAGGATACACACCCAATTGGTCTAGTGAACTATTTAAGATTGTGAAAGTTCGCATTACTAACCCCACTACGTACATGCTGGAAGACATGAAGGGAAATCCTGTACTGGGATGGTTTTATGAACATGAATTACAAAAAACAAAGTATCCCGATGTATATCTAGTAAAAAAAGTGCTTCGCTCCAAGAATAATAAGTTATTCGTAAAATGGTGGGGATTGGATGAAAGATCATGGATCAATAAGGATGATATTGTTTTATAACATTTAACCTGTACTTTGTGAAACAAATTACTTATATATTATATATATATATATATATATATATATATATATATATATATATAGTTTGTAGAAAAGGATGTAGCTCTTAGATGAAATAAAACACACACAAAAAATAATTGTATTTTATTTTTTTAAATATTACATTTATTTTTAAAATTTCATTATCTTATAAAGTGAACCTAAAGTACTTCTATAGTCACTTAAATTACTGGATGGCCATATACCCGAATCTGGCCCACACCTCCATCCCAAGCAGGAATTTGAATTTGTTTCACCTTTATTGATGTTGTCTAGTATCCAGTAATAAATTTTGTGATGTTTCTCGTTTTCCCATGGTTGAAACTTATAGTTAATGTTTTGTTCTAATAATATTTCAATCAAAATATCGAGGCATTTGTAATTAGCATAATATGCTGCTTTCTCAATACACTCAGTTATAATAAATAATGTATCTTTATAAGCAGAATTAATATTCTCTAAGCTAGATTTAACATTTGTTGAATCATCATCACCACCCCATTATAAATTGTATACATACATTTTAAGCGGTACGTTACCAAGTAAATTCATATCTAAGATTTTATCAACTTCATTAAAAGTTAATGAATTGTACCTTTATTAATGCACAATTTCGTAAAACTTTTAATGCTATTGTCCAATTTAATTTTTTTATCAAATAATGTCTTAATAATAACTTCATTTGCACACTTTGAATTTATAGCACACCAGTTAAAACACTCATCAGGAATAATAATATGTTGTAGTATATGCAATACAAAGCTTTCAGAGGAACACTTCCCCATCAAAGAACGCTTCAGGTACTTTCTGTAGATTTGATCACTACTGTACCATAGTTCATCATGCAGTTTATTTTCGAGACTGCTCATAATTATTGTTTTTCTGAAACAGAAGTTAAAGTAAAGTTAAATCCCCAAGGTCTAGTATCTGTGAAATTGAAATTTACCAATCGTTTATCATCGTAAGGACTAAGTATTACTTTATTCTGTTTTATTGTAAACACATCATGTCTCTTTGACCTTATCAAATATTGATATCGCCTATTACGTTACCATCAAACAAAATATGTTTATAATCATTTATCGTGATCTGTTTGATGCTTGCATGGGTAGAACCCTTTGATTTTTTACAACTTTTTATCAACAGTGTAAGCATACATTTTGCACGAAGTCCTACAAATTCAACATAATTGCGCCATGATTTTCATCTTTCATTAAGCCGGGGACTTTTTATTTACTAATGGAATTCCAAAGATATTTTCAGGACTATAGTCAGATGTATCAAATTTATCAATGTCTTTTTAATGTACTCATAGATATCAGGAACCGAAAATGTGTATATAAGGCTATCTGTATCTGTGTACAAGAGCTTAGATTATTTGGAAACTTAGGTAGGATGTAACCATAATGAAAATTGTATAAAAAGTTTTGAAACGTCTAAAACACTGAAGCCTGCATATATGGGTTTATTTAGATATACTTCCAGCTTGTTAATTTGAATGATGAGCATATCATTGCTAAATATTGTACAACTATGAAAATTTGGTTTTGATATGTAAGCACGAGCACCATAGCGACCCTCCCATTTGGTTACTAAACGTATATCCTTATGTTTACGTACATTTTCCATCAGCTTCCCAAAAACGCTATTAATCATTAATTTATAAAAATTCTTATCAAATTCATTTTGAGATTGCTGACGCATGGTGGTATTTAAATCGATATATTTTTTTAACCATGGGGACTGTTTAAAACGTAATATACGATGCACTTTTACCAACTTTAATCCATATTTTAAATATACTTTCAAATTTCTGTAATGAATTACGTAATTACGTTTTGGATACAAGTATGTAATAATTTTTTTATTTTAGAATTTGAATCAGATACGGGTGGAACCATATGTTCGGGTGCCACTGGTAGATCACTGTGACTCTCATGTAATTCTATGGGATAGTCTAAATCACACTCGACTATATAGCCAATTTCCGAATCATCGGGATGGTTTATTAAATCTAAAGTTTCAAAATTATCAACAAAAGAAAAATCACCAAATGGTAGAAATTCTGACATGGTGGCTCCGTATAAATTATTTACGTCGTAGTACATTAAATACACACTTTCGGAAGTGGAATCAAATTTTTCCCCCATGTACCTATTGTTAGCTTTAGCATACCGATTAGAACATTGAGCCACACCACCCCTAATTCCTTTTTCAATAAACATTAGCATATCAATATCAGTAAATAGTTCTAACTTTACTTGTGTAATTTTAAGCATAGCATCGAATGCTAAACCGAGGGCTGCACAATAGTGCAGATGATCAAGTTTGTCAGTACTTAAACAAATTTGCCGAAAATTTTCGAAAATATCAGCTAAAAGTAGAACGCCCGTTTTTAAATACAAATCTGAGTACTCCCCTAACGATCTAATATGAAATTTGTTCCAAACATTAACCGCATGTGTAAAACTAACATCATTGATTCCGTCATTATTAAGATGACTAAAAAACGCTTCCTTGAGAGGGTCTAATTTATCCCACGTATCAATATACTCATAAGGAAACACACCTTTGCGAACTAGTAAAGAAAATTCTTCTTCATTGTTACAATTAGCTCGGGTAATAACTTTTTTACTATTTTCCAAATAGTTTGATAACTTTTCAATACTACTACTCATAAATCTGAAAAAGTCAATAAATCTAAACTTAATTTTACTACCTTCTATTACTTTTGTGAAAGAGATATATCTTTCTTTGTTTATGGGTAGGAGTGAAATCGTACCGGGAATAGTAGCCAATTCTCTAATGACGAAATGGCTATCATAATCTGACAAATTATGAAACACAACCGGTAAGATGTGAGAGTCTTTATAGTTTAGGTTACAATTCTGATGTGATGCTCCTCGAAATGCTCCGGTGAAATGGTTATGGTCTCTGACCTTTATATCATTATCTGTAAATGGTTTTTCGCAAATGTGACAAATCGTGGTGCTTACAAAGTGTTCAACCTGATTGGGAGTTAAAGTACCCATAGGAATTATTTTATTGATGATTTCGGTGCTCCAATGTGCAATACTTTGAAGCTCTTTAACAAACCATTGAATGCAACCATTTCCTCTATAAAGCCTAAATCGAGATAAAGAATCATTGTATGAACACTTTAAGTAGTAAGCAATGCTAAAGGGTATATGTTTGGAATGAAATAGAGTATTACCCCCAAGTGATGTTAAATTTGTACACTTTTCTAAAATACTTTCTAAATCCGCATAAATTACAAACGGTACCTTTTCCTGAAATGCGAAATTTTTGAACTGCAGGTAGGCATCCTGACTGAACATTGATTAAGTTGATGGCAGAGAGTGACATGTTTTTGTAGAAGGTGATCTGAAGAAAAGTGATTCAAGCATTGATAAAAAATAAACACCTTGTGTCCCCTATTCGATAGTTGTTTAGAAAAAAGAGCTGACATATTTTTAATCCACGCGAAATGATAAACAGTATAATTTTTTGTATTAATAGCATCAGCAGTAGAACCCGCAGAATGATAATTAGGCGAAAGTACTAAAAGATTTATAGGTTCCCTGACACTATTTTCTTGATTTACACTTAATACTAGCGGTAATACACCTTTCCCCTGAATACAAAACAAATTAATGGAGAGGTTGATTAATTTTTCAAATTTTTTTACATCATCTATTTTAATGGGAAAGGGAATTGAACCATAATTCAAAACATCTCTAAAATGAGGATAACTGTAAACTCTATCTGAATTAAGTTGCACTGGGTATAATGCCGAAACAACGGCCCACAGGAATCAGTACTCGTCATCGTTCTTAACATTCACTACCGCATGCTTTACTGCTATGAAGTAAGTAACTTTAACGTAAGTCGAAAGGCCACCTCTAAATGGAGTATAGCTATTAATATTCACCTTTAAATGTAAAACTTCGTGTAATGCCCAACCGGAATCCCTTTCGGAAAACTCCTCTAATTTTTTTTGTAATTTGTAATAAACGTTATTGTTATACCACTCACGCAAATTGGTGGTAATATCGATGACATAATTTTTTATGGCAAATGTCTTCAACTCAATAACATGATTTTGAGGTTGCATGAAATTGCAGGCTAAAATGACATTGACCTTTAGCATCGTTTGTCTTAGCATTACTTTAACCTTTCGCGCAAAACTATTGTATGCATTTTGTAAAAAAATAAGAGGGTCCTTGATGTTTGCTATATTGACTATAATTCCAGTAAGTAACCTACCATTGAAACATGAATCTAGAGAGTACCAACTTAATTTGCGTGTACGCTTTTTAGTGACATTTCCACTTTCTCTGAAGCGCTCTTTAACTGTTTAACTCTTATAAGATAACACTTTAGCAATGATAAATTACTTTCGAGTTTAAGCAACTTTTCGCATGTCTCTAAATAATTTTTATTTTGAATTATATCTCGCAATAGCTTAATATTAGTGTTAATTATACGGATGTGCTTTACAAATTCATTTTGGGTTTTCAACAATGGAATAATATTTCTTGTTAAATTAACAATATCACTACTGCTGGGTATACCGTTACTCATAGTTACCTTCAAAACTGTATCCAACACTACAAGAAAATATGAAGCACACGATTATATAGTAATGGAAACAAATATTATATTTATTATAACTGAAATGTAAAAATTAAAAATTTAAGTAACTATAGAAGTACTTTAGGTATACAATTGCAATTCTAGTCGTGAGTGCAATATACTGACTGGTACAAAACTGCTCTTTATCTCCTTATATAGTAATATAAACCCAGCATTCAAGGTCAAAACTGCTTATAACTTGTTGCAAGAGCTTCAGTGTGCATAGATTGCATTTTGTAGCGTTTACTGAGAACATATATTAACCTTGACATCAATACTGTTCTCATGACTTATGCTGCATCACCTTTGCTTGCTCAGGTCATTGTACTAACCACTTCCACTTGTTATCAATTTTGTTAACGTTAACAGATCTATGTGTATATAACGTTAAAGTTTTAATTGAATACTCATTAATTATTCACCATTAGTAATGGCTTCATCCAGTAAACGATCTAAACTTTCACTAAAAAGACAGGCAAAACCTTGTATTTTACATGATGTTTTGGTGCGCCCATCAAATAACAGCGCACAACCAGCGCCCTTCAAAGAGACCATCCCCATCATAAATAACATCGCACAACCAGCACCCTTCGAAGAGAGCATCCCCATCATCTCCATCAGGGATAGTGATGTAGAGGATGAATTTTCGAAGTATTTCGAGAGGTATGTACAATTTTAATTAATTAATATTATAGTTTCCTTTCATTAATTCATAGAGAATTTTTAGTACAAATAAAATTATTCATTTTTTCAGCATAACACCAGCAACCACGGTTATAGCAACACCCCCACAACCACCACCGTTGCGAAACCTGCAATATGGAGGAAAAAATTTGGCTCTTATAGAAGGGTACCTCACACAGCAGGATTATAAGCAGGATCCACCACAGGCCTTTAGGGAAACAAGTATTCGGTGGTTACGAAAGCTTCACAATGACTATTTGAATAGTGAGGTGGTGGGGGTGGGGCGAGCGGAAAAACTGAATAAAGAACTGAAGGAGGCTAATCAATATTTAGAGTGTGTGCGGCAAAATATACTAAAGACTGAAAATATATTGCTTACGTTGGAAGGGATGGATGTGTGATGTTTTTTTGTGGAATTTATTGTATCTTTTCATTGTACAAAATAAATGTAAATTGTTTTTTATATTTTTATTATTTTTCGTGAATTATTCCCATTATCCAAAAAATTTTACTACAGCTAAAAAATGTGAGTGATAGTCCAAGTTGCGCTATAAAAGTGAAATGATCTATGTTAAGGAAAAAAAATTAAAAACATCTGGAAGTCTGACTTACTCATGCATAAATTTCTACATCAAAGTAAAGCAGTCCCTTTTGCAAATTTTAATTGAATGCTGCGTTACAAATTTTAGGAAGTTTAGGAAGTTAAGGAAATAATTGAATCCTTAAGTAAGTGTTGAATACAAAATGTTAATTTCAAATAATTTTGTAATTATAGGAAATGATAACTTAAAAATATACTAAGAAGGTATTGCAAAATATGCATATAAAGAAAGTGTGAAAATATAATACAGTTAAAATAGAAAGGAAAGCTTGCGTTAAATAAAAGTCAAAACAGTTCTCAAATGCATGTAAATCTGAAAACTTTACGGCATGTATTTATGCAACACAAATGACGCCATTGCATTGATACATTTTCAAATCCCGTTTCAAAGTTGTAATGTAAACTGATGACATAAAAAAAAATAGAATGTTTGCTAAATGCTTTCACAGCAAAATAACTGCGTTCATTATCCTACAATTATTATTAACGCTGCACCGAAAATTACAAGTCATGTTTTAAGTGTTGTTTTAAAATTGAATTGGGTAATTTAAAGAGCATTTAGATACATTAAATGGATAAACTGCATGCATGTTTCTTCTGAGCTTACGTAAGTACAAAAAGGTGTTTTAAGTGCTTTTTGTTATTTCAAAATGGAATTGGCTAATTTAAGTGTAATTTTTTCATATTTTGAAAAAATTTATACATGAAATGATAGATTACCACTTCTAAAACACAACTGCGCTGAAAAAAAAAATTTTTTTCTCAGAATTAGGTGAAAAATTTAAATTTTTAAGAGCGCATTTTTCTAGGACTTTGGGTAAAGGATTATCGAGTTGTGATTTATTAAGCAATTAACAACGTTCAGTTATGTATAACTTTAATTGGTAAAACAAAATTTTTTTTATCACATTTTTTTTGTTTTGGCAAATTTTTGAAACTGCTATCATTGGCGCTCTTATTTATTGGGTAAATATGCAAAAATTCAGAATTTTTGGGTAAAGGATTATCGAATTGTGATTTATTAAGCAATTAACAACGTTCAGTTACGTATAACTTTAATTGGTAAAACAAAATTTTTTTTATCACATTTTTTTCTTGTTTTGGCAAATTTTTGAAACTGCTATCATTACATATAACTATCATTACTATCACTACCGCAATTACTTATTTACTTTTTAAAGCGCCTTTCATTCAAATTACAATGCACCTTTATTTCAAACTTTTCATAGCACATTCACTCGAAGTTGCATCATTTTCTTTTTTACCTCATACAGCTCTAAATCTATCCTCAATTTTTTCATTTCCTTTATTAACACCTCGAGTCTTTTCTTCCTCTCGTCAATACTTAATAATTCTTTCTTTCTTTCTCTTCTTATCATTCTTATTACTTTCACCATTTCTAGCAATAAAAAGTTTACTGAATCATGCAATCCCGGAGGAGCCTTTTTATTATAAACATGCATCCTTTCAAAACTGCTAACTTACTCAAAAAAAACTTTTAGATTTATAAGAATGATTACCTTGCAACTTCTATTTTTAGATTGACCTTGATCAGCTACAAAAATTTATTTGATTGAGAGACGTTTTAAAAAGTGAATAAGTAACAAAATTTAAATTCCCCGCCAAAAGCATGCTTCAAACGTCCTTGAGACGTGGAGCGCGTTCTGGCATAACGAGAAAATTCACTTGACCTTGAAATAAATCCCCATAAGATTTACATGGGTGACTTTGAACTGATCCAGAATCGGCCTAGTATATCTACTCATATTTGCCGTAGAAGCCGCAATAAATCAACCAGAAGAGTATGTGCTCAATGCGGAAAATATGCGTGCAAAGATCAGATGCGTGATGTATGCATTTCGTGTTTTCATCAATAGAAATTTTCATATGTTTGGTTGAGTTATTTTTTATTATTTGGTTTTATAATTTGGATAAATTTTTATTTTTTGTTATCTATATATCTTAGTCAGTAATGATCATTATGTTTTGTTTCATGTTTTATATGAATTACTGAAGAATAAAACATCATTTAAAAGTCTGCAAAATAAAAGCATAAAAAGCATACATGTTGTGTTTATATATTTATTCCAAAAAATACAAACTATTTTAACCAAGATTTATCTTGTATGCAAAAGTAAAAGGCAATAAACATAATTTTTTACCATCTGTACGAAAATAGTCGAATTTGGCTATATAAGGTCCAATTAAAATTGGATTACGTATGTAGTCCGCGCGCCTAAACTCGTGCAAAAAATAGTACGCGCCTAATGGAGGGTTAATGTTTTAGGCACAGGTTTTCGACTGGACATGTTTTAGTACATCTTAAAGTCTAAACACAATTTATACATAAATGACTGTAATGAGTTGTTCTTGCATACAAGCAAGTTATAATGAAGATTACACAAACATACAATTATCAGGTGTAATTATAGTTGTTTACCTGTTCTGCTGTGATCACATGAACGCTGTGAATTATATGTTGATCTGTACCATATTCTATACAACTTTATTGCCCTATTGTCTGTTAAGTGAAATCCATGACTGTAATGCATTATTAATTAAAACAAAATTATCTAAACTTTAATTTATTTCATTCATTCAAAAATTTTGATTTTAAGTGAATGTTCTTTATTTAGTGAAAAGTAATACCTTAATTAAATCAAAACTGTCTTAAATTAACATACCTTATTTTTAAATTTGAATGTCATGTAAATCTTTTGATGTTTAAGTGTATGTTCTTTATTAAAAGAAACTTGGTGAATATTTATGTAATTTAGTAATATATCGAATTAATACATTTAAAATGTATAGGACTATGTTTTACACATTTCAACAGACACGTGGCCTCGTCTATACTCAAAATTGTTTCACACTTGTTTCTTGTTAAAATTGGGACATATGTAATAAAAATTTAAATAGTGTTTGTTCCTTAGTGATTTTGAAATAGCATTTATGTTTTCTACTATTCTCACATTTAACTCAGATTTATTTTAATTTGGAAAAACAAATCTCTAGTAATTTTGCAATTCTACACACAATATAAATGTCTCAGTAAGCAGGATTTTATTATCAGACATGCTGCCTTACCGTCTACACTTTGCCATCCCAGTTTTCTTAATACTAGTACAGTATTCGAGTGCTATAAGTAAGTAAAATAATTAAAATTAATTAGGCATTGGTTAAAATAAATTTTAGTTAAATTTGATGTTTGTAAGAGATCAGACTTCAACTTTGACAATTGCTTAAAATTCGCCATACAAACTGCGTTACCCATTCTTCAAGAAGGTGAATATTATTTTCGTTGTCGATTGTTCCTTCAGTATTAACAATATTCATTAGGTTTACTAGAATATAACATTCCGCCAATTGAGCCGTTAAAAATTTCACAATGGACAATCGATGGAGTACCACCCATGGGTTTTTACCACAAATACAAGGACATAGAAATGCATAACTTCTCACTGGCATCAATCAACAACGTTGTGTAAAAACGGAACATGCAGAGTCTTCCAAAAATTAACAAAATTTTTTTTAGTTCAAGAATTAAGGAAAACGATTTTTTTCTTCAAATTGACGCATCGATTTCAAGATTCCTTTGCAGAGCAGATTATGTATATGAAAACTTTATTGTTGACGGAGTTGATATCAGTAGCGAAGGGAAGATTGATTGGTTTTATGGTTAGTATTAAATCTTTCTTGACCAAAATATATTTTCTTTTTGATATTTCCGACTTGATCGTATTCACACCCGGTGGGTTAATTTAGCCACTGTTCTGTATAAAATTTAGAATTTAATGAGTTCCGTACAAATTGAATAGGTGTTGGATTTATAAGAAATGACATTTTACTATTCGTTTTAAATGTTTGGTAGGTTTCAAATTTTTTTATTGAAGATTGTATACAGAAATACGTGTTCCGTTTTCGGGGTATCTCAAGAACGGTTTAAGATAGGAAGTTACAGTCTTCTTTATGAAACGAAAATGGACTAAACAAAATTTCTAGGGCACGCTTCGATTCTGATATACGTGACGATTTTAAAATCTTCCATTTTACCCCCCTCCTCTCCCACTCCGTGTTTATGTATACTTTTTCACAATCTGATTACATTTGTCCTCAGCTTCCCACACATATATAAAATTCTATAGTTCCTTCTAACATTAAGCTCAAAATTTACTTTATCAATTTAAATTTTGTAATGGTTAGCGGGGCAGGAAATAATAAAAAACCTTTCTTTAAAAATTTTGTAGGGTAACGTAGCAATAAAACAATATAGAACTAGGAAATGAAAAATGTTCAAATCGATCGCCATTGCGCCTTAAACAAGTTTCACACATCGTTCTGATCCGCCTTATTTCAAACAAAATAATAACAGGCCTCCATAAAGCCTCTGTCAACGGTGTTGGGTATATTAGCCAGAGTTTGATATTGAGTTTCATAAATTTTATTTTTAAGATAACCCCACAGAAAGAAAAATCTGGTGATATGGATGGCAACCTTACAGATACATTTGTACCTAGCGGCCTGGAAATTTGTTTAGATAGTTTCTAGCATTTACAGCGTTATGGGTTGGAGCACCACCTTGTTGTAAATATAATTGATTTGGAACATCACTTTCTGTCTCGGTATATAATTTTCCAAAACGTGTAAGTACCTTTTGGCAGTAAGGCCTCTGTCAAAATTTTGCTATATAACTTTACTACCCAATATGAAACACGATACATTAAAGCCATACCTTCCTTGTCGTCATGTGGAAACAATGCATGTGGGTTGTTATAATAGCAAACTATATTATTTTGGCGATTATAAATACCAGTACTACGATATTGCACTTCGTCTGGTCAAACAATGAATCTTTCAAAATGAACATCTCTGTTCACATTTTATAAATACCAATTACAATATACTATCTCTCTGTAAGAGGTATTTGGATTTGCTACGGTTGATGGTGATACATGTATTTCGCCAATTTCACGATTTTCTTTGTTGCGGACTTTTGAAAGAGATTTATACAAAGGGTCGTATTCAATTAGATTTGATTTTATTTTTGAAGATACCCTTTTTGCTGTCGCATATCTGGATATCTCCGAAACATATTTTTTTTTGTAAATGGTCAAAGTAATAAGGTAAATGGGTTATCCTTACGATTTATGTAACGTAAATTTTGAGCTTAATTTTGAAAATTACTATAAAAAGAATCAAGTTGTAAAAAAATATGCAGGGTATCGTATTTAAACATGGGCTAATTCGGGTTATTTTGAAGAAACGGAAATAATTATAGAATAATTGCGTACACCACTTAAATATCTACCAGCATCAGTTTTCACCTTGGTTGTATTTTACTTATTAACAGGTATGCGAGAGTATCAAAGTGAAAAAAATTTTAAAATCACTCTGTAGATAAGAAACGAAGCGTGCCAAGGAACTCTCTTTTAGACCACCTTTTGTTTCATAAGACGGTAGCACAGAAACGCAAAAATGCAACTTCCTATTCCCAATCCCTTTTTGAGGTTCCCCGCAAAACCGTGGGATTGGTACAAAGTTGTACTCGATGGTACTTCTTAAAAAATGATACTTTAAGTAACTGCGCTATAAAAAGTTATGTGTATGCATTCTCAAACATTTGTTGCGAGATAGATTCTTTATTCCTGTTAACTGCCCACTACACTAATAACAAGGTCTATGT
The DNA here is from genome assembly GCA_036346205.1 of Vesta saturnalis. Classification (NCBI taxonomy): domain Eukaryota; kingdom Metazoa; phylum Arthropoda; class Insecta; order Coleoptera; family Lampyridae; genus Vesta; species Vesta saturnalis. The sequence goes on along the minus strand of JARFJB010002411.1, from coordinate 438,572 downwards.
AGTCGGTACACCAACAAGAATTTTTTTATTTACGGGTAAGGATTTGTATCCCAAGGGAATTTCATTTTCGCGCAAAAATCATCTCAAAGATGATCTGTCGCCATCATAGACAAATGGCAACTTTTCGGTTTATTTTAAAATGGCTTACTTTATGAAAAAAATATTAAATCAATATTTATAAAGAACTAAATTGACCACAAGAAAAAAATTTTATAACCTTATTCTTATCTTGAAATCGCGTCGCACTACCAACCCACCGCACTACGAGGTAAGCGCTCCTGGTAGAATTTACCCCTTACCACATTTCGTGGAATCTACATGCAAATAGAGGGATTATTTTAGTTTTTTAGCGCTTTTAGCTGTTATAAACATCACTTTTATTACGAAATGGACGTAATATCAGGAATTTTCTTGTACTTTCTTCATTTTCGGTCATTGCTGCGCCGCTGCGGCTAGGATGAGCGTTCAACAACGCACATTCAATGATGTTTTACCCCAAATAACTCGTATTACCTTTCGCTTTATTTTAGGAAACGGTGGACGATTTTGTTTTAAATAGGTTGTTAATAAAGGAATTTTCCCAATAATTTAACACTATTCCGTGCAGACCAGAATTTTAAAAGGCTATCAAGGCAAATTGTAGCCTCCGTTTTTCTTGCTTTTTTCGTTATTCCGTTTGTTTTGATCATTTAATTGATTTTACGTAGCTAAAATTAACGGTGGGGAAAAGAAGTGTATCATTTGCAATGATTCGAAAAAAGTCTTCCACGTTGGCGTGTAAAATTTACTCAAAAGCAGGAATTCGCGAATGTGTAGCGTTAAGAATATTGTAATATTAGTTTCAAGGCTCTTATCGATTTCATTCAAAAAAACCGAACTTCAAAATTTTGGAGGAAAACTTGTTTACCACAAGACTGCTATACAGATTTGAATAATTCGCCCAAATTCAAAAGATTAAGATTGTAATTTCAAAGCGCTTCATCAAGTCATGCCATGTCGGCTGGGAAACCCTCTCAGGCCAATTATTACAAAAACAAGTGTAGCTCTTACCTCGAAAGCAACAGAAAGTTAGACCTAAAACCAAGTGATGTCTGAGGCCATAAGACTAAAAATTAGTGATATGAGCGATAATGAAGACTTGGCGACATGCTGGCTTTTCAAATCGCTTAGAATCAGCAGCACATGATGGGAAATGTCGCGTAGCTTGTTGAGCAAAAGCTGAAACAGGAGGAATACACTCCTTGCGGACCTGAAATTATTAGATGCCGTTCGAACAGATATCACCTACAGAAGTAAAGTCCTGGACATGAATGGCGTTAACACAACTTACGTCAACATTTTAAAGGAAACTAGTTTTTATTTAGTCGATCCTTATCATCATAACTAGAATACCTCGTACCGCACTTAACCAACTCCTGCAGAAAAATAAACAAGAACGCAGAATCGGCAATGGAATATGCCTGGGAGGAATAACACCAAGAAAATTAGAGGTTCTGATTGGTGCGAGACTTTCCTGCAAAGTATTCGTAGTAAGCAGTAAAACTGTTCTATCTGAAAGGAAGGTGATAGCAATTGGTAGCATCATATCAACTTTAGCGCAATATATGCTTTAGACGCACAAGTCAGACAGGCAGATCTATGCCAGCCCCGACAAGTCCTTTTACACGACAGTAGAAATACCGCTTATGTTGGCCTAGCAATTGATACATTCAAGATGCCAAGGTCAAAGGACTTAATAGAACACCTTTCTGCTCAGAATATCGTCATAAAGGTCAGGTTGAAGGAAATACGTGTGTCCATCGCCTCCAGTGTTATTGCTCAAGAAAATTCCAATAACGCGGGGTTATCACTATTTTTTAAGAGATAATTTTTCCATTTGCGGTTTACAATTTGATTTCTTGGAGGAAAATGCAAACGCAATGGACACCTTGCTGTTCGTCAATCCGTTGCAGTCCGTAAAGATCCTATAAACAGAAAAGTTAGAAGGATCGCTCGGTGTATGGGAAAATACTACCATGGCCCTCGAATGGACTTCAACTAGAAAATCAAGACTAAACAAAACAGTTTTTCGCTACTCGGTAACAATAGCATCTGCGCGAAGCGTTATCATAGAAACAAAAAATGATATCCTTTGGGAAGTGGCGTGCACGGGAAACACGGAAAAGGCTACGGGAATATAGACTTGTCTCAATCCACAGCCTGCATCGAGTAACATACCGACTAACGTTGAATTAGCAGCGCCGATACTACAAATGCTCTCTACGTCTTAACAACGGCGATGAAACAAGTCCATTTCAGATCAGATCTAGTAAGAGGACCTAAAATTCGATGCTTGATTAAATTTGTCATGCAAGTTTCTGATATGCATATGAATATTTAGGTGGAAAACATAGAAATTGGAAGACAGTACCTTTTTAAACCAGTGAGCTTCATACAACATATTGGGCCTTGTCGTCTCTAGGAAAATAAGTTGGAGAAAGTGGAACTGACGAAGTATGGAGCCTGTAACGAAAATTTTGTTGGAAAAAAATGTACCGGTCACTTAAAGCTCACATGGTGACGGATTTGATCCTTCAACACCTTGATCTATCAGCAATGCAAAATTTGCTATGTACTCTTTAGACAGCCTAGAAGAAGGTGAGGTTTTTAAAACACTGTTGTATCAAAGAAGCTGCGATGGAAAGGAATGAAGATGCATACATTCCTCAACAGCTACATCGAACAGTTTCATGCACTTTTGGTATTTACTAGAGTAAGAGAAAATAATTTCTGGCTACATCTGAATGACACGAAGCAGTTGATGAAGTATATCTCCTCGCACGGTCATCAAAATTATGCTCGCATGCTTTTATTGTACCTTGGGACAACTCGTTACTTGAAGACAGAGGACTTGGTGCGTTTGGTAAGAATTTTTAGGAGAATTGTTAGGAGCAGCCCAAAAGCGTATTCCGTTTAGGACCAAATCACCTGATAATGAGATTGAGCATGAGAATAGAAAACTGAAGGAATTAGTAGGCGTTGTTGGAATAAAACAAAACGTTAAGGCTCCGAACAAAGCAAGCTCTCCTATCAGGCACATAACAACGTTAACCCCAATGTAATGGACCAGAAGTTGTCTGAAGATTTTGACAAAAACCACTGGTCAGGGAAAAATAGCAGTATGGGCTCCTTGCCGAGAAGCAAGCTGAAAACTTTTAAGTCTATTGTTGCATCCCAAATAGTTAAGCTTGAGAATGAGGTCAAGCTGAAAGAAGAAAGAACATTGTTATAGAAGTTCGTCATAACGACCAGAACACGTCCCGATTTGCGTTCAAAATAGTGTACAGGTAAATACGAATTTGGCGTGATAACATGGGCTCTATTTGCCTGGAACGGTACGATTTAAGTTTTACGCCTCTTGATGAACAAGGTCATCATAATTGGCAGTATGGACTTGGGCAATTAATTGGAAACGACTCCTGACGTGAGGACTTTCAAAAGCGTTTTTGAAGAAACTGGTAGATGTGAATGAGGGATTTTGATGCGATCAGGTTTAAAAAAAACACTGAGGCGTGTTATCATATTTTTGAAACTATGATGATGACAAACATTTATTTGGAAAGCTTGCTAAGCCACCCAATAGCAAAAGCAGAGATTACATCCTATTTACCTAAAACTGCTTTAAAAGCTCCAAAAAAAGTTATTTTGGGATAAGTACTCTGTTATTTGGGACTGTCACGAAAGGTAATGTCAAATTTCCTAAAAATCTAGTAGTATCGTCCTTATGGACATTGCCATACTCCTCAGTCACTTCGAAAAATCCTTGCCTGAAAAAGTAGGCTTTCTCACAGAGTAACGAATCTTTTACGTTCTTCGTTCATTTAGTTATAAAAATAAAAAAGGGGTTTTTGATTATTAATGATTTATACGTTTGTGGTAAGCAACTTAATTTTCATTTGTTACACGTCCAAACCGCACTAGGCGTCGCGTATGTTTACTAATGTAAGCGGGTTACCAAGCCAGCTAACAGGGGGATGGGCGTGGTCGAAATAAGAAGTAAAATGAATGATTAATACGCTCAAACACCTTACACCGATATTCAAACAGCTCAGTCCGGGAAAATGTGTCTCCAGGCGCCACCACAATCGAAACTTTGCTAAAATAATTGTCTTAAGCTGGGTTTTAATTAACCCTACTTGATTGTGGAAAGTAGGATTGTGTTTACTCAATAAACTCTTACACGAGGGTCCTAAAACAAACACTCGTCCCAAAGAATTCAACTCAAACTCAAATATATTTAGTACTACCCAGGTTATTAGAAACTTTTTGAATACACCTCGTAAACCAAAATTTCCAAAACAAAATTTATCACTCAAATTTAGCTGCATTCACGTAACCAACAGTTATAAAAAAAAATTTGAAATACACGGGTTGTCACAAACTTCCTGATTGTACCCTGTACATCCAGAATACCAAAGTCATTAGTGTACTGCGTTAAACGAAACTAACATGAAAATCTTCTTTTTAAAATTAACCTGGCAAATATAACCTTTCAGGTTGTTCATTAATCTTAAAACCAAAATATGCAAAGTCTACATTTAAATTGTCGAAAACTAGGTCACCAATTAAGTAAACGTCACAAATGTGTCTCATAACTGGCTAAATAAACAACAGAATAAAAGTTAACGATAAATATATATATTGTCCTGCACAAAAAAAAAACAAATGTTTACATACACTACAACAGCGTGGTTGAGAAACCAAACCACCACATCACTGTCAATACAAATTTGCGTTTCTGCAAAAATTCTTACTACTAAAACAGCCAATACAACATAACTCGAGATCGATTACCTTTTTTCTTCAACACTAATTAATAAATAAAAAAAATTACACAACAATACGCAAATAAACTAACCAAAAAGATAATCGTGCTCAACTGAGTTTTCAAAATTCTTAAATGTAATTCTTACTTAAAGACTGTCCATTCATCATTCGCTTTCTTTCTTCTCTCTTCCCGTAAACCAATTATTTGTAGTCCATGTGTATCCTTAGATTGCCTGAAGGCACATAACAAGTACTCCACAATCCCACAAACACGTATTCCTTTCGGTACTCGAATAGTCCAATTATGCGAGGTTATTACTCAATAACCCGTAATAATCTGTACACGTTTGGTTGCCTCTTTAAAGTTTCTTGCAACCTTTAGGACAATTTAACCCATCGTTACACAAATAAACTTTTAATGTCATATAAAATTACTTTAACATTGGCTCAATTTACTACGAATATTTCGTTCACTTAAAGGTGATCCCATAAATAATTTGAACTAAGGATCGTTACAAGCACACGCGCCGCACTCACACTATAACGTAACAACTGTTATCTTATTATAAAACTGCTTACGCACTTATTTTTCCTTAAGAAAAAAAACCATAACTGATTTTATCTTCAATCTTACTTTTATTAATTGTTTTATTTATGAATGTCTTATACGATTCATCCCCTTTTGGGTTACGCAGTTGTTTAAACAATGACTGCCTTCAATTTTATTCTCAAATATAACTCCAACTCAACCCATTCTGAGGTCACACTTCACCTCGCGCGCGCGTCTTCCACCGAGTTCTCACCGACATCCACCAAAAGCCAAAAAGCCCCTCGTCAATCTCTGACTTTCCTATTTATACCTCAAGCCATCCATCTTTAAACATGTCTTACTTCCTCGCTATATTCACCAATGGTATTCACTCAAACTTTCTTAGTGCCGATTGATGCTACCCTCTGCACAAACATGCTTGTAATTACTATACATCGCCATGTTTGTTCTTACCTGCAAATTTTACAATTACTTTATGGAGAAGCCATTTCTCGTCATCACATTCATTCAGTGGCCACTCTGGACCATTACACAACTTTTAACGTTTATCTCTCACATGCGCTCATCCTCCTTCCGTAACATTTGCAAAAATAAGTACAGTCTAAGGTCTCAAATCCCATATACGTACACCTATTCTCAAAACTGATTGCACAACATCACGAGAACTTTCTATAATCAACAATTAAACATACCAAATCTTTCTCTTCATATTTCCTAAAACATTCTATACTTATACCTTCACATCTTCCGGCAAAGATTACTGCTTTACCCTCCAACATTCCATTCCTTACCCAGTAGTCAACAGTAGCAAAACATTATCGTCCCATCGACACATTTCTCTTCACATTTACATTCATCAGAATCTATGTATTTCAACACCAATGTCTCTATGACATTCAAATACACGTATCTGCATACTGAATGATATTTCTCCTAAATTGCCAGTGGCGTATCATCCACCCACATACATTATGCATATACAAAAAAATTTTTTTTTCGTTCAAACTCAATACACCCGTACCCAAAACACGTAACACACGTCATTATAACATCTTACACACGGGGTGCGTCAACATATCCTTACACATTGGTGTAACTTCAGTTGCATATTTTATTAAGGATTTCTACTTCCAGATCGTAGAGTTGTTTTCTGCACATATTTCGCGCCCATCGCTAAATCACCTGATACCGTGAGCGTCCTTTTAGACATGGCTTGATGTACATTGTTTTAAGTAACAAGCCATTTTTGGTTTCCACCTAAATTTTGTGTAAAGTGCCATTGATTTAATGGCACTTCTACTTCACTTCTAGTTACCCTTATAATTACACTTCTACTTACACCTATAATTATACTTTTACGACTTTAATTCAGATCTTAATTTAGATCACACCTTTTTATTTGAACATTCAAGAGAATGCAATAAATTCTGGATTATTCAAAATTCAAACAATATAAATTTGTAAGAAGTAAATTCAACTTAGGTGTGGTTTACAATGTAAAATATTGAAAATACGACATATTGCGCAACATTGGTACGAACATTACATCATCTAAGGTTTACATTTCCGCATTCCTTATGATAACAGAGGTTCTCAAGAAGTTGTACAAAAATGTTATAACAGGTATTTATACCCCAATGACTTATTAGGATAAGGCTATTAACACTAGTTTATTTCATATAATCCCAAATTTAAGTGCTTAATAAACATAGTTTGTATATCTTCTATTTTGACATTTTGGTGAATGCTTTATTGTATCCTCGGTTTAGTTATTCCGAGCCTAATAAAAAAAAATAACTTGGCGTCCGACATAACTCTTATTATTGTTACCTTAAAGTTACTATATTGATGTTAGGTGGAAATAACTAAGCGGAAATTTGTTGGTAATTAAGCAAATCAAAAGCATGAACCAGACCCGATTTAATCTACCTACTGAGTCAACGGCATTATCTTTTATTGAGTGGTTGGTGTCTAAAGTTATTTTAACGATTTGTATTGAGAACTTTTTAAAACATTGATTTACACCATTATTATATATTATATATTATACCTGCCGCCTCGAGCATGGGACTTGATTTGCTTTCATTGCCATTATTTAATTGTGCTGGATATTTCCGCTCTTGTTTCTTTCAGTTTCGATTGTTAGAGTTGATCATTTTAAGGTATAGTAACAATTTATAATTACGATTGGGTATTAGTATTGTGTTTACAATTAGTAAAATTTTATTGTTTGTGTTTATATATTATTCATTACCATTTCAAATTTGAATTATTTAGTAGATGTTCTACGTAGTGACGAGTTGCTAATGGAGTTAAAATATAGAAATGTTAATTATGCGGAAAGGTTAATTGTTGATGAAAAACGCAAACTGCTAAGGCGTAAATTAAATTTGGAAAGGATTGATCCAAATTTATTTGATTCGTATAAGAAAGTTGAAATCAACCAGACCATGGGATTGGATTGCTTAAAAGATACACTTCATAACATTCAAACTATAATTAATTTGTTTAAACTCAAACCGACTAGAGGAGAATACCTCAGACTTCATAGTCGTTTATTGCATATTTTGAAACGTTTGAATTATACAACTTTTGATAATGAATTTTTGGATTTACATGATCAATTGCTAACCTTATGTAATGTGTCAATAGAATTAATCGAATCTATTAATGAAAACATTGAATTGTACAATGAATTACCATATTTAGACAGTCCTAATATTTCTGTCACATAACGACAATGTTAATACTTCAGTTAGTATTCCGGCTGAAAACTTCCAAATTAATTCAAAAATTAAAAATTGCTAGAAATTCTATTTCAGTGTATAAACTGAATATTAAGTTTGATGAAAGTGAAAAGAGTGTTTTTACATTTATACAAATATGTGAGAAATTAATGGTAGCTCGTAACGTTTCGAAGTCGGAGATGCTTTTTTCTGGTATTGATCTATTTTCTGGACGTGGGTTAACGTGGTTTAGCATAGTTAGGTCTCAAATAAATTCTTGGGACGAGCTTATTTTAAAATTAAAAAGCAACTTTTTACCCGAAGGTCATGACGAAGTGTTGTTAAACGAAATTAAACACAGGAAACAGACTTTTGATGAAATTCCAACCCTCTTTATTTCCGAAATGGTTAATTTATTTTCACAATTAGATGTTCTTCCTTCTGAATGTAAACAATTAAAAATTATTATGAAAAATTTACAACCTTGGTTCGCTACCCAGTTAGCTCTTGGTAATGTTACTGATATTTTCCATATTGGTTGAATTATGTAAAATATGCAGCAAGTGAAAGCTCAGAATTCTAAATTCAAGTTTAATTCTAGTTCAGATTTTCAAAGACAATCTGAATACAAACCCAAATCTTCTACATCGAGTCAAAATATTAAACCTAAAGTCAATTTTACTGGTGCTGTGCCAAAAAATACAAATTCAACTCATTAATTCAAAAATTAATACATCTAAATCTTTAACGACATGTTTTAAGTGTAAACAATTGGGTCATACCCATCACACCTTTAACAAGGATAATGATAAAATCTTTTGCTTTAAATGTGGTTATTCAGATGTTACTTTTACTAATTGCCCTAAGTGTAAATTTTCAAAAAACTTGTAAATAGAAGTGTTCTGTTAGTCGACACATTCCTTATGATTTTTCGGAGGCTGACAAGCATGTTTTTAAAGAATGGTTAATTACAGTTAATAAATTTTATGCAACTCCAAAAATTTGGTCTAAATTTGTTGAAAAAAAGAATGATATTAGACCTTTTGTTAATGTGAAGATTTTGTTCTATTTAATCTTTTATTTAGCATTTTGATTTTTCCCTTTTTATTTTTATTTGCATTTTATTTAGATTTTAGGTATTATTGTTTACATTTTGCTTGAACTCTAATTAGCTTAACATTTTTTTATTTCTTCAGATTTTAATAAACTTATCTATTTGCTTAGTGTTTGGAATCTCCGCTTTGGTGATCTCCGAGTTCAGAATTTAAGGGGGGGGCTGTAACGAATCTTTCACGTTCTTCGTTTCTTTAGTTGTAAAAATAAAAAAAGGGGGTTTCTGATTATTAATGATTTATACGTTTGTGGTAGGCAACTTAATTTGCTTTGGTGTAACTCAAGTTGCATATTTTCTTAAGGGTTTATACTTCCATATCGTGGAATTATTTTCTTCACATATTTCGCGCGCATCGCTACGTCACCTAATACCATGACCGTCCTTTTGAGCATGGCTTGATGTACGTTGTTTTAAGTAAAAAGCGATTTTTGGTTTCCACCTAAATTTTGTGTAAAGTGCCATTGATTTAATGGCACTTCTACTTCACTTCTAATACCTTTCTATTTATACTTCTGCTTTTACTCATAATTATACTTTTACCACTTTTGGGTACTTTATTTTATGATTACATTTTGCATTTAATTCAGATCTAAATTTAGATCACACCTCCTTATTTGAACATACAAGAGAATGCAATAAATTCTAGATTATTCAAATTTCAATGAATATAAATTTGTAAGAAGTAAATTCAACTTTGGTATGGTTTAAAACGTGAAACATTGAAAATACGACATATTGCGCAACATTGCTACGAAGATTACATCATCTAGAGTTTACATTTCTATATTCCTTATGGTAACAAAGGTTCCCAAGAAGTTGTACAAAAATGTTGTAACAGCTATTTATGCCCCAATGACTTATTAGGATAAGGCTATTAACATTAGTTTTAAGATTTATTTTATATAATCCCAAATTTAAGTGCTTAATAAACAAGTTTGTATATCGTTTATTTTGACATTTTGGTGAATGCTTTATTGTATCCTCCGTTTAGTTATTCCCAGCGTAATAAAAAAAATAACTAGGCGTCCGAGATAACTTTTATTATTGTTACCTTAAAGTTACTATATTGATGTTAGGTGGAAATAACTAAGCAAAAATTTGTTGGTAATTAAGAAAATCAAAAATCATGAACCTGGCCCGATTTAATCTAGCTACTGAGTCAACGGCATTATCTTTTATTGTGTGGTTGGGGCCTCTAGTTATTTTAACGATTTGTATTAAGAATGCTTTAAAACATTGATTTACATCATTATTATATATTATATATCATAACAAGACAGAAGAACGGACTCTGCTTCATAAAAGTGCGTCTAATTCTTGAAAAGTTGGGACGATTACGGGTTGGGGTTATTTTAGCGTGGCATGTGTTAAACGGATCTGATGTGACGGACAGGTTAGTAGGAAAAACCAAAGGTTTCCGTTTCAAAGCTTTTATGGAATGCAACAGCGATGTATTAGAAACCTTTCGCGGTTTAAGGGAGGCCGATGCTTATCCTAAATCAATAACGATGGCCATGTTGGAAAAGTCGTCGGTCGCCTATGTAAGAATAAGGAGTATAGTTCTGTGGAGTCTCTCATGGAACTTTTATCCCTATAAACAGTACGCGCAATAACAACTTCCGGCATCTCTAGTACCAATGATAAGACGATCTTCAGAATTTCTGCTAAGCATTGTACAAACAACGGTCGGGTGTAATCGTAAAGCTTATTGCAAACCCACGTGGAATAGAGCGCGCAGCTGCGCCGGGCAGCTACGGCCGGATAGTCCAACGCGATTGTTGACATAACCGTACGAAATACGAAAAGGGTTGTACGGGCCTTTCTTCTGGATGATTTAGTCCTCCACAGTTTTTATATAAATAATTATTGACAGCTTAAATCGTTTTGAGAAAAACTGTAAAAAATAGGGGGAAGGGGATTAGCAACAAGTATATTTGTATGGTCATTAGTATGATGAACAACGGTCAGTCACAGATCTGTTTAATGCTATTTTACTGAATGCTATATTTGGTTTACACGTTGCTCTGTCATTTTACAGCTCAAGTTTGGACTAATACTTCTTTGTATCTGCCTATTAATACTTATTATTCTTGTATAACACTTGGTTATCATTTTTAGACGACTACCAGTTCCAAGTTAACTTTACTGGCCAAATATCTGATCGTGTGATAATAAAATCAGTCGACTACGTTACCCTCTATTTAGGTTCATTTGCAACAAGTCTTAAAGGCATCGATATGGATAGAGCACAGAGAACAGAAAGCTTTCTCAATAAAGAAGCAAAATTAATAACATCTGAAGAAGAAAGCAAGTATGATGTATTATACGCATCTGGAATAGGTAACATAACAAGTATTATTTTTGCATTGTTTCGCTTCGAAGAACTCTTTCCAAAATAACGTAGCTGTAATGAAATGTAATTACATGTTTGTTTTTGTTTGTGCAAAATAAATAGAATTAAATCCATATTGCAGTTATTACATCAGCTATGTTTAGCTATACATGCTAGAGAGCCCTGATACATTCAAAACTACTTCAGTTCTTTTTATTTTTGAATGCTACATTACATTGTATAGGATATCCAATTGTCGGCTCTTCGGTCTAGGGCACTCTTACAGGTCTGTAGGTACCAGTACATCTTTTGAGGAAGGTTATGATCTAAAAATGTCCTTATACGCGCATAGTTGTGGCTTGGGACACCGGCTTGTTGAAGATAAACGGCATTATAAGGGGCCAATGGAACATTTTCTATCAGGAGGTACCGAAGCGCTGTAATACCTCCTTCACAATTCGGTATCTTCCAAAAATGAGCCCAACCCCAAAGCGTCCTTACTGTACCCTTTCAAAAGTGAAATGGTGACTTTCTGCGGACCAATTTCTTGCATTACGGCGATCGAAAGTTTCCACACTTAAAAAGTAAGATTCGTGGGACCAGACAATAGGTCTGCCATCAGTATATATTTGTTGTAAATACAATTGGCAAAGCAATATTCTGCACTCGGCATCGCTGGGCTGTAAATGTTGAACTATATGGAATTTATAGGGGTGATAGATATCTTTTCAAGATTATTTGAGCGTCAGACTTGGATACAGCAGTTGCTTCCCCTATCTTCTCTGCACGAAGATGAAAGCGTAGCTTCCGTATGAACCAACACGTTTATTCTTTTTCTCTCTCTATCTGGTTTGGTGTATGACTTTGGAGGGAACTTGACAAATGATCGGTGCTCTACTTGGGGATTTTCATTAGATTGTGTAAAACAAATTTTTCATTACTTTGTAAACCGTCATTATCCTAAAAATAAACTAAATATAGAATATAGTAAAATAGAAACACCAATACAACCAAAATATTATTTCTATAACCACTATGCAAAACACGCTATCCCACACAAATGTCTATACGCAATGCGAGCCTTTTCTTAATTTCCTTGATATGCGTTGGAAAAGTCATAATTTAGAGTGGTAAAATTACACTTTTCCCCACGGAAATGTCAAAATTTTATAGTTACAAACAACAAACAACCATAATCAATTGATTTTGTTATATCAACACAGCTATGACCTACCAAAATTTTTTTGACAATTTAACATTATCATTATAGTGAATTTCTGGTTGTTACAATTTTAAATTTTAAATTCTGTAAGTAAACTGTTTATTAGATTATTTATCAAAATTTATCTCTCGAGTTGTCGAATTCCGACCCTGACAATACTCCTCCAGATATAATCAAAAAGGCTCGCAACCGAAAATTTGTTACCTGAGGTTTCGAAGAAATATGAAAAACAATACAGCAAATTTATCAACTGGAGGGAGATAAACAACATTAAATCATTTTCAGAAAATGCTTTGAAGGCTTATTTTCAAGAAATTTCTCAAAACGTAAAACCGTCTACAATGTGGTCTATATATTCAATGATAAGGAGGCTAATACCTATAAAAAATAACATAAATATTTCAAAGTATACAAAACTGCGAGCATATTTAAAAAAGCAAAACGAAAAAAGCAGCAACAGGAAAAAAATCCCTTACATTGACATCTGCTGAAATCCATACATTTTTAAAAGAAGTGCCAGGTGATATCTATCTACTCTTCAAAGTAAGTCATAATTTTAAAGATTATTTAGTTATTCAATCTATTATTTATTTAGTAACCAATGTACCTATCACCATACGAACAAAATTTTTTCAAAATCAAAATAAAAAATTTAAAATAAAAAGAAGTGGCTTACAAACCTTAATACAGTAGAGACGCGGGTTCAATCCCCGTTAAACACCTCTTTTATTAATTATTTTATGTATTTGCAATTTATTTAATTTTAAAACAAGAATGCAGTTTTAATTTTAATCACAAATTTACATGTAGGTTGCTATGGCTTTTGGATTAGCCCGAGCATGTCGGAGGGAAGAATTATGGAACTTAACTATTGATAACGTGAAAGATTTAATAGAAGTCTTATTAGTTACTCTTCCAACAACTAAAACAAAATGCCACGTACATTTACTGTAGTTGGAAAATATGCATTCCTGCGTCCACAAGATACAAATGAAAAGGTTATATATATATATATATATATATATATATATATATATATATATATATATATATATATATATATATATATATATATATATATATATATATATATATATATATATATATATATATATATATATATATATATATATATATATATATATATATATATATATATATATATATATATATATATCAGGGTGAGTCAGTTTTTGTAGACAAACTTTAACAGGAGATAGAACACATGTTTCTAAAAGAAAAGTTCCTATAAACATATGTCGTAGAAGGCTTTGTTTCCGAGATACAGGGTGTTGAATATAATTTTTTTTCCTCAAATTTTCATTATAACTCATAAACGAATGCTTAGATTTTTTTCATGTTGGGGGGATAATGTCTATTAATTAAGGGGCATAAAACAAGCGATAAGAATGTTCACAAACTTGCACGGTGGCGGAGTGGAGGGTGCTCAACCCTTTCATAAACAGAACTTCTACGCCAATGACTATTTTTAAAAAAAACTGTTATTTTCATTATCTACATACAGTTTAACAAAAATAATGTACCTTCTTCTGTTTCGAAATTCCTGTGCGTTTCCGAGTTATTTTGATTTTTAGTGTTTGATGTGGTACTAAGTTAAGTAATGTGCTTTATGTGAATAATTGAATATAAAGTTTTTAATAAAAAGATATAATAAAACATTTAGAGCCATTTTAGTACCTAACGATCGTTTCTTTAAAATTTCAAATACATTTTCATTTATAAATAGGTAGGTTATCGGTTTTTTAGTATCCATTGTTATTATCCTCGTATAAAAGAAATGCATAATTATTATTGTTATGCGGTCAATACTTTCTGTATAATTATGTATGTATCAATTTCGCCATAAACATGTATGTAGTTTTAAGTGAGATTCTAATAAGTTATAGACCGCTGCTCACTTGCTCTCATTAAAGAGCCGCCACCGTATCAAGCCATACTCAAATACAAGACTTTTGTAAATTGAAATCTGTTTAGTACACTAATTTTAACAATCCTTATTTATTATTGTAACAATACTTAATTAATAATTGTGAAATTAATAAGAATTCTTAGCAATAACAATTTATAAATAAATAACAATAACACTAGTATAATAAAATAAGACACTTTGTTCAAAATGTAAACCGTTCTTTTCAATACACATTTCACAGCGACGTACAATAGAACGTCTTAAGTTAATTAAATGATGCACCCTTATTTCATTGCAAGCATCTCTGATGCGATTGTGAAATTCTTCAAGTGTATTAACCGGAGTGGTATACACTTTTTCCTTCATGAATCCCCATACAAAAAGTCAAGTGGCGTTAAATCAGGGGATCTAGGAGGCCACGCCACTGGACTTACGACCTATCCACCTCCCGGTAGTTATTGTTTAGTCAATTTCTTCATTTCTGCCATAATGGGCCGGACATCCATCAAGCTGAAACCAAGAATGTCCTCTTAAATTCAAAGGAATGTCTTCCACATATTAACATGTTCTTCTTCTAAAATTGTAGGAAATTTTCTGAATTTACACGTTGTGGCAAGAAATAAGGTCCAAACGCGTGGTTGCCGTAAATTCCAATCCAGACATTTGTACTAAATTCATGTTGAAAACTTCTTGGTCGAATGGCATGTGGGTTTTCATGTGCCCATATATGCAGATTGTGAAAGTTTACGATACCACGACGAGTAAAACAGGATTCATCAGTCCACAGCATGTTGGATAAGAAATCTCTATTATTTTGAATGGAGTTAAGAACCCACCTACAATAATTAAGTCTTCGTTCGGCGTCACCTGGACATAAACCATGAACAGGTTGAAAATGATATGGGCGTCTGTGATCCCGTTTTAAAACCTGGTAAACTTTACTTTGGGAAATACCAAGAGCAACAGCAGTACGTCGAGTACTTGTGTTGGGGTTCCTATTAAATTCACGCAATATACCCTCTCCAATTCTATCTCGTCCACGGTTGTTCTGTCGGCCCCATGTACATTTTTCAAACCTGGTTAACAAATCGACGATGGATACTCACAAAAACGGAATGATGAGGTTTTCGTCTATTTGGAAATCTTCTCCGATACTCTAGCTGCGTACCTTGAATTCCCATTTGCGAACCCATAAATAAAATGAATGTCGGCTTGTTCGCTATTTGTAAATATAAACGGCAGTTACACTAATTAAACTGGCAAATCAAATGAAATAACTTTTGAACTTAAAAACAATAATTAATACAGTGAAATTATTCAAGATGAAGCAAGTGTTTGTAAAAGTCAAACTGTCGTTTCAAAATATAAAATTTAATACCTTGTTTTCCAAGG
>JARFJB010002411.1:135000-417500 GCA_036346205.1 Vesta saturnalis | reverse complement strand
TATATATCAACACGGAAAATGCACACGGCAACTAGTGGGCATAAATAAATTCGGAAATGCCTAAACAGATTGCAGAATATTTAAAATTGCCTAACTCTAACTTGTTTTCGACGATCTTCAGCTAAAATTTTAGCAAATTCAGCCAGAGACTTATTAATATTGAAGCGACATGATGGATGGCGCCCAAATACAGTGACGAAAGGATATATTGACGATTCGATTTCCAACAGAATTGAATTTGGCAATAAAATCGAAAAATCTATTTTACTTCATATGATATTATTCCTAATGAAAAACAAGCAAAAACATCTTCGTTGATAAACACTGATATTACAATTAATGAAAACTTACTATCAAGAAATGACACACCAGGAATAGCAATTCAAAATTATTTAAGTTTCACTATTAACTATAAGTTTAACTGATTTTTCTATATTCAATTTTCATTTTTTAAATTCTTTCTATTCGAAGTTTATATAAAATACCGATATAAGTTATTATTTTTCTTTCATTAATAAACGTGGTTGTAGAAAGATATTGTGTACAACTCGTACGCAAAGCACTTTTCCCAACCGCCTTAAACTTCTGCGCTCCTGAGAAAAGTGACCCTTTGCGCACGTTTTGTACAAACTACTATTACTAATACAATTTGTAATCTTCACGAACTGTATAATCACTATTTATAAGTTTGTATGCATCATCATGGAGTAATACTCGTAGTTCAGGAATGAAAATAAACGACGCAATGCCTTCAGTGTAACTTTGGCTTTAAATTATTGTTTTATTTGCTAAATGATTATTACGTACATTTCGGGAATTTATAAGGTACCTATACCAATTCCTATCATCAAAATATTGTGATTATAATAAAAGTTCAAAGTTAAAAATCTAAAAGAACACACTTTACAGAGTAACATTATTTCTACTTTTGCACTTAACCAATGACGAAGAAACTAATAATTATTATCGTCAATGAGTAAGAACAATTTAATTTAAATTGAAAAATACCATTATGAAATGGCAGATTAGGGTAAGTATCCCCACAACAGGCATATTCCTCATTATTTTAACACCTTAAAATAAAGCAGTATTTTCACACAGGAATTTGTCATTTTCATATGTGACGTCCTGTTACATTCGCACGCGTTCATAAAAATAATTTAGTAACCGTTAATTGGAAATTCATCCACAAACATCTTACTATGCGGTTTTAAAGGTTTCCCGTTTTTATGGTAAAAGTAAAAATGGTAATGGATGACGGATTATGAAAGCGAAAATATTGTTTTATTTTAAGGTTTTAAAATAAGGGAGATACTCCGCAAAAGTGCCGATAATGGGATACCCTGTACCGGGTGCCCCAATTGGACACTTTCTTATGAAAACACCCTTTGTTTTAAGAGATAGTAAAAAATAGATCTAAGCGTCTGGAGATCAAATTTAATAGGAAAATCAATGGCGCAAACAGGATTCAGCCATCTCTAATCGTATTAGCCGCTAGAGGGAGTTTCAGGAATTTAGTCAATTTCTTTAATGTCTGATAACTTTCTTATTATGAAAGATAATTGGTTTTGGCAAAATCTTCCTTGCGGCACTTTTTTACGTACAATCTATCGCGTTAGATGTATTTTATACAAGGTGTTTGGTTTTCCTTATACGACCCTAAACTATATTTTTTCATATGTACCGTCCTCTATATTTTGTAATTTTTGAAAAGAGTCTAAAAGTTCCTAAATTTGGATGCACAACTAGTTATACTTATGTTAAAATATTATTTGCACTATTGCATTTTATACATTAAAATATTTTACTTGCAGACGCCCAGGTTTCCATTGCTAACAAAAGACGCATGACTTAAAACGACAATTTCTTAGTTATCGGGACATTTTGACTAGCTCCAAATATTTTTAATTTGAAATAACAAACAAAAATCAGTCAACGTGATAGAAAACTTATGTGATTAAAACAAAAAAGTATTACAAATAACGTTCTAACGTGTAAAAATTGATATCGAATACCTTCTGATAGATTCTATAAGTCTTCCCTGATTATTACTGTTTGCAAAAATAAAATTTTACCATTTATTATAATGTATTAAATGATTTCCTTTTATTGCGTTTACTTTTTTACGTTATAATGGAATTATTTATTTTCGTACATACCTTTCTATTTCATAAAAAAATTCTTAAAATAAACCTGCTAGTGCCATCTATACGTGGATTCTGGTTAGCTGCACATTTTTACATTTTATAGGTATCTATCACTTAAATCATCACTTGATGGTGATACCGTTAAATAATTGCATATTACTAATCAGGTTTTATTTGAAAACAAACATCTGTTTAACATTTTTACAAAATTAGATAGGAAAATTCTGTTGAATACCTTTTTCCGAAGGTGTAGTTCTCTTAACACGGCTATTTCGTTGTGGTGGTTCTTTTTTCTCGGTGTAAATCACCATTTCTAGAGGAGAAGTTTTGCTTCAAAAATTATTTCTTCATTTGTGAAGTAATATAATCGCATTAACGCGGATGTAAAAAATGTTATTTCCACCCACATGTGAGTTGGCTCGATTTTCTTCAAGCTCGTTATAATTAGAATCTCTCTTTTAGGCTTAACCTACGGTATGTAAATTTAAGGAAATATATTTAACTAGTTCGTGGTAAAGTATCACGTGTAGCTCGTCTTCGACCTATAGTGGTGAACCAACGTTATATAAATAAACTGATATATCCCTTACCCTTTTCTAGCTTTTCTTTTTGGGTTGTCCTTCTTCGTGTACTGCTTGCTGTTAAGATTATACGTTATGTACCTTTCGTCTCGCTTTTGATATTGCTATGGTGTACTCGGAACTGGCAATGAGCGTAACTGACTACTGGTAGCTGCCCTGCAACGACGAGGGTAGAAAATAAATTGTACTAAATAAAGTACACGTACTCGTTCAACAATCAAGTTAGATCTTTCCTTATCGCTTGTATAAATAAACGTTGCATTGTCAAGTTTACTTCCGAGTCTGTTATTTCACTGGCATATTGCTATCCGAAACCATTTAGTTTTTAAAAAACTTCACTAAAGTAGAACGGTTATAACTGGATCAATCCATTAGTCAATAATTTGTGCACATAATTAACCAAATTCAAGGCAATTACTTCTGAATTTTTAAATAAAACACACAATGGTGTTCTAGCCATTAGCTTCCATTTTGGAGGTTATGTTATTAACAGTTAACTACTGTTTATTTACTCTCGTTGTGCAGTAGCAATAACCCAAAGCACAATTGTGTATATTTGTATAGCGATTGTCTATCTCGATATGTTTTTTTATGTACTATGTTTGTGAGCCTTTAAGTATTTTGCTGTTATTAGGGATAAGAGTGTTCAGATCATTGGTATCCAATTTTACTGCATTGGTTACTCGTATATGCATGCTAGGATTAATAGAATGAACTGAACAAGCTTCTCCGATTATTTATATATCTACTTTAATTTGTTATGGTTAAAGGGGGGATTTGTGCTTATATATTGTGAAACGAGAGGCAAGTTGGATTGTTACCTTTGTAACATCAACTATTACGGTTGTTTACGTATATAAATTTTCCTTTTGAAGGATTACATATGAAAGATCTTTCAGCGTCCCAAAGAGGGGCATTACGTATTATTAGTAATTCCAGATAATTTAAAGGTGAATTTATCGCAAGTAAATCTCGCGACTTGCCGTCGTCACTGTTAATATTCATGCCTGCGCTCAATTGCGTAGTTTCAGTATTTTTCGGTGCTCTTATTATGTTATTAGGATAAATTTATATTTAGCAGTGTTATGGGGAAAATTGCATGTTTTGATACGCAAACGCATACACTATAAGAAAACGTATGCATTGCTTTATTTATTATTTATATATATATATATATATATATATATATATATATATATATATATATATATATATATATATATATATATATATATATATATATATATATATATATATATTATATATATATATTTATGTGTTATCGATTTGCATGGCTGGCTCGGATGTATCGATCTAAAATATTTTCAGCGTTGCGACGTTGTCGCGTATGTGGAAAAGTGGCATCACATTTGATATTTTTAATGAGACGCTCTGTATATTATCACATTTTTGGGTTCGTTATTACTTTTAAATTTTTTTGTATTACACATCCCTATGCCTATCTTCAACCGTTTTTGAGTAATTAATTAGTTTCCTTATTTTTTAGCCAAAACATGGTTCCAATCGAGTGTTCATTATTGTGGTGTTTGAATTTGTAGAAAGTTGAAATTCTGAATACACTCTACTAATAAGCTGTTCATCAGTTCTGCGTAACGAAATTGGTTCCATAGTGTACAGGGTCGTTCGAAATTCGTTACGTTTTCGCAAGGTACAAAAATGCAGAAAAGTTCATTATTTCAAATAGGACACCCTGTATATTATCGAATATTCTGATAGACAATTGAAGTCCCTTTAATGTGATATATCATGTTCCTATACCTAAACAGTAAGGTTTCCGAAAGAGAAACATGTTCCTACAAAAATTTGTAATCTAGTCACATGTTTCTATTGTTACAATGAAGTGTCAAAATTTTTTGACATTATTAAATTCTGACATCAGTATTGTTGACATTAGCACGCGTCTACATTCGTTAACAAGAGTAGTAGCGAAAAGTATTGAAATGGAAAGGAATAATTATTCTAATAAAGTTTTGATGAAACTCTTCATTCTTCATGGACAATGAGACCAAATTATAGCGAGAACATGCAGGAAGTTCAACGAAATGTATCCTAATTTGCGACCAATGGACAAAAGATAGTTTGTACGATTATACAATAATTTCAATAATTATTAATACCTACTGTTATTTATAAAAAAAGAACGTCAAATAACAAATTCAGTTAAACGTGAATCGTAGTGTAAATAATATCAAACAATAATTAACTAAACTAAAAAGTATTTACAAGAAATTTTCAAAATGACGACCGTTTTCCGTAAACGTCTAAGGTACCATCGACGTGAATAATATATATATATATATATATATATATATATATATATATATATATATATATATATATATATATATATATATATATATATATATTATCAGGTGTACCAACCAAGATGCAAAGTTCGATAACTCCTTTGGTTTCATAGATATCAAAAAAGTTCTCAAACAAAAACGGTACAGGTAGTAACAGTGCATTATTTAAAATTATTTTGAACTATTCAGGATGCTCCAAAATTCAGATATGAATCTAACTTATGTTTTTTTAAATGGGACCCCCTGTATATTATTTCAAATTCAGAAAGCCCACATTTTTTCGATTTTTTTAATGTCGGGGTTGAATACATTATACAGGGTATTTGGAAAGATATGGATTGTTTTGTGTTGAAATTGTACTCATGTCAATGCCCTGTAGAACAATACACTCTGTAGAAATGAATTATCTGTTGGCCAGTTGTTTTTCAGAATATTGTCTAGTATCGTTACCCACCATTATTCATTTAGCTACTTGGGGTTTCTATACAGGGTGGCTCAAGACCCGGATGTGTCATTTTCTTCCTTAACTCAAATGGAACACACTGAATTTTTTATCACTATCAAAGTCCTCTGGTACTCCTCTTTAA
Organism: Vesta saturnalis; assembly: GCA_036346205.1. NCBI lineage: Eukaryota > Metazoa > Arthropoda > Insecta > Coleoptera > Lampyridae > Vesta > Vesta saturnalis. The sequence goes on along the minus strand of JARFJB010002411.1, from coordinate 411,858 downwards.
TTTTTGTCAGAGGTTCCCTGTATCTAATGTGAATAGTTATCTAGATATTTCCAGATATTCATTGCAATTCGCTGCTTGAAAGTAATTATCACGAAGTTTTTGTATTATTATCAAGTAGTTTTTGTATTTGACATATCTGTCCAGTTCGACAGGTTTCACTGTAGTGTTTCGCTCAGTTATTCGTTCAATTTATTGCTCTGTTTCAATATAGTTGAAGTGAAATGTAGCTACGAGATGAATGGTGAACAATTTTCCCGTCGTGAAATGACTGACATGATTTGGATACTTGATGAATGCACCAAAAACTGTTTATTGGCGTCAAGAGTATATCGTGAAAGATTTCCAGACCGGAGACAACTGAAGAAAGTTAGTTTGAGAAAATTGTTGAATCGTTTTGACCGTACCGGATCGGTTAACTGTCACAAGAGAGAAGTAGGAAAACATGTAATAACGGAAGACAACCAACTCAAAGTATTGCTGAACATTACAGAAGACCCGCATACCAGTATACGAAAGATTTCATCTCGAAAAGGCATTAGCCATGGTACGGTTCAACGAATCCTGTCATTACATAAAATGCATCCTTTCCATGTACAACTACATCAGGAACTAATTATAAACGATTTCCAAAGCAGAGTAGAATTTTGTCAATGGGCAAAATCGAATATCGACGAAGAATCATTTTTCTTTGATTTTGTTTTGTTTGGGGATTAGGCAACATTTCCGAAAAATGGAGAAGTTAACCGACACAATTTTCACTATTACCAGACATCTAACCCACGTTTGATACGAACACACAGCCAAACAAGATGGTCCTTGAATGTTTGGGGTGGAGTTTTGGGAAATCGTATAATAGGGCCACACTTTTTTGAAGAACGGTGAATGGTACTGTTTATTTACAGTTTCTTCAAAATCATTTACCATTTCGTCTTAAAGAAGTGCCCCTCGACATTCGGCAACGCATGTGGCTGCTATATGATGGCGCACCGGTTCATAACACAGGTCCTATCAAGGACTATCTGAATAATTATTTCCAACAAAGATGGATAGGCAGAGGAGGACCTAAACATTGGCCAGCTCGATCACCAGACCTAACTAAAGTGGATTTTTTCTTGTGGGGTTATGTATAGAGTATGGTGTATAATGACCCACTAACGACAAAAGAAGACATGAAGGTCAGAATTACAGAAGCATTCAAGAGTGTTGATCTTACAATATAGCGAAATGTGAGTCGGGCATTCGAGAATCGTCTTCAACGTTGTATTGATGTTGGTGGAGGTCACTTCGAACACATAATATGATTAATTTAATGTTCTTATTTTCTTTTTATTATTTATTCTTTCGTTATTGTTGTTCTTCTATATTTATAGTTAATGATATCAGTATCAAGTAAACAGGTTAGATAGTGCACTAGATTGATTTATTTGCATTGTTTCGACACATTTGCAGGACAAATCCTTCTCAAACAGAAGTAAATTTGTCAAATTTATCTGTCAAACACAATAAACACCATAATCCTAGATTTTGTATCAAATTCATCAAATATCTGGAAATATCTCGATAACTACTCACGTTAGATACAGGGAAAAAATTAAAGAGGAGTACCATAGGACTGATAGGGATAAAAAATACAGGGTGTTCCATTTGAGTTAAGGAAGAAAATGACACATCCGAGTTTTGAGCCACCCCAAGTAGCAAAATGAATAATGGTGGGTAACGATACTAGACAATATTCTGAAAGCCAACTAGCCAACAGATAATTCATTTCTACGGAGTGTATTGTTCTGTAGGGCGTTGAAATGAGTACAATTTCAACACAAAACAATCCATATCCTTCCAAATACCCTGTATAATGTATTCAACCCCGACATTAAAAAAATCTAAAAAATGTGGGCTTTCTGAATTTGAAATAATATACAGGGGTTCCCATTAAAAAAAAACACAAGTTAGATTCATATCTGAATTTTGGAGCATCCTGTATAGCTCAAAATAATTTTAAATAATGCACTGTTACTACCTGTACCGTTTTTGTTTGAGAAATTTTTTGATATCTATGAAACCAAAGGAGTTATCGAACTTTGCATCTTGGTTGGTATACCCTGTATATATATATATATATATATATATATATATATATATATATATATATATATATATATATATATATACCAGTATTAAACTTCTGCATATAGCAGTCTTTGGGAATTTATTAATAAATTTACGCTTGTTGAGGGAATTTTCGTTTAATTGCGTTTTCGGTTGCTGCCTGTTTCAAGCTTTACAGGGTCTCTCTTTCAAGAAATAATAACTTAACTTTTATTTCTTTAAAGATTGTGGCGCCTGTTTCTTGTCTGTTCTCCCTATCTGTCTGTCTACCATTTTCTAATTGTTTTCTAACTAACCTAACTATCTTCTTTATTTTTATCCACACTTGAAGACACCCACGGTATCCGAGTGCTATGAGGTCGCAGTACCGTTTGGCTGATGTGCTAGTTGAACCAAATATTTCTTCTCCTTTTTTCTGTAACGTGGTTGTTTACACACGTTGCAATGTAACAAAAGTAACTAATCAATACTGATGTAGATATACTCAGATAAATAGTAACGGTGAAATGAGTATAAAAAACAATTTATCAGAGACATGTGTTTAAATAACACTAATGTTTACTTACTGGGATTCTGCGGTATCTCCAAGCAATAATAAAGAACATCTAGTAGGCAGCTATCATCATATCCTTTGCATTTGTTTTTTGAAAGCTTTTAGTTTATAAATATGTATAAACGTAGTGTAACGTTATAAAAAAAGTGTTTGAAGCAAGAAAAATGTTACCAGTGTTAATAAGTTTCTGTGAAAGTTGTTTTTCAAAATGTAAGAAAACTATGAAAAGTACGACATGCTGAAATGTTACATCGAAAGTAATGGAAACTCTTGACCATTTTAACAGGTACCCTGAACGACGGCAACCGTTTAGAGATATATTCGATAAGATGCATTAAAATTTAATAAACCATGTTTCTTGGACTAAACTTAAAGCAAATTTTAGTAGTAATCAGGAAGCTCAAGATAAAAATGAGCTGAAAGAAATTACAGTGCTAGGAACTATAAATCACAATAGTAAAACATCAACAAGAAAGTTAGAAACAGGGACAGGTATACCCAGATCTAATATTATGCGCATTTTAGAAAAACAACAGAATAGGACCCTATAGAACCAAAAAATCCATCATCTTCTTCGTGGCGATTTTATTCAAAGAATGCGATTTTTTGTGAATGGTTCATTGAAAAAACGCAAGAAAATCAAAGTTTTTCCTTAAATTGGATATGAACGGACGAGTCCGTCATCAATAGTGCAGGAATATTCAATAGACATAACGAATACACTAGACACACCCTGTGTCTAGTAAATGGGAGGATTTTTGACATGTAACCATGGTTACTTCTTGGGCATATAATGACGCAGTTATCACCCTGTGTCTTGTAAATGGAAGGATTTTTGACATGTAACCATGGTTACTTCTTGGGCATATAATGACGCAACTTTTCTCCATTTAACCATCTTCGTATCTCTAACGGTTTCCAATATCCCCATGCATTTCATCTTAAACTGAACACCCTGTATATATATATATATATATATATATATATATATATATATATATATATATATATATATACGCGGCGATATTTACAAATTTTACATGAGCAAGTCAAACCCTTTATTGAAGACATACCGATTAATTTATTACAAAGAGTATTTTTCCAACACGACAGAGCACCACCGCATTGTGGTGAAATCATTAACAATTATCTAAGAGGGCTGTTTGAAGAAAATTGGATGGGTAATCAAGGAATAATCCAATGGCCCTTTCAGTCTCCAGATTTAACGCACTTTGGTAGTTTCTCTAGGGTAAAAACGGAGACCTCACATACAAGCAAGATTTTAATACCAGGGAAGAATTAGAAGAGGTGTTATTAGGTGCATTTAACCAAATCCCACCTTTGGAATTAATAAATGCCGCAAATGGGGTAAGGAAAAAATGTAGAATCTGTTTGGTACAGAATGGGAGACAATTTGAACATTTACTAACATAAATTGTTTTGTTTTACATTCGTTTTACTGTTACCATATATCTGAGTATATATAGATCAGTATTAATTAGTTCGTTTTGTTATGTTGTTTAGAATACTTGTTCGTTTTATTCACAGAAGTGTTCTATCACGTTCGTTGTTTTTTGTTTGTTATTTCAAAGTCAAAATATTTGGAGGTACTAATAATTTCCAGATAACTAGGAAATTAGAGTTTAAATCATGCTGCCGTTTTTTGTTATCAATGGAAACGTAGACGTGTGCAAGCAAAATATTTTAATGTATAAAGTGCAATAGTGCGCATAATATCTAACATAGGTAAATATAACAAGTTATACATCAAAATTTAGAGAATTTATATATATATATATATATATATATATATATATATATATATATATATATATATATATATATATATATATATATATATATATATATATATATAAATCAACATATTGCAAGTGAGTATGGTGTACGTTTGGTATCGTAATGAAATAAATCAATTTCCTTATTAGTTAGTAAGTTTATTTAAGTATAATTTTCCCTTAAGACATGAGTTATAGGTTGTACATAACAAACGTAATGTTAGATGTAGTGTGGGACAGATATAAATGTCACATGTAGGGTGTACGCAGGCAGGTTTGGTGTAAACATTCGTTTTAGTGCAAAACATAATATAAGTGCTAAAACTGAATGGAAAACAGAATTAATACATTGGTTATCAACAATGAAACATAAATAGTACAGCAGTTCTGAAGTTATTGTGCATAATTAACATTTACAGACTTAAAATTAGTGACAATTTCAAATTCTATACAAGTCTTATTAAAACTTATGGATGTCCAAAAGAGTGAAAATAAATTATAATAGGTCATAAACAATAAGAATTTACATTTTCACAAACATTTAAAGTGCTAAAGTATGTAAAATCTAACTTTAAAAATTACTGTGTAGAAGTAAGGTTGTCATTTCTTCCTATACAAAATTATAGAAAAATGGGACTAATTGGCCAAAATAAATTATAAGAGGTAAAAATAATAAAGTAGCCTCAATTTCGAGTCACAGAACATTATATTAGTGACAATTTTACCAATATTAGTTTTTAGCATGTATACAAATTTCAGATAATTTTCCTCTCAAATTGGTTTTAGACATATAAAGGATGTGTATTTACATGTAGTAGCATCTTATTAATTGTGGAAATCAAATTCAGTACTGTAAAGCATATAAAATTAGTAAAATTTAAGAAATCAATGTAAAAAATCAACATGTTTAATAAGTTGAGTAAGTAGGTCATGTTTGGACTTATTTTATAGGAAAAATTATGGAGATTTCAAAAATGTTTATAGATTTAAGTTAGATTAAGAGGTATAGAAGTTATTAGCTTTTCAAGTTAAATTTAAAATTGTGAAAATTATTAGCCAATCAGATTTAAGATAAAATACGATGTAGTTGTTGACAACAATTGATGATTTTGGTTTCTAAGCAGTTTCATATAAATAGAAGTGCTTTGAAAACAATTTCTCTCTTCATATTCTTAAAATTTGTGGGCCAACACCTTGAGTATACAAGATGTTGCCATTTAAAATAAAATAAAGCCGCTTCGATAAAATTCAAGTGCGATCTTAAGTTCGGTAGTTTTAAACAAGTGATATTCAATTGTCCGTAAAGCAAGTAAGGTTAGTTTACCTAATAAAAATTTGATGGTTATCGACAGCTACGATAAAATTATTTCCGAAGTTCGATCGTGTACAAGTTGTTTTTCTTTTGTTTATTATTTTGTTAATTGTTTTTGGTTTTTCCATTAATATAAAAGTATTATCGGAAGTGTGTTTAATTTAAAATTAACCTCAATCACATGGTGCATTTCAAAATTTATTTTAAAATAAAAGTTTTAATAAATTGTGGTGATCCTAAAAATAAAGAGTCAACGTATGAGAAGAAATATTAGTAACTTACTGGAAGGAATTAGAGTCAGCATAGAAGGAGATTTGGATGTTTATGGAGGTGTTTTTCAACGGTCAACTTCTGCTGCAGCAAGAAACAGAAGAGACCATTTTTTTTGTGAGTGTACCAATTTATGTGCATATCTTGTAATGAGCTTAATGTGCGACAACATGTAACAATGTCCAAAGGGAACATTAATTGAGCTATACAAAGTAAATGGTTAATAATATATTTAAAGTTAGGTGTAATTGTACTTACTTGTTGATGTGTTTTTCAGTATTCGTTATTGAAAGATTAAGTGAATGCGTATTCAAAGCGCATGCTCAGAGTTTATACATTTTGAGATTTATTTTATGTATAGGGAGGTGCACAAATATTGTGATGCAATTGAAAATATTTCACATTTCAGTATCTTCAAAAGAATTCAATTTAAAAGAAAAATAAGTGGCTACGACTAGACGAAAATTATTCAGAATGTTTTTAAAATCACTTTCATTCACATTAATTGTAATTATCTTATTTTCAAAATTGGATGCACGCATTAACCGCATCAATCATAATAACTTAAAATTGTTTTTCTAAATTTGATCCCTATCCCCTGTGAAGAGTCTTAATGCTCCGACTGTGTGTTTAAAGCTAGCTAGGTAATCAATATAAATAATTATAATATTAAATAGACATTAGTTAAAATTTACATAGTAAGTATATATATATATATATATATATATATATATATATATATATATATATATTGATGCTTATAATATAAAGGAAAATGGTGAATTGTTATGGTCCAAAATCATTTGGTTATAATCGAAAAGTCAAAGGATTTGTTAAACCGTATTTAAGCTTGGAATTTAACAAACAAGTAGGTGAAGGTAAATGTTTCAAATAATTGCATCTTAAATTGCTATTCCAACATAAATAGTGTATGTTATTTATACCATAACCTATGTAGTTTGTGTGGCAAAGTACTGCAAGAAAAAAAATAGTTCGCCAAGAAACCAATTGATGCTCAAGGTGATTGAAACATTGTGATACCACGTTTGCCTAGGGGTTACATATTAGTATTGGAACATTTAGTGAACCAAAAGGAAATCGAACAGTGCGTTATTGCTGAAACCATAGAGGTACTTAGTGTTTATATAATATTGAAATTAGTCAATGGCCGTATGCTTAAAGTATATTTCGTTTTCTTCTTTTTATAATATTCGTTAAACTTATTTATAGAGTGAATAGATTGTATCAGAAGTCAACCATAGAATCTATATGTTATATGTACTTAGGTTAAGTATAGCTGGATTTATAGATGATACAGTTAAGAAAAATGTCTATGTTTATGTCTGTCACGCTATACAATAAACTTGTTAGGCTTATTAAAAATTATTATTAATTTTATTAAATACATAAATAAAATGTTTACCTCTAGTAGGATTTGAACCTACGACCTGTACTTTGCTATTATATTTACATTTTAACTTATTCGTTCACAACAAAAACTTATAATAATTATTTAATTTAAATTGGTGAGTTCATTATTCCAGTTTAATGCAAATTAAACGAGATAGTGCCATGTCATTAGGTTGGAAAGAGGTATTTGAATTGACTTAATTTCTGGTAGAGGAGAGCTTTCAATGGTACTTAAATTAATTGTGGCATATAAATTCTCTAATTTTGATTGTAAAATTAAAAGAAATCAATATAAGTTTTTCAATTTCTCAATTGTTTTAGTTTTAAAGTGATCAAAGACATAACTTAATTGTCATTGCCCCTAAGTAGAGGTACCGTATAAGTCACCAGTTCATATTAGTAGTACAGTCTATATATAATTTGAATATAAATCAATATTTATGACTAAATCTCGGAGCTTAATTTAGTTAAACTAATTGACAAATTTCTCACAAGATTTACATTAACCTGCTACTAGTATTACATTAAAGTATTTAGAAATACAGTTAATACTAGCCCCAATTACAGTTAGCTTTATTGTTGCATTAATTCTTAGAAACGTTATCAATACAGCTCGATTCACAATTCAAATCAAGATACCTTGATTTCGTCAACGTTAGTTTAGATAAGAAATTAGCTTACACCAGTATAAATTCTCGTTATTGGAGACAAGTTCTAATACTGCTAAATATCTTAGAATATAAATCAGTAAGGAAGGATCGTTACGCCAAGGTCATTTAGTATTTACCAGTGGCGTATCATATTTTTTTTAGAATATAAGTCCCCGTAAAACAAACTAGTCTTTTCAAAACGGGATAATTATGTTTCAGAATTTTTATACTTCAGCAAATTATGCATTACAATATACAATTTACATTTCTTGTTAAGAGTAGTGCTGATCGGAATGCTGACGACGCAGAAAAGTTAATGACAACTAGGTAAATAAGAACATCAAATGGTTTTTAAGTATAAATCAAGGCCAATAATTTTGGGCATGAAATAAAGTCACGTTTTTGGGTTAATGGAAATTAAAAAAAAACACATCTCTTAAATTGAAACATTTGTTGTAATCTAGCATAATTAACATGCTATTATTGCCCTTTAAATTGAATTAATTTTGTATAAACTTGCCTTACTTGTACTACATTATTTGTTGTCCTTTTACATATATAGTGAATTCTGGTGTGGCTTTCTAAGGGATTATGATCATGAGGAAACATTTAAAAAAATATTTCTTTTTACTAAAAACTTTTAATACCTGGCCACATATTTTATTTGTATTGATTTCATTATTTTGATTTTTGTCTCTATCTAAAAATTTTTCACAAGTCGAACAAATTTTTATTACATCTTGACTAGGATATGTTAGCCAACCCATAGTTTTATAACTAATTAAAGAATGTAAAGTCAGGTTGGTTCCCTTGTAAAATAATTATACAGTTTTCACATTTTAGAGTCCGTTGTAATTTATAGGCAACAAATCCAGCTATATACAGGGTGTCCGGAAAAATGTGGGAAATCTCTCGGATTTAGATAGAAGACAAACAAATAACATGACAAGTTCCTATAATTTTTTTCCCTCCAGACCCTCCCTGCGGAGATGTGAGCCCCTAAAGGACTCCGCTGCAAATAAGTTATTCTTAAATAACTTTTAAAGTACTTAACATAATTTAATAAAAATTCAGTATGATGGCCACTAGTAAGGGCCTCTTAAAATAGTATCCTTAAAACATATTTAGCTTGTTTAGTTTACTAGGGATGGACTAAGTTGTACACCTTAACGCCTAAATTTTTAACACCCAGTAAGATAAAGATCTAAAAAGATAGTTTTGGGTATCTTGAACCTTTCTCTAAAAAAAGTTATACTTGTTTAATATCGATAAAATTAACCATTTTCGAGAAAAAAAATAATAAACGAATTTGTTTCATTTTCATTTAATTAAAAACTTCATACGTGGGTTCAACATGGGCTCCGTGAAGTCTGATACACTCGCGAGCACGACGAATTGAGAACTACCACAATAACCCCACATTATTCTTTAGCTCATCACAATGAAACGTGGTTCTCTGTAGAAGCTCCTCCCTAGTATGAACCGGACTGGAATACACCAAGGCTTTGAGGTGTCACCACAGGTAAAAATCCAAAGACGTCAGGTCGGAAGATCTAGTAGGCCAGGCGATAGGTCCATCTCTACATGTCCAACGGTTTGGATAGACGTTATTTAAGTGTTCCCGCACATCAATACTAAAATGAAGTGTTGCCTTATCGTGCATAAAGTACATGTTTCGGCGGGTTTCATTAAATCTTGAAAAGCGTTCTGGAGGAACTTCAAATAAAGTTGTCCATTCAATCGCGCCGGCAATACAAATGGTCCAATCAAAAAATTTCCAATGACTCCTGCCCAGATATTAATTGATTGAAACTGATGCTGATGATGCGAAACAATAGTTGCATAAGGATTTTCATCAGCCCATACGTGTGAGTTCTGTAAATTCGTGATACAATTTTTGGTAAAAGCTGCTTCATCTGTAAAAAGAATAGTGCTAATGAAGTTTTCATTATTTCGTGGCTGATCCAATAGCCAGTTTCCGAACTGCATTCTACGAGGAAAATCTTCAGGAATCAATTCATGCACTTTTTGCAAATGATATGGGTATAACAGCGGTTTTTGAAGAACTTCATGAATTATTGTTTTCGGCTTATTAAATTGTGCAGCTAATTTGCGAGTGCTCGTTGAAGTAGTGCCATCTACAGCATTCAAAATATTTTCGTCTAGTTTCACCGTACGCACTGTGCTTGTCAGACCAGAATCAGTACTTTTTACTTAAACATTCCTAAAGTTATAAAGAAAGTCAATATTATTACTTTAGTAACCGAAATCACTCACCATTCTCTCTTAGACGTTGATCAAAGCATTGAAAGAGGCAAGACCATGCATGAGATGCATATCTACATATTCAATAAAAGTGAATTCCATATTTCGAATAAGTTTACAATTCAAATCACCACGAAATCCAAAAATCAGTAAATTTAAAGTAAATTAATGTCCATCAATGTATCAGCGATGTGACAAATGTCAAGTTCTAAAATGCAGGTTGTTTATTTATTTCGTACCATAGGAATGTTTGACATATGTTTTTTGAGTGAAGATAAATAAAATGAACAAGAAATAAAATCATACCTCGTGGGTCAATAAACTCACTTAAGTTTGCAACATTTTTAAATAATTAATATGTTTAATTTGGTTTTCCTAATTTATTATTAGAAAAGTATTTTCTCGTAAAAATTCGAAAAAACACCAGCTTAATTTTTTAAATAATTTATTAATTATGAAGCATTAATTAGTTTATTATTTTTTCTCGAAAATAGATCATTTTACCGATATTAAACAAGTATACCTTCTTTAGGTAAAGGTTCAAGCTACGCAAAAATATTTTTTAGATCTTTATCATACAGGGTGTTAAAAATTTAAGCGTTAAGGTGTACAACTAAGTCCATCCTTGGTAAACTAAACATGCTAAATATGTTTCAAGGATACTACTTTAAGAGGCCTTTACTAGTGGCCATCATACTGAATTTTATTAAATTATATCAAGTACTTTAAAAGTTATTCAAGAAAACTTATTTCCAGCGGCGTCTTTTAGGAGCTTACATCTCCATAGGGAGGGTCTGGACGAAAAAATTTATAGGAACTTGTCAAGTTATTTTTCGTCTTCTACCTAAATCTGAGAGATTTCACATTTTTCGGACACCCTGTATTTAATTATTTCAGATTTGTAATTTGAAAGATGATTATAATCAAACATATAGTCATGGTCATTTAGAAAATTGGGAATATGATCACAATTCTCTAGATTCTCATCATTAAATTTCAACTCCAGTAGTATCGTTAATAATCTACAGCAGATTTGTTAGATACTGCATTTATAGTATGTTAAGAAATAAGTTTCATAAGACGCGTTTTGCCGCGAGTCCAAGTTTGAAAATGACCAGCGCAGCGGGAGTTTTCTAATGGACGAATGCGATAAAGCGTCTTATGAAACGAGTTCTTATACTATTTTTTGCGTATTTGTGTTGAAAATTTTGAAAAATGTAAATTCCATTTGTCACCTTATTTTATAATTTTGAATGTAGGTTGGCAACAGTGGTATTTGTTTGTTTGAGTTCAATACAAATATAGGGTATTAAAACTATTATTTGTTACTAATTCATTTCAAACTACCTTTATAAATATGTTCTCAATAGAAGTTGTATACTATATACATTATAATCGGAATAAAATTACACTATACTATGTAAACTTAATAATTTACACTCAAGTGAAGTTATCGAGGTTAAATGAAGGTTATATTTTACGCAAAAGATGTAATCGGCTTAATCTGAAAGCATATTGACGCTTTATCTTGAAACACAATAAAAAGAGGAATCGTCTATATTCGGTTTTGGTCATCTTAATCATTGCAATACATTAATCAGGAATAACTCATACAAAGGATATATATATATATATATATATATATATATATATATATATATATATATATATATATATTCGTTTCAAATAAGAATAGGTTATGTTACACTTACTTTTACATACATCAATAAAGAACTTCATTAGTTTACATACCAACATCAAGAAAAAATGTTAGGTTACTAAACTTTAAAGTCAAACATTAAAACACCCGTTTGAATGTCATAATGTACATATTAAACAGGCAAAATAGAAAAAATATTTATCTGTTCCAATAGAACACAATTTCCAACACCATGATCACGTGGTTCTGAATGTATTAAAATATTTTATAGGCAGAAGTGAACTATCTACATGTTGGATTATTATTATATCCACCTTTGGATGTGATGGTACCAAAAATAACTCTATATGATCCCGACAGCATTTGTACATTGGAATAAATGTTAATTTATTATTTGATTCAACATATTGCTGAAACATTAGTCAGACAATCAAACTCAAGAGCAAACCTAAAACCTTATTTTTCTGTTTGAGTTCAAAACGTACACATCATTTTCAAACTTTATTAAATACGCTAATGAACTTTGTCGAAATTGAATTATGTTTAAGTAATTCTTTGAACAAGCAGCTTGCTTTTGATGAAATTCATTAATTGTTCTAGAAATTAAAATATTAAACGCATTATTTCTTAATAAAATAAATTTTACTGTTGCTTTACAATTTTTAACAACGGGCAGTTGTAAGACTTCCAAACAAAGGAGAAGTGCATCAGTAACAGATTTGCTTAATAGCTGAGTAGCTAATTTAACTTTCATCTTTTTTGAAAAATTGAATATGCCCTTTACGTAATTTATTGCCTAGACGTTCCTTATCAATTTTATCATATGAGGTGGATCCAAAAGTGTAAAATATTTTTATTATTATGAGTAAATTCAGATCTTACATTTCATTAGTTTACAACCGAATACTCTATACTACTACTAATATACTACTCTATACTAATATTCGTGTTACAGCCATCACTTGTTACATTAGTAACAATGACTTCTACATTTTTAGGAGTGTGAGACACTGTTTTACTAATGAAACTTTCTGCTCACTGGCAATACTAGCAATGAAAAATATACAATGGTAACTTCCATTATTCATTAATTGAAACTATCAAAAACACTAAAGCTTGTTTAGCAATTTCAACTGAGTCTCCATCTAAATTATTTCCACAATCCACTTATCCATAAGATTTAGATTTACTATATTCTATATGTTGCCTAATTGCCACCTCATCTATTATCAAACTTTAAATAACAGGTTTAGTTGTTTCTTGCACTTTAATTTTAAGAAATCTAAGGCTTCAGATGTAAATCCAGGAGTTCCATTTATTGAACAGTAACCACTTGGATAAAGTCTTACGAAGAGGTAAACAATTTTGAAATTTATTTCGAAGATAATTATATGCTCGAGGAGAAAAGAAATTGCAAAAGATCTCATTTTTGGTAAATGTCTTAGATACAGTCTTACCCAAGGTGTTCTTAAATAGTTGTTCAACAATTTCTTTATTATTTCCAACATTTTCTTCTTCTTCAATAACTAAATTGTTTTTCTTGACTTCCATCATTGCTATCTTTAGAGATGCAATGACCTTCCGTTGTCTCCATACGGTTTGCTGTAATTTCCTTAATTTAACATTCTTTATTTTATTCTGAGTTTCCAAGTTATCGATGGGTCTTTTAAGTTTCCTTTTACGAGGGGTATCGGGAAGGTTTTCTTCCAACCCTTTAGAGTATGTGACACTTTGTCGACAACCAGAAGTTCCATGAAGAGCTAAAAAAAACTTTCATCATTGACAGATGTTATTTGTTCAACGGAAGGGTTGTAGGTTCTTACCTGAAAAGTAAAAAAAAAACATTAATTTATATTTGCTATTATTAGACAAGTGTCAAAAATTATTAATACAAAACTACAGATAACTGTAGATAAAAACCTTAGAATATAATATTCTAAGACAAATACTTACATATTTCATTCGAGTCACTTGAATGGTAGTTACAGCATTTAGCAACAGTCTAACAACAAGCGAGGAAGATCCATCAAAAGAGTTTGCTGTAAAGTGTTTGGAGCATAAAAACTGTTTTTCCAGGAATCCAGTCATCTTTGTCCACAGTCTTGGCCCATTCTCTTCTTCTATTTTCATCACGTGGAAAACTGGTAATGCAACAAAAATTTGTTGTAAAATCAATAATTACTTTACAAAAACACACATATTTGTAAAACTTTACATTTTGTACAATGTACTGAATTTGCTAACAAAGTTAATAATTATTGTTTACCATAAAAAAAATGGTTCATGGAAATAAATTAACACTAAACATATACAGTTATAGGCTATACCTATTAACAAATTTTATGTTTATGTAAAATTAAAAATAGCTCAATGAACGGGCTGATCTAATAGTCGTTGTGTAGATCAATTTTGATAAATCTAAATTAAACGTTAATTATTCTGTTCGGTCAGAATTTAAATTAAATACGCTCATATAAATGGCAAATTTAGATTAGAAACATCTACTGATGTGTTAATTAAAGATTTAATATAAAATACATACTTACACCTATGTACAGGGTGGCCAACTAAGAATGCGAGGTACTGTATCTGGGAAACTATCCATCGTAGAGGCTTGCGCAAAAAAGTTATTACTAAAACGGCCAATACAAAAACCTGGATAATATTTTCATGTTTCTGAAATGGCTGCTAGGGTCGTAACTTCAATCTTGAATCTAAAAAGTGATGCTTCTGTAATTCTGCTATATTATCCCAATAAAAAATAACTGATCTTTAAAGTCGAGGATAATCTAAACTTTTTTGTTTGGCATTTTTGACGTATTTACAAAATAAAGTGGTGGGGGTATTCAAAGGTTTCCTTAAATCACTCCCCGTATCTTCGAAACAGCTAATCAGATTTTAACAAACTTGGGAGCGTTGAAAGACCTTTTCTTGGGCTACAAATGTTAAAATAAATTGAAGTTTTGTTAGTTTTACATGTCGTCGCTAGAGGGCTTTGTTCAAAAATCGGACAGAAACGGTTAATTTTCGCAAACAATTAAATGCATTGGTATGAATTTTTCATGAACAAGTAGCTAAATGATGCCTAAACAAGCTCGCGAAAACCGCATCTCGATATCTTGTTCCTAACCTAAAATATCGGTCAAAGAAGACTTTATACGAAAATCCTTAAATTTTATTTTTTTCACTATATTTTTCTGGAATTGTTTCTATTATGTAAGTTGTGGCCCTAAAAGGACCGATTTAAAGGAGGAAGGTTTTAATTGCCCCGTAAATGCTCGAAATGCTGACCATCACGCTCTATGCATTGCTAAAGCCTCTCATGATTAGACAAAACTACAGCTTCAGTTTCGGCTCTCGGTATGTTATGTATTGCGTTACGAATCCGGTTTTCATATCTTCTCTAGTAGTAGGTTGAGTCTGAAACACGATATCCTTTAAGCGCCCCATAAATAGAATTCGAGGCAAGTTAAGTAATTTCAAAAGGGTGATTTTATTCTGGTGAATAAATTTACAAACATTTAAAATCGCAATTTTAGGTAGCGAAAATTAACTGGTTCTGTCGGAATGTCGAACAAAGCCCTCTAGCGACGACATGTGAAACAAACAAAACTTCAATTATTTTAACATTTGTAGCCCAGGAAAAGCTCTTTTCAACGCGCCCAAGTTTGTTAAAATTGGATTAACCGTTCGAACATACGGGAGGTGATTTAAGAAAACCTTTATTTTAAAGATACGTCAAAAGTGCCAAACAAAAAAGTTCAGACTATCCTCGACTTCAAAGATCAGTTATTATTTGATTAGGTTAATATAGCAGAATTCACGGAAACATCACTTTTTAGATTCAAGATTGCAGTTACGCCCTCTAGCGGCCATTTCAGAAACATAAAATATTTTCCAGGTTTTGTATTGGCCATTTTAGTAATAACTTTTTTCCGCAAGCCTCTACGATGTATAGTTTCCCAGACACAGTACCTCGCATTCTTAGTTGGCCACCCGTACAATGCATGCTAAAAACGTCGTTTTAGCAGCCTTTGAGTATTCTCAAGCACCACAACCAACCATTGTCTTTAACACTATATTATCGCTAGGACTAATACCACTATACATTATAGAACTAAAATAAGAATTTATATTTTTAACTACTACTTTATTGTTAGCAAAGATGGCTCACCAACTAATAAACTGCAAAATCCAATACAAAAACCAACGTTCTAACAAAGCGTAAACAAACGATGAATCATAAATGGTTATCCAAAATTACATACTTTATCTTTTACATTTCCTATTGGATATATAGCGCACACTCCTTCCTTACTACTTTATATTCCAAGCTAAATATATATAGAGGGCCAGTGAATTATTGCTACTTGTTAAAGTTTAAAAATTTATATTGAATATTTTTTATAATTACATGATGCTGGTTTTTTTAAGGGGTAGTCTGGAAAACTAATTAATATAATTTCTCATTCTAATACATTTCAGAATAGATTACCTGTTTCAATTTAATAAATATTTCCTTCAACAACATTTAAGATGGTAACATTAAAAATTCAACTCCGAACCTGGTGGTGAAAGATTAACACTTTAAGTTTTAATTTACTTTCTTTTAACGAGGAAGTATCATCAAACTTTCTAATTATACCATGATGTGCGCCGTTAAAACGTATATGGGCGTGGCAAACCTAGAATGTCCTACATTGGGATGGTTGAGCGGTAAACGCCTCCTAAACCCATTACCGACGTCTACACTTCAGCGACTTTAGCAGGGAGTGGCCAGGGACTGTTGTTTACACTTAAGCGCCGGAATTGCGAGGATGGTAAGCTCTATAAACGGTCTCTCAATCCTAAGGTCGTTTGGCAGTTTTAGGTGTCCAAGGGATTGCGAGAGGGGAAGTCAGCGTTGTTATGGGTAAGCCTGATCGATGGCGTTAAAATTCCTGTGGAGAAAATAGAGGCCTCTCTACAATATTAAGACACTCCAAGGGGTATGGGCCGACTGCCTCTCGGGAGACTATTTGACTCAAACTCGTGGGAGCAAGATGAACGACTCACAAAATAACCAAACGAAGGAAACCGAACGTGATGTTTTTAGACCATCAAGAAAGCCTCCCCACAAATAATTCATCACCGTACAGTAGGCTGTACCCATTTGGCACATTAAAGAGTTCGCGATAGAAAAAAGAACGGAAGCCAAGAAACCAAGACAAGAGTCATCTCGCTGATAGAACCTGTACAACCCTTCACCAAGAGCGTAAGTATACTCGAGGCGGAAGTTGCAGAACACAGCAATACCAAAGTGGAAATCAATTAGGTTACAAGAACAATAACGCGGTCCTAACACGACCACCCACTGAAAAATGGTTTGAAAGGAAAAGGTGGACGGAGACACACACGCTTACGAAGTATTCGAAATAATAAAGGACTAGAAGAGGGCCGTAAATCTCTGGAAAAGATAAACCAGAGAATATCCTACCAGAAAGAAGGAAGCGTGGGACCTGGTGTGCTACCTAGGAAACGACACAGATATGGAAGGAGAGATAGCCAGCGCCGCCACATGATTATTCCCAACACTAAAGAAACTACCGCATTTACAACCACAACAGGGGACCACGGAATATCTGGTTAACAACACCATTGTACCATCTACCAGCAACAACAAGGATTTATTTAAACTGACGACTGGAAGCGAAAATGATGCAAAGGTATTATATCAGACGTGTGAAGGTCTACACCATATAACTACAAAAGAAAGCAGGAAGAAATTGACAATAATAATTGCACGCACGGGCAAGGAAAATCTGCTTGACAAAACAATAGAACGTCTGTTCAACAGTGAACAATCGGAGATACTAGTCGAATTGCATACAATGACGCATATTCCAGCAAACATGAAGGATACAATAATCCTTTTCCGGAAACGGTGATTTTTACAAGTGACAAAGGCGAAGAAATAAATAAGGCCCTGATACAAAGAATACAGAATGAGGTGAGAAATTAACATCATGATCACGTCCAAAAAACTAATTACAAAAGAAACTGTGAACAACGGCAAAGAGAGGAAGGGTAATAATAATAAATAATCTCAATAAATACTTGATAATATAGGATATTGAAGATGTACTAAACGGAGATAAGCGAAGAAGACAATAGGAAATCAATAGCCGTTCACCTTCGAACTACAATGCAATGAAGAATGATAGCACGAGTTCTTCCGGAGCGCGCAAAATGTCTTATACTAGGCGCTCCTCCACTACTACTGCATGTTTAAATATCAAGTGTAGTATTTATAATGCAATGTAACAGTCAAGTCCCTTACGGAAACGACCTGCATTAACATCACTCTCTTTATCAATCACAAGAAATCCAAATTTGTCACGCGAGCAACATAAACACAAGTCCTTAAATCTGTCAAATGACATGTCTGCATTAACGTGATCATCATACATATGCTTAAGGATGGTGCTATCTTCTTGAAACAGAACTAGTAAATTCGCATGATCACGTATAAGCTGTTTTGGAATAGAAGAATACGTTTGACACAGATAGAAACAATCATTGTTTTGGTGTCTACCAAAACAGAAGTGATCCTTATTTCATTCTGTTTATGGCATGCTACATAATCAGAAATAATTATTGAATTTTACGTGAATCACTAAGGGACACTGTTATCACAGTATTGGAAATACCGATATTTTTTAAAGGTGCAAGTAAATTTCGTAGGTACTGGTATATGGGTAGATATTAACATTTGCAGTATACATAAACATTTTCAAAATGTAAACCATTTGGATGTTCTAATAAGGTAATCATAACATGTGTTTTTCTGCAACCTGATGGACCGACGATTATACCTCATTTACAACCTCATTTTAGTAGACCACTATGTTTTGAGTAGTGATCATTGTTAAAAGTGGTGTCATAATTTTTTATAGGTAATACAGTATCTTGTGGAATAAACGGATGCCACCCATTGTAGTGCTGAACTATAACTTGTATAACATATATTGTCAGAGTAGTTGAGTGTATGTCGAGTTCGTGTCTAGGTTTAGTAGTGAATTGTCAGTCAGTGTGGTATGAAGCATAGTTCTCCGTGTAATAGCTATAAAAGGCTCTGGATTAATTAACACCTCAATAAATAAATTACCCGTGGAGTTACATATACCGGGGCACAGATATTGCGGTCCGAGTACCCGTTTACGAGAACGATTAGCTCACGGTGACAGAGGTATTAACGAACTGGACGAAGCGTGTAAAGAACCCGATACTGCATACTCGCAGTCAAACGATATAAGGCATCGCCACATAGCAGATAAGGCTTTGCAACAAAAGCTTGGAATTGATTTCGTTGCTCTAAGGCTACCTTTGGTGCAAGAGCAGCTGCATTAACCATAG
The DNA here is from genome assembly GCA_036346205.1 of Vesta saturnalis. Classification (NCBI taxonomy): domain Eukaryota; kingdom Metazoa; phylum Arthropoda; class Insecta; order Coleoptera; family Lampyridae; genus Vesta; species Vesta saturnalis. The sequence continues at coordinate 392,441 of JARFJB010002411.1, read as the reverse complement.
CCGATATAATGATAGGGAAAATAACAATGGGAATGGAAAGAAAATTACGACGTAGGAAGCGTTCTCACAGAAACAGATCAATTTCGTTCAACAAAGCAGTGCTTCTAGCGCGACGTCGTGTTAGTGGTAAACTTCGGTCATCGTTAAATTCTACGGTACAACAAGCCTTAAACGTTTTAAAACATAGAAATATCTTGACGCACAAGAGAATAATATTATCAATACCAAAACGTGTGGATTCATACCCTTATTCTCCTATTTGCAGCATTAGGAGCTTTAGGAAACCAAACGACACAACCAAGCAATGGTAGCAGCTACCTTAGGAAAGGCTTATGTATAAAACCATACAAGCGAGGTTTAGGCCTATATCTACAACCGTATTCAAAAAACTCCCACTGAAGCTACCAAGTCACGCCTTAAGCAACGTTGAGCTACCAAAATTTGTTGAGAAATTAAAATCCCTATTTTAGAGGGATGTACATGCGAGATAAATTACCAACACGAATCCATACGAATGAATGGGAACACACAGGACGGCTTACATCAAGCGTAATGGACATGTTACATATTTTGATAGCATAGGACATATTAAACCACCATTAGAATTAATTCACTATTTTAAAAGTGATGGTAACAGGAACACGATTGACTATAGCTATACCAATGTTCAAAACTTCAATACATAAAATTGCGGTTATTTAGTCTAAGATTTTTATGTGACGATTCGTTTTGATTGTCAGCAGTCGGTGCTTGATCGTAATGTCGTACATTTACATTTACCGATGCAAGCAGTATTTTGCAAGCCAACTTTAACCCACCGATTTATCTTAATAATGAGTCGGAACATGTAATGGGGTTAACTAGTTTTGAATCTTTCAATACTGTACGAAACGTTACTTGCAAGAATAACCAACTGATATTTGAAGGAACTAGAATTACAATACCGTCAGGATCATACGAAATCGCGGATGTGAATAAACATATAAATGATACAGTGCAGGGTTCGAATAAATGTATTAATTTACGGGCGAACAATAACACTATGAAAGCAGTTATGAGAGCAACTCATGATATTAAATTTAATGTAGAAAATTCTATAGGTCATGCTGGGATTTAACAAAAAAGTTTACAAAGGCCATGAATTACATACTTCTGAAAATCCTATTAACATTATTAGGATTAATTCGTTAATTATCGAATGCAATATAACAAGTGGAAGTTTTAAGCATAGGGAGCGTCACATATTATTCATCAATTTTTCCCAGTGTACCAGAGGGATACAAAATAATTGAATCCCTCTACATGCCATCTATTTACCTGTAAATACATCCACCATTTCAACCATAACACTTAAACTAGTAGACCAAGATAGTGACCTTGTCAATTTCAACAGTGAAGTCATAACGATAGGATTACATTTCAAGAAAATACGGTGACGCGGTATAACACATGTGCGTGGTACCACAACGTGAACTATAAAAGATCGAAGTGTGGAAATGCTAGTAAGCGGCCAACTCTCGAGGGCATTGACAGCGCAGTATAGAGCATACTTGCAAGTCTTGGTTTCATACTAACAAAATGACTATATTAAACGTAAACGAAAGAGTTCTTGTTGATAATGCCATTTGTAAATTCCGAACTCCACACCCATCAACCATATACTATGAGATTTGGAAACAATGATGAAATCAGAATACCTATTCGGTAAGACATGTGCACTTTACCATCAGAAAGTTATGTGTACTATAATAAATAAAAAATAATTTGTTGTTGTAGTTATATTACAAGGTAAATTGCACCACAGCCTAGCTCAGTGAGGTACAAACATATAAAACTTACTGAAGTTGAGAACTCATTCATCAGGTGTGAGGAAGGTAGAGACTTTTCAATAGATGTAATCAGTATTAGCATTTGTTTTATTGGGCACCACTCAATTTTCAGATTTAAAATTAAAATACAACAAAAATTAAGAAAGGTTGTGTCTCAAAACATAATAAGTAAACTGAATAAGCCCTAAACAACTGTATTAGATATATATTTAATAAAGCGAAATGTGTGGTTAATATCAGAATAAAATAACCAAAACGATACTTCTCGTAAAGCCTTATGATCTTAAAATTACTAACTTAAATACTGTACAGAAGCTTACAATCTAGGTTTACCTAAAATTCAAAATGCAATCTATTCAACATGTATTCAATAATGAAACCTGTATTGACCTGTCAGCAAATTACAGTTGTGATAGGTTATGAACTCAAATTTTTTATCTCAGGAGCAGGACTCAGCTATTCCTTTTTAACCGTATCAAAATAAGACCAACTGATTTGTTAGTTAGTTAAGATGCACTAAAAGGATAAGTGAAAATAAATATTTTAATCTTGTCTTAAACGAACTGTAGCCAGCTTTCATTTCCGATTCCAAGACAAATGTATGGTAATGTAAAGGTAATTTCCATTTGTAATTAACATACAAATAAATAAAACGTAAACGTATGGGAAAGCACTATAACTTTCATCTGTCTTCAACATAAAAATAGAAGAACGGTAGCATATGGCAACATTAGATAATTGGTACAAAATGTTGATCCTACAATAATGGAAAGGTATAAACGGCTAACGTAGATTCGAACGACGAAAGCTGTTGATGTAACGACGAACTCAGAATAATGTATAACAGCGTATGTGATTTATACAAAACAAAGGTATCTCAATTTATGCTCATAAAGATGACATTGCATTATCTCGCCATTTTAATAAAGTACCGTTCGTGACGTCATACCACACCGTTCAACGACATGTAAACTTACCAAATTAAAAGCTTTTCTTAGGATAAGCGGTTTCCTTGTTCTACCATTGTTCCTTGCTTATTACTACTCGTATTTCTACTCTTATTCCTATTAAATATAATATATAGAAAATGTAATTAGACGCCTTTACATACCTTATGAAAGGGAAGCAAAACTTGAAAAAGGTAACGTCTGAACTGCACGGCATGATAAACGGAAATGCGAAAGCGTGTTCAATTAGTGTTGCGCATAGAACTAAAATTGATATCTAAAATATACACATGGACGTTCGTAATTATGCAAACTGTAGAAAATACTGAGATATAAAAATTTTATTATTGAACGAAAAAGAAATGCTTCAGGATATTAATGTAATGTAAATATACTTATCAATAATAATGAAAATTTCGAAACTTAAATTAAGGTAACGACAGACAAAAATTGGCACGTTGCACTACGTAGAGGGAAGATTTCTGAGGGAGGATGGTGCCGTCTCTAATACCGCGCGGTTTGTTAGTAATGGCATTGCATTTTATTCAGTGAAATTAGATACGAAATGAATGGAATAGTCGTGATTCCGTGACTAAGGTTGGATTAACGTCTACAATGAAAGGATTGGTATCATTGACACCCAACGAACTCGCTCATCATGAAATCGCGGGTTGATTTCCTACCTCAAATAGCGTACTAACAAATGCGTTGGGGTATTTTAATGTTTGTGTCCCTTTGCGAATGCTACTTGGCTTTGCGGAAGTCCACAATAAAGTGATTTTGAACATCAGGCAAGAGATGGTTTTAGTTCGCAGTAACATTGACACCGATGCGGTAGTTTCAGCTGTTACAGATGAAGCACCAAAAGTTAACATAGTTAAAATATATTGGAAAGTTCCGCACATAATTCCATCATTAGCGGAGAAATTGGCATTAATGGAGTACATTGATAGAAATGTTAATACTCCAGTAGCATTTAGAAGTTAGAAACACACATATATTCAGCAGTTCCACAACAGATAAACATACATGGGAAATCAAAACATCGACTAGTATAGAAACACCTAGATACATTATTATAGGATTTCAAACGCGGAGAGAAAATAATGTTTCTCAAGATATGAGCAGATTCGATAAGCGTCTACTAAAGAATATTAGCGTATTCCTTAGCACAGATTGTTATCCATATGACAATTTAAACGTGAATTACGATAATAATTGTTTTGCTAAATTCCAAATGTCCTATTATCAAAGAGATGGTCAACCATTACTTACACCTAATCAATTTACGACAGTCGCACCATTGATAGTGGTAGACTGTTCGAATCAAAAGAGACATTATACTCTAAAGCAGTAGTGCTTCGTGTAGAATTCGAAACAGCAGTCAACATACCCGCGAATACGACAGCATACTGTGTTGAATCCTACATGTTTAAATCACCGTATCTATGGCATACGTTAGATGCGGAGAATCGACGTCAAGCTACTTGGTTAACTCATAATCAACACAGTATAAAATGGGAAGAGGCATACACCACCACACCAATTTCGCAGAATTTTCAGTCGCCTGATTCAACCTACAGACACTGTCTACGTTAGAAAAATTGTTACACAACCCGTTATAGAACTTGAGGAACATCCTGCTCTTCCTGCTTTGCAACCAGTTTGTTATTATTATTCTAAATCATTAGGTCACTGCGCTCTGTCTAATGTAAGCCATCTGCACGATACTTATGTAATGCATTAAAGCTTGTACACTTTTTAAATAAAATTGTAAATATATATTTTGTTTATTTCTTTTATATATCACACAGTATAACTACATTCTGTATATATATATATATATATATATATATATATATATATATATATATATATATATATATATATATATATAATCCTCCTCGATAATGAGTTATGGCATAATAATAGTATGTATTCCACTAAAAGGTACATTAAGTAGCCGACCTGGAATGGTGTATTGATATTAATATATTAACATGTATGATTGTATATGTTCATAGCTTCATTATAGAGATAATACATAGACAACCAAAACTAACAAGCTAATAGCTACTAACTGGATTATTCAACTCCATTTGCCTACCCACCTCTAGTAGACCACTCAAAGGATCGATGTTCTCCGGAATTCGCCAACGCCTCCACGTTAATATTGTACACGTACCACGCAATTGATACCGTTTGTCGTCCTGGGACCGAAAGTCGATTTTGTTTAACATCTCAGTGTATATATCATGCAAAGTTGATCTAAACACGAACATTTTACACATTACTGTTTTATCAGACTCCTCCGCAACAGATTTGTGATCTACCTACGTCAGCACTTTTGAATAACGATTTTCTTAACACCTTTCGCTTTCTTAACCACTTGATCATCAGCAAGCTTTAGACAATAAGATTTGATCCTGCTCCACAAAAATATTGATAGCTTTCCCTGCATACTCATCTTTCATTCTTCCGACCACGGATATATTCGTTGTAATACCATGCAGACTGTTTTGATAGTTGGTGTGTCATATTCATCAACATTATTCCGCATATGGGCATACAAATCATCAGTTGTTATCTCGAGAATTAAAGAATCTGTGTCTGTTAGAGCAACGTTACATTATTACCCTAAGGACTGCGTAAGATATCGTAAAAAATTGATACATTATAATTTTGAAAGATCTAAAATACTAAATCCAACATATACGGGTTTGTCATAAGTAACGACCTGTTTGGACAATTCCACTGCAAATAATTTATCAGTAAATTGCATTTAATTCTAAAATCGCGGTTTTGCGACGTACCGTGCTAGACCCAAGCGACGTCCGTTATTTTCTCAATGTGTTAATAACTTTATTACTCTTCTTTTGTCGACATTTTCCATTGTTTTACCAAATACACCATTGTTCATGCATTTAAAGAAATCCTTTTCAAATTTGTTCTTGGCTTGATTTCGAAGAGTTGTATTAAGGTCTATCTATGGTACTATCCAATGACTGTGACGAAACCGTAAAACCCTATGAATATGAGTAACAATTAACCATGCTGTATACATTGTTTTAAATATCGGCAATGCATAACATAGTTGGTCTTATCACTTAAGTTAGGAATTAATTTTTCCTCCTTGGAACGTGGTGCGCATATCATTTCGGGACAAAAGGATAATCTTTGTGTTCAACATGCAGGTGGTGCGGATAGTATATATCTACCTCTAGCACATACCCAATATTAGCATCATCATTAATCTTCAGTACAACAAAGTTTTGAATTTCCTCTTCAGTTAACCACATAAACCCATTATGAGGTAGGTGTTGCCGCATACTCTATCCGTATAAATTCGTGGCATCTAAATACTGTAAAATGACTTTTGGACGATTAGGATCATAATTTGGGACAAACTTGTTGTTAGCCATACTTCTTCGCTTAACACATGTACTCACACCACCACGAGTACTTTTCTTAAAAAGTGGTACGTATCCATATAAGTCAATAATTCTAACTCTAGTACATTTCAATACATGTCTATATATGGCCGCCTCAAGTTTTCGAACACGTCAGCCAACAGCAACACGTCTGATTTTAAATATATGTCAGCATGGTCCCCGAGTGTATTACACTTAAAATGATCCCACATCAGTAGGACGCGACAGTATTCTTCATCGGATAAAATTTCATGACGCAATTTATCGTAGAATTTGTGATAGGAAGGTACTGTGACATCGTCTAATTTATTAAAATTGTCCACGTACGCGTAGAGGAAATTACCTTTCTTTCTAACTGAGTTAATGTCATTATCATCAACAAAATATTTCCTTACCCTCTACATTGATCATGTGATAAATTAAGAGTTAGAGTATCTAAGGATGCCGCCATGAACCTACAACTATCAACGAATCGCAAATGTATGTACTTCTTTTCCCTGTAACCGCGACCATTAATGAGTCTACATAAATATGCTTACCAAACGTTATATATTTCTCACTATTAACAGGAGTACGGTAATTTCTTCAGTTTACTCTCTAACTGTTTGATTAACAGGTCCGAATCTAGCCACTGAGATTATGGAAAAAACTGGGACAAATGTAGGTAATCCATGGTGTAAATTGCGATTTGAATGTGCCGCACCACGATATTTACCAGTGATCTCGCACTTTGGAATTTGTAAGATCATCCGTAAAAGATTGTCGCAATATAACAATTACGACTTTGCTCATGTATCACCAGTTGTTCATCAGTTAGTGGTAACATTGGAACAACAGTTTTCAGATGTTCATTGTATATCCGTTTCACATCGAGTCATGCAATGAATACCTCCGCGGCATTATCCACCCTATAAAGTTCTAATTTGGACCAATCATCGTTTACACCGCACTTAATACAATAACTGAATGAGTGTGGTTCACGTTTACACGTTTTATCGTGAAAGGTTGATCGGGATCGGGTTCAGCCGTATTTACGGTACGAATAGCGCTTCAAAATCTGCATATATTACGAACGGTAGAAATGTGTGTTTTTGATAGTTTCGAAACGCAAGTATATTTTCCGCATAGAACTCTCCGGTTCTCCTTTTCTTTGCATCACGCCAGGTAATTTAGTGTATACGAAATTGCAGTCATGAGAGATGTGTCGAGATAACTGCGCCTGCGTTCTAAAGTAATGAATACATGAATCACAAAATATTTTGCCCCATTACGTCGACTTATTTGGTTGCTAAGTAAATGAGAAATTTTTTATCCCATAATGCTGATTATCCGTTTGGTTACTGACTCATAGCAACAAATTAACATGAATAGGTTGTTTAGATTTTCTATAGTAGAGAGGAACCACTACTTCAGGAATACGATGACCATCGCGATACGTTCCTCCAGTCCATAAACATTGATGGAGATATTATTGTTGGACTCACGTTGAGATGTTAGTCAGATTAACAGGAAATTCTACACCGTTCCAGTTGAATAACGTCCTGAAATCAGGGTAAGAGTCGTCCGTTGTGGTAACCCGTCGGTGTCACTAATGCTGATACAACAGCCCACACAAAGCAGTAATTATCAATATTTTCACATTCACTATGGCCTGTTTATGCGAAATTTCAGGCGGGACATTCATATAGATGACCCGTAGGGGAGAAAATTTCAACATGTTTACCTCTAAATATACGAAATTCACCGACCACCACCCAACGAAACAACATGTATTTATAATGTACTACCCTACAACTGATAACTCGCACTTACCAGAATTTTTATGCTGAAATTCTGATTGCTCACCATCCAAGATACCCTCTACTCTTGAAAATGCTCTTCCAACACCAATCCGACACTCAATGTATCATATTTCGTTTGAAAGGACTTTAAATCGGTACTTTCTCTACTGTTCAGAAAGTACAACCCAAACAACTCAACATTACATTTCAACGAGAAGTGTTTCTGCAGCTGAATTTGTATTAGTTTCAAAACATTCACTTTAACGTCACCCATAAACGTCTGCACTCCCGTGTGGGTATTGCATGGTGGTAGTCTATACGAAACAATGCATTGTTTAAAGCATTGCGAATCACTTCAATCCCAGTATCGACGAGTAGACACACATTTGATTTGTGCCTATTGCTTCTAAGGTGTCCTTAATAAGCATATCGAGGAACATCAATCGAACAATCAGTGCAGTGCACAATTTCAACACTTTTGCTACTTTTATTTTGTACTGGTTCGCTGGTTTGGTCTGACCTACGCTTCCGTGGGTTGTTCAAACCCGATGGTCCTGGTTCTGTAAAGGAATCATCAGCATGCCTGTGTTGCACGTTATTCTTTAACTTGTTTAACCCTGATGGTCCAGGTTGTGCAAGACGTTTAGCAATATGGCTATGTTCCGTTATATTCGCATCAGAAGTACTTGGCTGCACGACATTCCTAAGTGCGATACGATTTATCGGTACAGCCTGCGGTATCTCTGAAGGTGGGGTAGTTGAATACTTATCCAACGCGCAGTTTTTGATGTCGCAGTAGAGTCTTTTCTTGAAAATTTCTTGAGAATGTATATACAATGTATAAGTGAACGGGTAGAGTTACGTGTTTTGTTCTAATTCCTTTTTTAACTCTTCATTGCTCTTTATTAGTTTGCAGCATTACTATCATGAATTACAACTGTTAAAAGAAGTTATATCCAGCGATGCGAACGAGGACGCAACGTAACATATCGGCAAGAATAGGATAATATATATGATGGATTTATCAGGTTGAGGGTAGGGTGGTATACGGGTAAGGAGACAATAACAATGATAGTCTGGATAGAGTGTTGCTGAACACACATATTCCACCCAGCATTGTACCTCACCCTTCCATGTGCTTTGAGATGGAAGCAACGTATTACCCCACTATTTCGCAGCACATGTAGGCTCAATACACTCTGGGAGAATATACTGCATCTTCCACTGTGTCCCTCACCGCTGATTGCGCAGGTAAGTATTGTATGGGTATTGCAAGACTCCTAGATACTGATAAGTCATTTAGCGACCATTTATTATCTATAAAATCAGCAGCACACACAGGACTGAGAATACTCTGATGAATTATCCATTCGTTCCACTTGTATCGAAGAGTTCATGGGACTCCACTCTTCAGCGAACTCTGCATTACAAGTAGGGCTCTAACTCATAACTACCACTCCTCCATCAATTCTACTGTAGAAGCAGGGCTAAGAAAACCTTCAAATGGATTCCCTACCATTCCGCCCTCTGCACATGTTGGAGATGTGGACGATTGCTCATCTACAACGCATGCAGGTGTCAGAGTAATCGGAGACTCCTCTTTCCCAAGCACCGGCTGCGCCACAGAGATTGACAATGAACGCTCTTCCGCAAGTGGAGACCATTAATCCCCAAACTGTAGTGCAGTCAGGACTTAATACATGATGCAATACTACCTGATCTATACTCACGGGTGACTGCATCCTCTCATACTGCTCACGCACAAGTTGTAGGGTGAGCAGGAAGTGGTTATCCAAAACTGCAACGCTATTTCACAGTCATCCTTGTCCAAATACTGCTCGCTCTCCAACCGGTCACCGGCAGCACCTCCTTCCTGGAGCAGCATCGTCACATCCTGTGCGTGATTCGTATGAGGCCATTCTCCCAGCAACCTCTTCAGCATGGGAGTGTCATCCCGCGGTAGTATCACAATGTGCCTTATGATATTATTTCGTCCACCCACCACTACGGAACGATCATAAGCCACGCATGCTCGTGACCTACCTAAAGCAAAAAATTTAAATTACTCATCTGTGGCAGTAATACATGGAAGCACTTCTTACCTCTATTTACGGTTAACGTAGTATTCTTCACTACGGCGACGGCTACACTTGGGTTTACAGTATCTAAAAGTGATTACTATTATTATTATAAAAGATGAAAGCCAGCAAAATAACCTTTGTATATTTTACAAGTCCTTAAAGAAGACCTTGAAAATATCCTCTAAAGATGCACGAAAACGTTGTTTTACTGGGAAACACCTATATTTAGCGAGACGAAAAAGTACTAATTATTCGTGAAACAGATTATATAGTTGACACTACTGAACATACAATGACTTCAAGTTCCCCATCATCGCCCCACGTAACAACCCCAAATTTTGTTTTAAATTTTTTTCATGGTTGGTACATTTCTAACGTTTTATTTCTTTTTTACAGGTTTCTGTTACCCCGTTCTCCATCGCCTGGGGAACTCCTGTATCCCTTCAACTTTATCCCGCTAGCGTCTTCAATTCCTCTCCCCGATGTCCCGCCAACTGTTACTCCTCAGGTTTGCTATCCAATTGACGTTGACCTCCTTCAGCACCCACACCTCAGGATCCTCTCCTCTTCCGTATATCTCTACTAATATCGTGGACGTCTAATCCAGCGACGACGAAATTTGTGAACTGACGAACGTAGCCCTGGGCTTTCTACAATATTACAATCCTGATGCGGATACAGTACTACTTGACATGACCAATACCGAAATCATTACTATCTGTGACGAGGACACACCACTACCTATTGACATAGACGAACATAACGATGATAGTAATGGTAATGACTCCGTCAGCATATAATCCAGTGTTGAGGAGTATGTTCTTTCTGTGCTGGGAACGATTACCTCAACACTGGTGACTACGACTCAACGTAGGCATGGACCCTGCCTACAGCTATGGTTTCAACGGTTATAACAATGACGCATTACAACAGCGACTACTTCGTTAAACACGTACTGACATTTGAAATCATCGTTGAAGAGAGTAGCGATGAGGAGAACTTCATGAACACTTTCACTAACAGCATGCAACAACTGGAACGTAGCGCTCACGAACTGTCAGACGTAATACAACAACTAAGTGCACAGGAATAGTCACATAACAGCATATTGGACGAGAACAATGACATTGGCAGTGTTCCAGACGTTCTCCGCAGGTCCAGGTCACGGAAATAACGAAAACGCTGACGACGTGCAAGACAATGACGACGGAGGACTTGACGATGACTGGTTTTGGGCTACATATCCCTATGAACATCACTGCGCTATGCTTCCACCCCACTACAACGTTATGTGTGCGATGTCGTCGGGACACAGTGCCACTCAACGCGATTCTGCGTTTCTAATTATTGCCGGGTGGTGTTGGCTATTCCATGCACAACGCATCGATGGGACTGTCTCACGTTCGCGCTATGTATTCTCTAGATACTACTTTATATATATATATATATATATATATATATATATATATATATATATATATATATATATATATACATATACTATATACACACACAATTCTCTCTTTCATTACAGCTGATAACCATAGTGCCATTCGTCCGGAATTATGATGTCGTGATTACGCAGAGCTCTCTAGAAGGGCAGCTCGACCGGTCCACACTACGCTTGGAATATTATACCTTGACTGGCGTAGTATTATAGTCCTAGCTACACTAAGTGGGTATGATCACTCCATTGTACATCTGATGATGACACTGGAAACTGTCGAAGAGATTGGTGGAATTTCCGAAATCAGCCGATTTCGTAATGTAGCTCTTCGTCAAGTGGTCCTTGCAAGTGATCGAGACAGACATAGCAAGTATAACTGATAGAGCTCTCCTACTTATGATTTATTTCCAGAAAAATGTCGACACTAGCTGACTGAGCGCGGCGACTACTATACTGACAGACAAACAGATATGTAGACATTCAGACAGAGGGACGGATAAACAGACAGATACACACCACATGGTGTATATGCTTAAATATATCAATCATACTGTCATGGTGTACCATCATGTACGGCTGATGAACATCTACTAGTCCTCTACAGGAGCATCTTCAGGCGATACGGTTGAATGGTTCATGTGTGGAATTCGAATAAAGCAATGGCGGGCATTTGACACTTCGTTACAGGAGCATCTCCGATGGGCACCACACTGCACGTACGCTCAATTACTTGCATCATGTCCTCGCAGGTGTAATGATACAGAAGGGAAAGGACCTTTTGCACTTGTACTAAATCAAAATGCTTTATTCCTAGAGAAAATCATATATCTGAATAATACACTATTATATTTGTACATACAACAAATAAATACATTAGCATATCATTATCTTTTTTAATTTGGTTCTAAGCGTGGTATCAGAGAAGTGTAAAAAATTACATGAGCAAACCTTGAAAAAGCAAGAAGTCTTAGTAGGTAGGGTGCGCAAAGAGAATGTGTTGAGTGTTAGTGACCTTCGTATTTTTTACACCTTGTAGTGTGGTAATCTTATTGCTTAACCTTGGGCAGGTGGGACCTTGAAATTGTGGTAGCCTTAGAAATGTGGGACCTTGGAAATATGGTGTGTTCCAAAAGTCTCCAATCGTACCTACTGTTCTCTCCTGCCGTTGGCCAGGTCTCTTTGTTACATCACTGGAGTCTAGATTGTTCAGAAGGCTATTCGTATACAATTTTATTCTACTTTTCTGGTGGCGCATGAATATATTTACAGTAGCGCAGCAGCGAATATCCTCGATCACTCATCAGGTGCGTGGGAATGCCGTTATTCTGCTTAAGTGTTTTATTAAAATAATTTACAATTTCTTACTGCTATAATTCATTTTCAGTTTTTAGCTTGTATAATGTTCGAGGCTGTTCACGCCCCTAACGTCCAGTCGTTAACCTTGAATTTAAAGATATGAATGCGATCATATCTCCCATACACTTCTTTTGAGCTTTTGTTGAATGGACTCGGTACTAAAAGATGTAATGTAAAATGCAAGAATTTTAAACTTAAAAGATAAATATTGTGGGTCACGATATCATATTTGCCTATTTTCCTTAATATTTTTGTGCACGAAATTCATAAGTAGCCTATAGAAAATTTAGATACAAGGTGAATCCAAAATTATCGGTTGTGGTTCGCATTCGTTGTACCTCAAATAAAAATCAATAAACGAACTAAATAGTTTCAATTAAAACCGTAAAAGAAAACTACTCTCGTCTATTTATAATTTCCGTTATAGACTCTACATTAATAATTTCCTATACATCTATATCATTGGTTATAGCTCTGGAATGTGTAAAATTATTATCTAATGTTAACGACCAGAAATACGGCGAGCGAAATAAATTTTAAAATAAAGAAATTATAAGGATAATGTTGTAAATAACAATTCATTTACGCTTTCAGAATGCAGGTACCATAACAAACGACAATTTTTGTACGCACAGTATCCCTCTAGTGGATGTGCAAACCCATCGCGTTCCGTCCCACCTAAACCCTCTTTTTAGATCAGGTATAAAACCGAAAATTTACACATAATTCAGCATTCTCTGTCTACGATGCTCATCTTCGTGGATTTCCTGTAGAATATCGTCTACAATTCCGTTCCAATAATAATTTATTACCTGATATAATTTATTACCAATCGAAATCCTGCACTTATTGGATATTATCCTTCGAGAATAATTCATAACCTGACCGACTCTTAAAGTATATTCAGTATAAACTTAAATTGTTGAATATTCCAAGCTGAACTTCAAATTAATTCAAAAGAAAATACGCTGCAATTACCTGTTTACTAATTAATACCTATATAAATCCCGATTTAAAAGAACTAGCTATTAGTACCGTACTTAGGAAAAACTGCTGACGGAATTCGGTGGTCTCCTAAGGACGTTACGATCCTATTCAGTTGGCGAGGCATTTTAGCGACGTCCGTGGGATCACTGATTAGCTAGGTTCTTTTGGAGGACAAAACCCACCACGCTAATTCCTATTAATAAAAGTTACTCTGTCTAGCTCTGAGTTTCCTAAGTTGGACTGCAGGGAACTTATCCGCTAATTCCTATTAATAAAAGTTACTCTGTCTAGCTCTGAGTTTTCTAACTTGGACTGCAGGGAGCTTATCCATCTAATGTCATATTAAAACCTTTAGATTCTATATATCTGGAACTTCCAACCAGCCCCAGATAACTAAAATCAAAAGCTCCTCATTTAGACGGCTGGGGCCAAGTGACCTGGTCGTAAGTGAGATTTATAATTACCACCCGTATAAGTTCCTGATCCATAACTTATAAAAACATATCCGAATTCACCTGAAAACAAACCTGCTCCAAAAATACTGTTTAATTAGAAGAAACCGATTAAAATAATCCCAGTAAAATCTAGAAGTTTAGCTTGGGAATATTACAGGTCATTGTAAATTAACCCTTGTGTCTATAGCTAAAATGTACTACTCTAATCTATACTTGCATACCCGGGTATGTACATAGACTTAACACATCAATACTTACTATAAGAAATGTATATGCAATAAAAATAGTAAAATAATAGAAAACACGCATTTAGTAATTTTTATTGTTTTGTCAACCCTTTTTGTTATTTTTTAAATATAATGTATACAAAAAAGGGCGTTGACTACACAAAATAATTTTGAAACAAAAACGAGTACAAAATGTAATGGAAAAGAAATCAACAGTTATCACAGACTGTATGAATGGTGCTGTGTTCACTGCAGACAGCCCTTTGCACGTCATGCATGCTTTGCGTGATGGTCGTCGTTTTTGCACAAATAGCAGTTTCCTTTTGAGAAATGCGACCGGTGGAATCTATTTTAGGCGCACTTGAGCTGCGTTCGCTGCTTGCTGCTTCAAGAGTTGACAAATTTATTTCTAATAAAGCTTCTATAGTATTTTGGTAGTGAAAATTCGTGATGTGTGTGTTTGGCAACGTAATTGAACCTGAGGCAGTACTAACTGGCGAGAAAGTTGTTGCAGAAACTTACGTCGGTTACTTGTATCGCCTTGTTTCGGTGGATTATGGGTTTGATAAATTATATACGCAGCTAATCCAGCAACATCCAACATGTTGTAAAAAAGCAAGAGGCCATCTTTGTGCACGACGTTTACATGAATACCCTCCTAACATCTTATCCATGGTATCGACCCCCTTTTGTTCGATTGTAGACAATTATTATTTCAGGTTTACGCGCTTGTCCTACAACCTCTGTTGAATAATGTGTTGTTGATAACAAAACAACAGCTTTATTACGTTTAGGAAAATACGAACACAATGTAATGTTGTCCAAAAAGCAAGCTGACTTGACAGCAATTCTCTCAGTTGGTTTTCACTATTAAAAATTCTGGAGGAATAAAAGTCCGTCTCTTGTTGACTGTTCCAATTATGGAAAGACTGTAGTCATCTTTCAAAGTTTTGCCACATTGTAACTTGTAAAAAAATTATCACAAGTTATATTTCGACCCGATCCTTTGAAAATTTTACACAAATCTATGACAACTCGTTCCCCCTGATTTTTTTCACGAATACCATCTGAACTCATACCTGTATAAATTTGTCCATGCACTGGATATGATGTTAATGCATCGCAAGCCCACCATACTTTTATCCCATATCTGGCTGGCTTAGATGGAATATACTGCGTAAACCGAGTACGTCCTCGATACGGATATAACTGCTCATCTATAGTTACGTTGTCACCAGCATTATAGTTTGATCGTAGATTCGCGTTAAGCATTAGCCAAATTTCAGTTATCGCTGCAGATTTGTTGGTTATCAAACGTTCTTTTCTAGTAGTTCCATTGTCAAAACGAATATACTTGGAGATATTCCAAAAACGGTTTATCGACATAGTTGCTCGATACAGTGGATGAGCAAACATAGTCCATAAATCTTTGCTGTGCTCATAATTGGATCTGCTAACACCAGCAAATAACAGAATCCCAAGATATCCATCAAATTCAACAGGTGTTAGTGGATTCCAAATTTGTTGTTTTTTATTAGGATTTTTTGAATTCCATAATTGGCAGCTCTGTACGGCACAACGATTTGTTTCTCTAATGATGATATCGCACATTTCATTACTAATGAGCTCTTTGAAAGTGGCTAACATGCTCAATCCTTTTGTTTTAGCTTTTGGACCCGGCTGTAATCCTTGCTGCCTCGTATTTCGACGAATATTATGATCAAGTCGACGCCTGTTTGCTATTAGTGCCACTTTACTCCACTGTTTACCATCACGAGAAACAAAAACATCTGCTTCAAGTGGCAGTTGTGGTTGGTGGTCTGGCTCTGTAGCCAATTCCTCTGCTAGCTGCTCTTCAATATCGCTATTTTCAACATACTCTGGGTCTTTTGTTTCTATTAGCTCAATTTGTTCAACATCTGATTCAGCATCTTCATCAAACCTCTCTACTCTAAGTAAATCTGAATCTGATACATCTATTATAAAATCTGGATCATTTTCATAATCAGATGCCTACAATGTATCACGTTTTATGGTTTAGTGTGGTTGAAAATAATTTAAATACTTACGATACTTTCCTCGTCTGATGTCATCGAATCTTTCAAATTTTTCAAGTACTCTTCATGCTTTTCATACGATAGTCTTTTGAGTTCCGAAGATGATAAAACTCTTTTACTTTTGCTTTCCATAGAATTTTTTACCGCCTTCCATATTTTTAATAATCAAAATTCAACACAATCCAAAAATAAAAACACAATAACAAACACTAACTGTTCTACTGTTCACTTCAACCAATAAATAAAGACTGTTTGACTGTTGCAAAACCAACATGTAAAAGAATAGGTATCTTGTATCATACGCGATAAGATAAGAATGAACTGGATTATAACTTTTATTAGCGTAAATGCAAAATGCAACGTGGACAACCTTGTAAGATTTAAGAATCTATACAAAAGTAATTCACACCGGTGTGTAGGCATAGACAAGCGTCAACTTATTTTAAGCGCCCAAAAAATATTTTTACTACGATATGTTGGTTTTTTGTTTTTATGATACTTACAATTAAATAATAAGCAGCTACTAAGAACACCGTTTCATTACGCTGTAAAATAATAGTACTTTTGTCAATATTTTACTCTAACACACCCTGGTATGTAAGTATAGACGCAAGGTTAAATAAAAGAAATTCTAATCAAGAATTTTAGTCAACCATCCTAACCCTATTTAAAGATCCTTAATTTACAAACCCTTTAATTTCATTCTCGTTTACGTATATTAAGTACATTGAAACGAATAACATTGACCTGCTATCAGTAGTAATGAGGCACCATCCCACCTCCTTTTTACGTCACAAGCCCGCCCCTTTACTTTTTATATGTCCACGTGGGGACCGTATTTTCCACCCTTATTTTTACTCGCTTACGTGTAGGACGTCTTTTTCACCCCTATTTTACACATCCACGTGTGAGACCGGATTTTCCACCTTATTTTTACACGCTTACGTAGGGCGTGTTTTTACCACTATTTTTTACATATCCACGTGTGAGACCGGATTTTCCACCCTTATTTTTACATCCACGTGTGAGACCGTATTTTCCACCCTTATTTTTATATACCCTCGTAGGACGTGTATTTCCATCCCTATTTTTACACATCCACGTGTGAGACCGTATTTTCAACCCTCTGTATCCTAATTAAGATCTTTTTGTAGCCGCTAACGTGAGAGCTGTATTTTAGGGTTAGCGCTGAGCTGAGGGCTTAGGTGGTGGCTGAACTGGGGTATGGCTTGGCTGAGGCAGGGCTGGAGCTTAGGGGTGGTCTAAGGATAAGTCTTAGAGTTTGGCCTTGGTGGTGGAGCTAGGGCTGGAGTCAGGTCTTGGTGGTGGAGCTAGGGTTTAGAACTGTATTTAGGGGGCTGTATGTAGAGGTGAGGATAAGTCTTAGGGTTATTTTTGATAGTATTAAGGTCCTTCTGGTTGTAACCCTGGCGGTTAGCAGACACTACGCCTACAATAATCGCATAATTAATAAGATATTATTATTTAGTCTATTGCTTTAAAAGTTAAATGCTATTGGAGAAAACGTTTCTAATAAGGAGATGAGATAGCATCTGTGTTAGGATTGATCTTGCGTGGGGAAATTTGATGACAGTAAAATTTAATTATAGAACACTTATTTTTATTATCATAATTAAAAACCCTCAGTGAGCTATAGAAAAATTACTGCCATTCGGTGTAATGAAACAAAAAACATTTTATTAAGTTAATTACATAACAGTTTGTCTTTTCTTAAACGATTATTAAAAACATAGTTTTACCTGCATTGAAAATAATATCCATACGTCCGTTAAAAATGTTGTACGCCTTAATATTTTTAAAGAAACTTAATGCTTGTGTTTTATAACTGTAATTAAAATCTGTAAATAAATAAAAGGGTTAATACCACACTTACCATATCTGTACTTAAGAACGTTTTCGAGGCACTGATTTATGCGTGATGGTCACCGCTTTTGTGTTATCTGTCAACTAAAACTTTCTAGTTGTGTAAAAGCCAGCTATAATTAGAGTGTAAAATATACAACCTCATTGTCTTTATTGCACTTACAAATCGTATTAACCTTTCTCTTAAAATAAAATTGTTTTGAAAATATTCGTATACGGATACACAAATTGTTTTATAAGAACCATATTAAGTGTTTGGAATGTTTAAAATTCCATAACATTTTGTAGTAAGAAATCACTGTTCACGTTTACTTTTAACTAATTACCGTGTAATTATATAACTTTTGTTTAATTTAATAGTCTAAAACCAATATAAAATGGTTAATATAATTTCTAAAAATATTATTAGAGTTGATACGCCGTTTTATTTCAAGTAATTGTTTTCAATATATATAAAATGTGTAAGTGGACCTGTATTATTTGTGTAACCTTCTACTTACATAAATTCAACTTATACACGAATTAATAACGACCTCCACTAACTAGTTTATAACACAATCGCTATGTAGCGTATTTTTTATTTACACTCGTACTTCTATAAACTATTAATGCTCCATTTTAATAGGGTGATCAACTATCTGAAAAGGTTTACTGTTAAAGTATACGATAAAGATCGTTTGAAGCAAACCTTGTATTATTCTTATATACGAATGATGTTTCAAAAGTACTAGTATAATTAACATGAAGGTTTATAAATCTACATCCAGACAAGGAAACAGTTTTAAACACAAAGAATTTATCTGTAAGGCAGACAATGCTATTACATAAGACGTTTTACAAAAACGTGGTTATTCCACATTGAGTGGTGTGGTAGATGACGTAATCTATTTTATTTTGAAATTTCATAGAGCATCACCATCATCGAAATTTTGAGATACTACCATCTCATCGTCTTCACCTTGAACGATTATATTGTAACCTATAAAGCAAGCTAATAACCCTAATAGTTTATCAGACATTATTACATGGACACGAGGTTAGCTCTAAATTAAATGGTTTCAACGCTACTCTGGGAATGCTGTACACTTAAAACCTTTAAGTCTGCTCGCCGAAGTTGTACCGTATTCACTTTCTTCAATTTTATCTGCACTCTGTTTCGAAGCTGTAATACGTTTTCTAATACATAAACAGAATCTTCAATACTGTGATAGGTGGAGCAGCAAAACACATGAGCTAGTTAGTTTCACCTCTATATTACTTTACATGCAAGCCTGATCTTATCATAAATAAATACATCTGTCAAAAAAAGCTAATTAAACATAACTCCACGGCCAGGTATAGCAAGCAACGCTTCCAATTATAGCTCTTAGTCAATACAATAGGGCCTACAACTACATACAATCGACTAGCACTGCTTTAGCACGAGGATCAAACGAAAAACACGCACGCACGCACACAAGCTCGCACGTACGCTCTCACGTACGCACGCACGTGCGAACGCTCGTACGCCCGCACGCTCGCACGTACGCACGAACGTACGCACGCTCGCACGTACGCAAGTCTCACGCACGCACGCACGTGCGAACGCATACGTACGCCCGCACGCTCGCACGTACGCACGAACGCCCGCACGCTCGCACGTACGCACGAACGTCACGCTCGCACGTACGCAAGCTACACGTACGAGCGTTCGCACGCCCGTACACGCTCGCACGCACGCACACGACACACACACACACACACACACACACAAGAGCGAAAACACGCTAAAGCGAAACTTGTAAACTTGCAAACATGAATCAAGACGGTGGAGCACCGCTAGAAAAACAGGTTTATTAACAAAACCGAAGGAAAGCTAACGTTTTGAAAATTATATTATTATTATTATTATAAACAACAATACATCATTATTATTTAATAACATGCTTTATCGGTTTTCTTCTTCTTGAACCGTGAGTCGTCCTCATCATCATCATCATGATTTTGAGATTTGCCCTTCCCCTACCTCATCGCTCTTCTTTCTCTTCTGTGAATCATCATCTTGGATGTGAGATACATCCAGCTCAACCACGTCATCGCTTTCATCATTATCTTGAACGGTTATGTTGTAATAGTTTATTAACAAGTCAGTAAAATCTCTAATATCCGCTGATGTTGGCTCATAAACAGGAGAATAATTATAGTAATGCTCACTCGATGACAGTTACACTTTAAAGAGCGAAACACACGAGAAACGAGAACAAGCGCTAGCTCTTGGGTCTTGATGACCACAGCTACATCGTCAATGTTAGGTCAGAATTCGGACATCTTCCAAGAGGGATGTCTAGGAGTATATGACCTAACCACTCATAAATAGCCCCTGGATTATGTTTATAAATCTAAAAGGCTCATTTATGGTCAGGTAATTGATTCTCCTAAGAGCGCGCGATACTTGAGAGAAAATACTTGACCAAAAGCATAAATCTCTGACTTGTTATAATATTAAATACCGCGACATAAAGAGATTTAAAAACATGCCCCAGGCAGTTAGATGTGTTGCAATATAAGAACCGAAGGTTCGATTCAACATTAGAGTAGTATGCAAGACAAACTACTGGTTCCGAATATCCGTTGCTTTTAAATAATTCATATGCATTACTATAATGTATTCTCCTGTTTATGAGCCAACATCAGCGGACATTAGAATGTTACTGACTTTAATAAATATTACAACATAACCGTTCAAGAATGATGAAAGCGATGACGTGGTTGAGCTGATGTATCTACATCCAAGTATGTGGTAGTTTAGTGTGTAGTGATGTTAAGAGTGCGATGAGGAGGGTGAAGGTGCAAATCTCAAAATCATGATGATGATGATGAGGACGACTCACGGTTCGAAGAAGAAGAAAACCGATAAAGCATATTATTAAATAATAATGATGTATTGTTGTTTATAATAATAATAATAATATATTTTCAAAACGTTAAGCTTTCCTCGGTTTTGTTAATAAACCTGTTTTTTAGCGGTGCTCCACCGTCTTGATTCATGTTTGCAAGTTTACAAGTTTTCGCTTTAGCGTGTTTTCGCTCTGTGTGTGTGTGTGTGTGTGTGTGTGTGTGTGTGTGTGTGTGTGTGTGTGTGTGTGTGTGTGTGCGCATACGTGCGTGCGAGCGTACGGTGCGAACGCTCGTACGTGAGCTTGCGTACGTGCGAGCGTGCGTACGTTCGTGCGTACGTGCGAGCGTGCGGCGTTCGTGCGTACGTGCGAGCGTGCGGGCGTACGCGAGCGTGCGTGCGTGCGTGAGACTTGCGTACGTGCGAGCGTGCGTACGTTCGTGCGTACGTGCGAGCGTGCGGGCGTACGTACGAGCGTTCGCACGTGCGTGCGTACGTGAGCGTACGTGCGAGCTTGTGTGCGTGCGTGCGTGCGTGTTTTTTCGTTTGATCCTCGTGCTAAAGCAGTGCTAGTCGATTGTATGTGTTGTAGGCCCTATTGTGTTGACTAAGAGCTATAATTGGAAGCGTTGCTTGCTATACCTGGCCGTGGAGTTATGTTTAATTAGCTTTTTTTGACAGATGTATTTATTTATGATAAGATCAGGCTTGCATGTAAAGTAATATAGAGGTGAAACTAACTAGCTAATGTGTTTTGCTGCTACACGTATCACAGTATTGAAGATTCTGTTTATGTATTAGAAAACGTATTACAGCTTCGAAACAGAGTGCAGATAAAATTGAAGAAAGTGAATACGGTACAACTTCGGCGAGCAGACTTAAAGGTTTTAAGTGTGTACAGCATTCCCAGAGTAGCGTTGAAACCATTTAATTTAGAGCTAACCTCGTGTCCATGTAATAATGTCTGATAAACTATTAGGTTATTAGCTTGCTTTATAGGTTACAATATAATCGTTCAAGGTGAAGACGATGAGATGGAGTATCTCAAAATTTCGATGATGGTGATGCTCTATGAAATTTCAAAATAAAATAGATTACGTCACTCTACCACCACTCAATGTGGAATAACCACGTTTTGTAAAACGTCTTATGTAATAGCATTGTCTGCCTTACAGATAAATTCTTTGTGTTTAAAACTGTTTCCTTGTCTGGATGTAGATTTATAAACCTTCATGTTAATTATACTAGTACTTTTGAAACATCATTCGTATATAAGAATAATACAAGGTTTGCTTCAAACGATCTTCATCGTATACTTTAACAGTAAACCTTTTCAGATAGTTGATCACCCTATTAAAATGGAGCATTAATAGTTTATAGAAGTACGAGTGTAAATAAAAAATACGCTACATAGCGATTGTGGTATAAACTAGTTAGTGGAGGTCGTTATTAATTCGTGTATAAGTTGAATTTATGTAAGTAGAAGGTTACAACAAATAATACAGGTCCACTTACACATTTTATATATATTGAAAACAATTACTTGAAATAAAACGGCGTATCAACTCTAATAATATTTTTAGAAATTATATTAACCATTTTATATTGGTTTTAGACTATTAAATTAAACAAAAGTTATATAATTACACGGTAATTAGTTAAAAGTAAAGTGAACAGTGATTTCTTACTACAAATGTTATGGAATTTTAAACATTCCAAACACTTAATATGGTTTTTATAAAACAATTTGTGTATCCGTATACGAATATTTTCAAAACAATTTTATTTTAAGAGAAAGGTTAATACGATTTCAGTAAGTGCAATAAAGACAATGAGGTTGTATATTTTACACTCTAATTATAGCTGGCTTTACACAACTAGAAAGTTTTTAGTTGACAGATAACACAAAAGCGTGACCATCACGCATAAATCAGTGCCTCGAAAACGTTCTTTAAGTACAGATATGGTAAGTGTGGTATTAACCCTTTATTTATTTACAGATTTTAATTACAGTTATAAAACACAAGCATTAAGTTTCTTTAAAAATATTAAGCGTGCAACATTTTTAACGGACGTATGGATATTATTTTCAATGCAGGTAAAACTATGTTTTTAATAATCGTTTAAGAAAAGACAAACTGTTATGTAATTAACTTAATAAAAATGTTTTTGTTTCATTACAGAATGGCAGTAATTTTTCTATAGCTCACTGAGGGTTTTTAATTATGATAATAAAATAAGTGTTCTATAATTAAATTTTACTGTCATTCAAATTTCCCCACGCAAGATCAATCCTAACACAGATGCTTTCTCATCTCCTTATTAGAAACGTTTTCTCCAATAGCATTTAACCCTTTTAAAGCAATAGACTAAATAATAATATCTTATTAATTATGCGATTATTGTAGGCGTATGTCTGCCTAACCGCCAGGGTTACAACCAGAAGGACCTTAATACTATCAGAAATAACCCTAAGGCTTATCCTCACTCTACATACAGCCCGCTAAATACAGTTCTAAACCCTAGCTCCACCACCAAGACCTGACTCCAGCCCTAGCTCCACCACCAAGGCCAAACTCTAAGACTTATCCTTAGACCACTAAGCTTCAGGCCTAAGCCATACCCAGTTCAGCCACCACCCTAAGCCTCAGCTCAACGCTAACCCTAAAATACAGCTCTCACGTTAGCGGCTACAAAAGATCTTAATTAGGATACAGAGGGTTGAAAATACGGTCTCACACGTGGATGTGTAAAAAATAGGGATGGAAATACACGTCCTACACGAGGGTATATAAAAATAAGGGTGGAAAATACGGTCTCACACGTGGATGTGTAAAAATAAGGGTGGAAAATCCGGTCTCACACGTGGATATGTAAAAAAATAGGGATGAAAAAACACGCCCTACACGTAAGCGTGTAAAAAATAAGGGTGGAAAATCCGGTCTCACACGTGGATGTGCAAAATAGGGGTGAAAACACGTCCTACACGTAAGCGAGTAAAAATAAGGGTGGAAAATACGGTCCCCACGTGGGCATATAAAAAGTGAAAGGGGCGGGGCTTGTGACGTAAAAAGGATGGGATGGTGCCTCATTACTACTGCTATCATCGATAAACAGCTGTTGTTATGCCGACCGTAATATTGTGTTAAAATTTAGTATATTTTCACTTTGTATTAGAGAAAAATACTAAGTCGTGTTTTAGAGAAATCTGGTTAACGTAATTTTACAATTTATAAACATTTTTATAAACATTCATTGAAAATCACGTTAAAATATTTTATACCTTTTAATATACAAGGACGTTTCCGTTGTGAATGATAAAGATGACCTTCCGATAATCGCATCAATAAAACCACCGTGACTTTATAAACACAATTAAAAGTAAATGGAATAATTTGATAGAGATTGACAAACGGGATCCCGTATCTAACAAACAGTGCTAAATATACAACAGTAATTTCCATTGTAGAAATCTCGTATTAATATAGAATTATAGGAAGTAAATTACCTGAAATACAATCAATCCTTGTATTAAACACTCACAACCGCACATCGATTAATCGAAACTTCTTAAGGGTGAAACTAGAAGATTGAAACTGTCAGTTGGTTGTTTATATTTTATTATACGTAATTCCATTACAGTTCTACTAACGACCCAAACACGGGTGAACCAAGGTAAATAGATCACGTCCATACGAGGCCAGCAGGACCGAGAGGTATAGTGGGTGGACTACCCACCAGCCAGAAAATAATTTTATTTAGTTTTAATACACTTACCTGACAATTGTAAAATTGAGTATTTAAGTTAAAATGTACATATATTGAAATATGCTGAGTTGATATATGTAAAAAGAATTGTAAGATTTAACAAACGTGTTCAATACATGTTATAAACCTGAGGTGTCAAAACTTATTTAACAGAATAAGAGTCAACCGCAACCCACCCTACTTCAATTAAGTTTAGTCGAAAGAGCACTTAAATCCACATAGTGGAAATTCTTGTAAGACCTACCAGAAAGGGTCTTAGATATATATATATATATATATATATATATATATATATATATATATATATATATATATATATATATATAATTATGAATATTTGAAATCCCAAATCACTACACAATCAAATGGAAATCAATTTGCATAAAATAAGATCATTAAATATATTATTCTGATTATTCTACTCATAATGTATAAACTCTCTATGCTCCTACGATATTAATAAACGGAAATTCAATCGGAAATCATTCACCCTAGGTATGACTAATAATCAAATCTCGCTTCTTGGTTTTGTACTAGCAACCAACAGAATTTGTGTTACCATGCAGTGTTACTAAGGATGCTTAAAATAATAACGAGAAATTACCGGTTCTCAAATTACGTAACGACAAGTGCTCTTTAAAATGAGTCAATTTAGCTATAATTCTTTGAATATTAATGAGGTTGTAAATAATAATAAACCTGTTAATACGGTCCGATCCGAGTCTTATACATGGAAGCAGTTTGAAGAATTTTGTCAGGCAAGAAATTACGTATTGTTAAAACAGACGTCTATCGAATATTTAGCAAATATATTACAAGGCTGGGCTTTCAATATGCGTAGGAAGGACGGAACAGGCTATAAAGAAGTTATGGTTAAGGTGATATGGTATGTAACAGCTAAATTATTACAACGAAAATACTTTTAATTCATACCAACGTTCTATAAATCTATTTCAAGGTCATATCTTTGAAAAGCAAGAGATGCAAAGCGAAAGCAATTGCAACGCATACCCGAAAAACGTAAAATGAGTGCTGCAGCCTTCACTATTGAAGGAATAAGGGTGCCTCATGTATCATAGACTTTTTGAAAAGGAAACAAATAATGGTGTTTCGGAAACTGGGCGTATCGAATATAACACAATGTTTTCTAAGACGAAGGGGTAACCAAAATGTATCTGAAAGTAAGTGGCTTATTCCCAATTATAAAAATGAAGACCTGTACCCTTTTAGAATGTTCAATAAAATGATCACGATGAGAACTAAAAATATTACAACTAGATAATTATTTTAATACATAACAAATTTTGAGTGATTCGATCTGGTACAAAACATTCCTGTTGGAATAAACGAAAGTAGTAAGAGGACCCGTTGTGCTGCAGAAAAAACTAGCATTGACATAAAACCTAAAAAGATTACTAACCATAAAAATCAACAGTAAGTAATTTATGTAACGCAGGCGCAAATTTACAAGAAATTATAAAAATAACAGGACATATGACCTCAAATTCGTTGAACCCATATTTGAAATTAAGCAAGGACAACCATTAAAAGATTGTTTCAGGTTTGAGAAAGACAAATATTACATCAACGCACCAACCGAAAGTTCTGTTACTACAATAATTGTACATGCAACGTTTACAATAAATAACTATGTACTATATTTTGCATTGTTTACCTTAATAAAAAATGTGTTGATTTAAATAAATATTTACATATTTACGTTTCAACTTATTCGTTCATAACAAAAACTTTAATTCGTGGTATAATCTACAGAATACAAACAACTCTTGAAGTCGTGATTATAGAAAATGGCGTTGGTGGTCACGAAACATGTTATCAAATTTTAATTCCACGAGCCCGAAGTGTGATTTTCGGAAAGCACGACTTCACTTGTATTATTACTGAATATTTTAAATGAGGCTATTGGTCCATTTTACATTCAAATATTTTCATTTTAGTGTTAATCAATACCTTTTCTGTCCCAGTGCGTTGCGTGAAGTTTCTTCCCATTGATTTAATTTTACACTTAATATTCAAGGTTATTAATTTTATACTCTGATGATACTATTAATGACATTATACAGTACGTTATGACCATCAGTGCAGTAGTATGTATTACGCTGGTGAAATTATATTGAAAAAAATTGCACAAGTGCTTTAGCACACATCAGTAGAAAGCACCATCCACTCCTTTTTTACGTCACAAGCGCCTACATTCACTTTTTATATGCCCACGTAGGGGACCGGTTTTTCCACCCTTATTTTTACTCGCTTACGTGTAGGACGTGTTTTTCACCCTATTTTTACATGCCCACGTGTGAGATCGCATTTTCAACCCTTATTTTATATACCCTCGTGTGAGATCGGATTTACCACCTTATTTTTTCACACTTACGTGTAGGGCGTGTTTTTCACCCTATTTTTGCACATCCACGTGTGAGACCGGATTTTCCACCCTAATTATTTTTACTCGCTTACGTATAGGACGTGTATTTTCACCCTATTTTTTACACACCCACGTGTGAGACCGTGTTTTCAACCCTAATTATTTTTACTCGCTTACATGAAGGACTGTATTACCCTTATTTTTATGATTTCTTTGGGGTTAAACCTTATGGCTGTATTAAGGACCTTTTGACAGCTAGGACTTTTGCTAACGCGAGGACAGGGGTGGGCTGGTCTTGGCTTAGGGTTGTACTTAGGGCTGGGGCTGTATGTAGGCTAGTTGGAGTTTAGGGCTGTATTTAGGGGTGGGGTCTGGGGCTGTATGTAGAGCTAGGGTTGGAGCCTAGGGCTGGTCTAGGGGTAGGTTGTTTTTCTGGTAATTATCTTCAGCCTTAATTAAGGTCCTTTTGGTTGTAACCCTGGAGGTTAGGCAACTGTGCTCTTTTTAAAAATATCTTGTAAGATACGCTATCTCTCGCTCTCTCTCTCTCTCTCTCTCTCTCTCTTCTTCTCTCTCTCTCTTCTCTCTCTTCTCTCTCTTCTCTCTTTCACCCTCGATTCTCTCGCTTTCGCTTCACACAACTATTTGCCCGCAAGGCATTTGTCTATTTAAACGAAGCTGCTGGTGGAGTACCTGTTAGTATCGTTTAGCGATTCAAGATGGAAGGTCAGTTTAAGCATCCCTTTTCAGCTATAGTTGCAGGTCCGTCGGGATGTGGAAAATCGTATTTTATCGTTGATTTTCTAAAAATATCGAAACCGCTTGCGATACAGGTTTTGAAAAATTATCTGGTTTTACAGTGAGTGGCAGCCTTTATTTAAAGATCTCTCTGTGGAGTTTCAAAAGGGTTTACCTGATATGGAGCAGTTTGACGGGGAAAACCTGTCTTAATAATAATTGACGATCTAATGCGCGAAACTAACGGCTCTGTGGTTGATATTTTTACAAAAGGCTGTCATCATGGAAATCTAAGTGTGTTTTTCTTAACGCAGAACATATTTCATCGAAGACGTGGACAGCGGGATATTTCTCTCAACGCACATTACATAATTTTGTTTAAGAATCCACGTGACAGAGCTCAGATACAGCATTTAGCAAGACAGATTTCGCCAGACAATCCAAAATTTTTAGAAGCCGCGTACCAAGATGCTACCTCAAGCCCGCACGGGTATTTATTCTTCGATTTAAAACAGAATACACCGGATGTGCTACGTTATAGAACAAACATATTCGGGCCTCAGGGTATTTGCCATGTATATATAGCGAAAAAGGGTTTAAGTCTCACAGTCATAAAGATTACATCATATATGATGGTTGACGTTTTAATCGAGAACACTGATATCCTACATGCATTAGCCAGATTAAGTAAAAGTCAACGTGACGCTTTATTGAAATGTTTGGATAGTAAACAGGTAGAGTGTATTTGCGAGTGTGCACATAACATTTTAAAAGGTCGTGTACCTCTGTCAGTTGATCAGAAGCAGCGACTCTCTCAACATAAGCACACTTTAAGACGCTTGGCACAGCGAGGCGAATCTATAAAAAGAAGAAACAGTTTCTTATACAGAAAGGTGGTGCATTTATACCACTCCTGCTAGGACCATTACTCGGCGGAATTCTGGGTAATCTGTTTCAATAACCATGGACACACTCTGAAGAAGATGATTATTCTACCGATGGACTTTATACAGCGCTTACAGGCACCAGATGTTACACAAAACAATATTTTAACGCAGCTGGGTAACGATATGGATAAAGTTTTAAAAACTAAAATGACCGACCATGACAAATGGCAGCAGTGCAACCAAGTTCTTCAAAGGTATTTACACTTTTCCAATCAGTTACGTCAGCCTGCCAGTATAACAATAAGCGGTGACGCTGTTGCTAATGATGTTAGAAGTTTACCGCAACGCAAAGGTCTGACAGACGACGAGATAGTATCAACGCTTCCGTCTTCATATAAGAGAAAAGGCGCGAATTTGTTACATATACTGAATACGAACAGCGAGGTTTTTGGGATAAAAGGGTACTGTCACAATAAAAGGCGAGATCATACCACATTCCAACATTATCGATCTGGTTCACGAGACGTTAAGAAAACGAAAACCACAAACCGCGCGGTTGGCGTCACTTTGCGACGTACATTAAAGAGATAAATATACCGCGAGCGTTTATCGGAGATACGAAAAGGTATGATGTTTCTGTATCACCCAGCGTTGAACGGACCCTCACAACTATAGATGAGAATTACTATGCTGATAGTGAAACGCGAAACACCGAGAAGAATCTCTCAAAGAAGAAGACTTTCACTAGATTGGGATTCGTGGCGTTCATAACATGGATGCTGTATACTATGATCCCTCCCACCCAGCAGGGTTCGCTGGTATAACACCTTTAACTAATGCTGTAAAGGGTAAATATGGTGAAGTAAAAACTGGCTGCAGACACAGGAAGCTTATACGGTACATAAACCAGTCAGAAAAAGTTTCCGAAATAAATATATTGTGAGTAACCTTTACGAATTGTGGCAGGCGGATCTTTGTGATATGCGGACTTTAAGTGAACACAATAGCGGATACAACTACATACTAATGGTAATTGATGTATTTAGCAAGAGGGCATGCGCGAGAGCACTTAAAACGAAGACAGCCTCATCTGTAATTGAAGCATTCGCGGATATTCTTAAGGATTGCGACAATACACCGGCAAATCTGCAGACGGATAAAGGTAAAGAGTTTGTGGCGAGCAGTGTACAAAACTTTTTCAAGAAACAAAATATCAATTTCTATGTAACAAATAACCCTGATGTAAAAGCATCTGTAGTTGAAAGATTTAATAAAACACTGAAAACAAAGATGTGGCGTTATCTCACTTACAAAAATTCCTACAGATATATTGATGTGCTCGAAAGACTTGTGACTGCCTACAACAATAGTCCTCATTCAAGTATAAAGATGGCCCCCGCGGCTGTAAACGATAAAAACATTTTGGAAGTGTGGAATAACCTGTACGCGAAAGGTTTAGGTCCAGTACGCCATCCTAAATATAAAGTCGGTGAGCATGTCAGAATAGCCAGAACTAAGTACACCTTTGAGAAGGGATATGAAACGAATTGGAGCGAGGAAGTTTTACAATTAGTGCGGTGATAAAAGAAGACCACCGTTTATAGAATAACTCGATCTTAATAACGATCCTGTTGAGGGTTCCTTTTACGAAGAAGAATTGCAAGTTGTTACGGTTGATAAAGATACTCTATTCAAAGTCGATAAGGTTCTAGCTGAGAAGGGCCGCGGGCGAAATAAACAATACTTGGTCAAGTGGCGTGGATACAGTGACAAATTTAATAGCTGGGTGTTAGCTTCGCAGCTGAGAGATATATAAAAAAATGGAGTTTTATCTTACCTTATTGAGTAATAGCTCTATGGCGTATTTTCCGGGTAATATGACGTCAAGTTTTATTACTCAACTACCAAAACGAATAAGATTAACGGGCTCGTGGGTTGTAGGAATATCGGAAATTCAGTACCCATGTTCTTTTGCCGCTGTAAGTGCAACAGATAATTTAATTTATTATAGAACAGAACCACCTAGCGAGGACGTGTTGGAAACGATATTAAAAAAGGCCGCAGAATATTTTCAACTCGACAACGAGAAGATCATTTATATTGAAGATGGCTGGTATGTGATACGATTCGCTTCGGGAAATTACACCGGCATAGAAGAAATTATCAGCGAGTTAAATAACCATGCACTAATAAGTAAATTGCTAACAATCGAATATCATAAGCTAACTAAGCGCGTCACTACGAAATTAAAACCCGGCTCTCGCTATTCGGATTCTCACAACGTCTAGCCTTACAATTGGGTTATCGACCGTATCAGAACATGGCCATGGAACCAATACCCCTCACCCGCTAGTATATGGATAGGCTTACCAACTCAGATGTTTGTTTATTGTGACATCGTTGAACCGCAAATTGTGGGTGATGTTTTATCTCCGCTTCTGCGTATAATAAATATTACTTCAGAAAACTATGCTTACGGGGTCATAAAGAGTAGTTTTTCGCCTGCACACTACATACCGGTAATGACACGGGAATTTGAATCGAGATTAATATAAAAACAGATACGGGTGCAGCAATGCCATTTGAGTTTGGAACGTCGTGCCTAAAGCTACACTTTAAGAAAGTACAATAATGGTTTGCCCTTATCAGCAATATTACATGAATCAGACCGGTAACGGTATCGGCTCTATCTACAGAGGTGCGCCATATCAACGTGGTCATGGAATAGGGAGTTGGTTAGGTGGTATATTTAGAAGTATAATACCGTTATTTAAGTCTGGTGCAAAGGCTATTGGTAAAGTAGCTCTTAGAACGTGTGCTAATATTCTTGGTGACGTAATAGAGGATCGACCTATTAAGGATTCGTTTCAAGAAAGATTTCACGAGGCAGGTAGAAACCTTAAGCGTAAAGCCGATGAGAAAATCGATAAAATGATGGAGGGTTCGGGTTATAAAAGAGTACGTCTGGTCGATAATAATCAGTCTCCACTGAGAGCTGTTGCTAAGAAGAAGTCTGCTTACGACGATATATTTTCAAGATAATGGCTTTTCTACATGCACAATCGTGTGAATGCGTCAAGTCCTAATTGGATTTGTTCGCTTTACCATCGACGCAGACAAGTATCGAGAGTGGTGAATGGATATTTTACAAATATCAGCTCTGAGTGATGACGCCCCAATAGAATTTGTAGTCCCCGGAAATGGAAATGATTATATAGATTTAAGTCAGACTATGCTGTACATTACAGCTAAAGTTCTAAAGCATGATGATACAGCACTTACAGACGCTGATGTTGTAGCACCGGTAAACAATTGGATGCATTCGCTTTTCTCACAGGTGGAGGTTTACTTAAATCAGAAGATGGTGTCACAACCAAACAACACCTACGCCTACCGTTCATATATCGAAACGCTGCTAAATTATGGAAAGGAGGCCAAGAGTTCACATCTAGGATGTACCTTATGGCACAATGATACAGCTGGACAGATGAATACACTGGGAAACGCAAATAACGGTTTCTCGAAACGTCAAGCACTTGCGGCTACCGGAAAACAGATAGAGATGATTGGTCACGTGCACTCGGATTTGTTTAATCAAGAGAAATTTTTCATAAGTGGTGTTGAGTTAAAGACTAAATTTGTACGATCAAGAGATACCTTTAGTCTAATGGCGGCACACGCTTCAAATTATAAGACACGAATTATAGACGCTAGTTTACTGGTGAGACGTATGCGAATCAATCCAACTATTGCACACGCTAAAGCTTTAGAAACAACAGCCGCAAAATATCCTGTTACAAGGACCGACGTAAAAGTGTTAACTATACCTGCAGGCATACAGCGAAAATCATTGGATAATGTTTTCTTGGGTCAGTTACCTAAACGATGCATCGTAGGTTTTGTAGCAAATAAAGCCTTCAACGGTGACTACCCCTCAAACCCGTTCAATTTTATCACTGCAATATTAACTACATGTCATTATATATTGACGGGCAACAAATTCCTTCGAAGGCCTTACAACCAGACTTTACAGCTAATGGTTTATACGTAAGAGCGTACCACACCTTATTCTCTGGTACGGGTATTCATTTTTTGAATGAAGGTAACGATATATCAAGAAGTGATTATCCCAACGGCTACTGTTTAATGGCCTTTGACCTAACACCTGACTTGTCTGCAAACGCTAGCACGCACTGGAATTTAGTTAGAAACGGCTCCCTTCGGCTGGAAGTAGGGTTTGAAGAAGCGCTCACCGTAACCGTTAACTGCTTGGTGTATGCAGAATTCGATAATGTGATCGAGATCGATAAACATCGGAATGTCGTTGTGGATTTTAGCTGTTAAAAGTGGTAACTCTAACCTACAAAGCTTCAGTGTACAACAGCAACCGATAGAAGATGGACGTATACTTAGACATGCAAGGGTTTAGTGGTGTTAACAACGAATTCATACCTAAAGAAATTGCCGTGGTTACAGATCACGGTCATTTATCGTTGATGCTCATAAAACCACCACGAGGCTACTTTATATCAGGATCCATGTCACGACAGATAAAATTTATGGAAGATAATTATCATGGATTGAAATGGTGGTGGGGTCATGTACATTACAACAATTTCCGTGAGGAGCTGATGAGAGTGTTGCGCCCATTTAACAAGATTCACGTTAAGGGTAGTGAAAAACAACAGTTTTTAAGATTTCTTAACAAACCAATAGTAAACTTGGAGGAGACTGGTTGCCCGTCGATTAAACAGTTGAAAAAGGAAGCAAAGGCATATAGCTGTTTAAACCATAACATCACTGAGCCTATGTGCGCTGGAAAACGCATTACTACTACAAGACTGGACACATACCAATTCCAAAGATGTATGCGGTACAAGTGTTGAGATGCTTGAAATCGATCCCCGCCACAAGAAGAATGTGTTTCGGCTTGTATGTGCTTCTAATCAATTACCGAAACACGCACCTCGACCGTGTGCAATTATCGTAAACACGGATCCTGCAAACAAGCCAGGTCAGCATTGGACCGCTATCTACATCGACGAGAATGGTTATGGCGAGTATTTTGATTCCTATGGGCGAGCACCGCAAGGATATCATTTACTTTCCTAGAGAAGAATTCCGTATGCTTCGTATATAATAAAAAATGCTACAAGACTATCATTCGGATGTATGTGGCTTTTATGTCTTAGTGTTTCTATATTTTAGATTACATAGTTTATCAATGATTGATTTTGTAAAAAACTATTTTAGTACATGTTTAATTCTAAATGATGAGATAATTAAAATATTGTTTAATGCCTGTTACCCAATCATTCTATTCTGATAAATAAAAATATTTTTAGTACCTTAATTGTTTTATTTAAGAATTGCGTAATACCTACTGTTTTTTTCTTTTAATTCGGCATGTGTGTTTTTAAAAATCGTATTATATAAAATTTATTATTTAACGTTTTAAAAAGAAATTATATTAACCATTTATATTGGTTTTTAGACTATTAAATTATTATTTATATAATTACACGGTAATTAGTTAAAAGTAAACGTGAACAGTGATTTCTTACTACATATTTTTATGGAATTTTAAAACATTCCAAACACTTAATGTGGTTTTTATAAAACAATTTGTGTGTCCGTATACGAATATTTTCAAAACAATTTTATTTTAAGAGAAAGGTAAATGCATGTTGCTGTAAGTATGATAAAGACAATGAGGTTATTTGTATATTTTACACTCTAATTATAGGTGGTTTTACACAATCTAGAAAGTTTAATTACACAAGCAACACAAAGCGGTGACTATCACTCATAAAGCAGTCCCTCGAAAACGTTCTTTAAGTACAGAGCTGGTAAGTGTGGTGTTAACCCTTTATTTATTTACAGATTTTTATTTACAGTTATAAAACACAAGCATTAAGTTTCTTTAAAAATATTAAGGCGTACAACATTCTCAGCGGACGGATGGATATTATTTCAATGCAGGTAAACTATGTTTTAATACTCGTTTTAGAAAACCCAAACTGTTAATGTTATTAACTAAATAAAAAAAATTGTTTCATTAGGAGTGTCAGTAATTTTTTATAGTTCACTGAGGATAAGTATGCAATTTACAATAAAAATAAGTGTTCTATAATTAAATTTTACTGTCATTCAAATTCCCCCACGCAAGATCAATCCTTAACACAGCTGCTACCCCATCTCCTTATTAGAAACGTTTTCTCCAATAGCATTTAACCCTTTTAAAGCAATAGACTAAATAATAATCTTTATACAATTTCCAACATTGTATGCGTGTGCAACCTCCAGGGTTACAACCAAAAGGACCTTAATTAAGGCTGAAGATAATTACCAGAAAAACAACCCTACCCCTAGACCAGCCCTAAGCTCCAACCCTAGCTCTACATACAGCCCCAGACCCCACCCCTAAATACAGCCCTAAGCTCCAACCCTAGCTCTACATACAGCCCCAGCCCTAAGTACAACCCTAAGCCAAGACCAGCCCCACCCCTGTCCTCGCGTTAGCAAAAGTCCTAGCTGTCAAAAGGTCCTTAATACAGCCATAAGGTTTAACCCCAAAGAAATCATAAAAATAACGGTAATACAGTCCTTCATGTAAGCGAGTAAAAATAATTAGGGTTGAAAACACGGTCTCAGAGTGATCAATCTCAAGTGTAATTTAAATAATGACTATTTTATATTTGATTCGACTGCGTCCCTATAAAATACAACAAAATAAATAAAATATTATTTAATGATTGGATTAAATCATTATGAATCTTAGGTATTAAAATGTTATAATTTCATTATAATTAAATAAAATTTACAGTACATGTTTATGGAATGACAATGTCTTTTACAAATTTTTTAACTCCTTAGGTACACATTAGTTTTGCTTTATGCTTTAGAGCATATGTTCAAAATGACCGCCAAAAATTGTAAACATAAGTTCACCCTACGTTGCATATTCGCAAATACATTTTGTAACATTTCGGCACCAATATTATGAACTTCATGAGTTATAGCATCTCGCAATTCTTGAAGAGTATGCAATCTTCTGCTGAACACTTTGTTTTTAAATAACCAAAAGAAAAAGTCTAACGGTGTCAAGTCTGGTGAATTCGGTGGCCAACGATTTACACTAATGATTCTATCTTCAAAGAAGTCTGGTAAATAATAATTAATTGTAGCCTGCGCAGTATGTGGGTAGCGGAGTCATGCTGGAAATACCCGTTTCGTAATTCACGATAATCCAAATTATTAATAAATGGTTCTAAAAGTATTTCTCTGTATCTTGCCGCAGTAATTGTGCCATCGAAAATACTGGTCCATATATTCGTTGTCGCGACATTTCTATCCAGACAGCGACCCTGATAGGGTGTAAGGTAGTTTCTCTAAATACATGTGGATTTTCTGCAGACCACGTACGATAATTTTGGCTATTTATGTAACCGGACAGATGAAACCAAGCTTCATCAGAAAAAAAGATACATCCAGTAAATCATTGTTCATCGTATTTTGAACCATTGACAGTAGTTTACTCTAACACCTTAACTGCGTTACCTGTCGCCGGCGATATGTAAGGCACTAGTTCGTTTTACGGTAGTCGTTTACAGCAAAATATTACTGAGGTGCTAAAGCTATAAAAACATTATCTTTTGGTCGATTTTAATTTTTCGAACAGCTTTCTAATCAGTATTATTTCTAGAATTGCCTACAACGTTATATCAATTACTATCCCCGGAGATATGTGCCGCACACGATTAATATAAATTAATTTATGTGCGATACATATCTCCGCGACCTGTATCAACAAGCAACAACTTGTTGTAAATCTTATGCAATGATGCATTTTTAGTCACCACACAATTTAGTCACTCGGTAGCCACTACCCAGTAACCATATCGTCTCGCGCCGGAAAAATTTTAAAATTAGCTGTGCAAAAAATTCAAGAAGAAGAGAAGGTGGAATCCGAAGGTTCTTCGGACCCGGCAAATATAAATAATTCTCCTCGAAACAATTGTATTTCTCCGGGATCTTCAGGCATAAGTAAAAAGCCACCTATTCAAAACGATTTTGTGAGTGATAGTGAATCGGATCAGTTTAGCAGCGACGATTCTGTAAAGACAAAACATACCAATTGTCATCAAGTGATGAAAGTAGTGACATAGAGGAAGAAATATCAAAATATTATTAGATAGTGACTTTACTGATACGAATACCGACATCTCCAGTGGTACTACATCGCCTAGTAATACTGAAAGTGACTCGTGGGAAGATATATTAAGTGATTCCATAAATTTTGATCTCTTTGATGAGCAGTGCACGCATGATCCTGAAGTCAATAGTTTGACGGTGAAGAAACCCATAGACATTTTTAATCAGTTTATAAATGATGAAGTAATTAATTTAATTGTAAATGAAACAAATCTCTATGCCAGCCACCAGCTTAACAAACGTTATTCGAATAAATCGCGAATGAAATCCTGGACGAACACAAACAGTATCGAAATTCGAAAATTTTGGGAACAACACAATGGGCTTAGCTCAAGTACCCTCTATAAATTTATACTGGTCAAAAGAACCTTTATATCATAATCAATTCATTTCTTCTGTTTTAACAAGATACCTTTGGCTACTAAAATTTCTTCACTTTGCCGACAATGAAACCGCAGATTGTAATGACAGACTAAATAAAATTTAGAAAATTATTTCTCTCTTGCTCAAAAATTACCAAAACTTCTGCATCCAGGACGAGTTCTAGTAATTAGACGAATCAATGGTACCATTTAGAGGAAGACTACATTTTCGAGAATATATTCCAAATAAAACCCATAAATATGGAGTCAAACTCTATAAATTATGTACAACTACTGGATATACTTATAATCTAAAGGTTTACACTGGTAAAGGGAACACACAAGCCGATTTAGGACATGCACATTCAATCGTTTTACAGCTGTTAGAGCCGTTATATCCAGGGTAGAATCTTGTTTGCCAACAATTTTATTCCGGAATTTCCTTGGTTGAAAAACTATACGAAAACAAAATTTTGTACTGTGGGACTTTGAGAAATAATAGAAAAGGAGTGCCAAAATATTTTACAACAAAAATGAAGAAAGGTCAAGTTTTGGAAAAGAGAAAAAAATCAAAATCATAAAGTGGTATGATAAAAGGGCAGTTTTGGTGATTTCACACATCCTGCACATGACGCTACACTCTTGTCTACGGGTAAATGCATGTTATTTTTAATTCACTGAGAAAAAAAAGAATTCTTTATCCGCAGGTGAAATAAACCGGAAAGGCGAAGATGTCCTAAAACCATTATGTGTTATAGATTATAACCAGGAGAAAAAGGAGTGGATTTTAGTGACCAAATGTCGTCGTACCACACAGTTTTACGTAAAAGGATAAAATGGTACAAGTAAATATGTTTGAATCTTTTTAGTATACACAACACACACACACACACACACACACACACACACACACACACACACACACACACACACACATATATATATATATATATATATATATATATATATATATATATATATATATAATATACTATATTTGTTTCTTTTCTTCACAGAAAACTTATGTTTGAAATACTATTGGGCACTACTGTAGTGAATTTATGGATTGTCTATAACATGGTTTCGAACACGAAATTAAGCATTACAGAGTTCAGGAGACAGTTGGCCGCAAAATTTAGTGACTGAAGTTGTTGAAAATCCAAAGGAGCCCATTTTAGCCAAAAGAGGAAACACACTTTTGTTAAGCCTGAAGGTCCAGGGATGAAGAAAAGGAAACCATGCTGAAGCTGTTACAAAAATTAAGGGAAACCTTGTCGAGCTGTGACGCTGACAAAAAGTACGTCGCATAATTAGTTTTTGTCACGAGTGCCTAAATAAGCCAGGATATTGCCTCCCGTGCTTTAATCAAGCACATACGTAAAATTGCTTACTTTTTATTCTGTTTAACAATGTATTTTTAATTAAAATTCTCCCAAAACAGTTGTCCCATTCTTGTACGGTTTTGATTCTCAGGAAATCTCCTGATTGAACCTGGTGTGGATTGAAGTATGTTCTTACAGATCTTTGCACCAAAACTATCGTCTAATTGATGAAACTTCGTACAGATGAACCTAAGTCACACATTGTCCACATATCTCCGGGGATATGTATCGCTTAAAATAATACTAACTACTGTACCCCGGCGGTATGTATCGCAGTCAACAACAAGGTACTCATTTTTGCTCCCGCAGCGAGGGTGCTAAGCTGAAAATCTCTATCTCGCAACTGTTGTAATACCGACACCTTGTACGGGTACAAATGTAAATTCTTCTTTACACTTCCATAGGATACATCTAAAAATTATTTATGTAAAATTATGTTTGTATGGTAAAATTTTTCATACGTGTTTGTGCAGATAGTTTTCGCAAAGATTCATCCTTGCTTCGATATCTGATAAGGTGTCCTCTGTTAAGGCAGTAGCCGAAGCTTCACGTTTGCGTTTTAAAACGCTACCTGTTTCCATAAATCGAGCTATCAATCGATTACGATGTTGACTAAATGTTTCGTAACTAATATTTTCATTTGGGTACTCAACAGTAAATTGATCGATGCATGATAGCGATGAATAATGCCATTGCACATTACCATCTTGGAAGCCGCTACGAAAATAAGCCACAACAATGAATTTGTCGTGTTTGATTGAAAACGGCATGACGATTAAATTCAATTTGAAATTCAGAATATATAATTTGTCTCAAGAAAATACAAAAGTGAAAACGAAGGTATAATATGACAAACTGACATAAACTAAAACGACTAAAACCACACTAAAAATCCAAAGCAGCCAACTGCAAAACACAACAATATTAACAACTAGGATTTTTGTCATACCACTACAGTACACTTGAGATTGATCACGTTGTATTTTTATATAGTAATATCATTGATTAATAAATAATATTTATATGATAAATAAATAACCAATCAAATTACTTTAGCTAAAGTCAATATAAGAATCATATAATTCATGTATATTTCCTGCAATAAACTTATCGTTATTCGGAAATACAAATGAGTTCAATCATGGCTATACGAGAAGTAGTGCCATCAAAAGTCTAATAGGTATAATTGGTAGTAATACTATAAGTACTTCAAAATAATTAGCCTATTCATCTATAACTTGTTGCATAATTACAAAGATTGTCAGTTTGACAGTTACGAATTGTATTTATTACGATTATTTTTTGAGTAAATTTGACCAAATGGAAACAATTTTTGAATAGTTATCGATAAACATAATATTCTGACGTCTCGTAGGGTTCGTATGAACCAAATAAAAGTGGTTGCTATGGAAATCCGAATAACGTAAAATTTTATGTTGGTATAGTTGCTCTTGGTATAATCATGATTAACTTGACTTAATTGGACGTTCTGATTGGTTGAAAATGATACGAAAAAATAATCATGATTATCAGTCTATTACGTCAACTCATTATTTTATTGCAGACTTTCTTACATCAATCAGTACAGAGAGCAATTTAGGAAAAATCAGAAAGTACTAAAAATAAAATAAAAACTTATGCGTCAATGGTTTAGGCACAGATTTTCAACTGGATATGTTTTAATACATGTTAAAGTCTAAGCACCATTTACACTTAAAAGACTGTAATGAGTTGTTCTTACATACCAGCAAGTTATAATGTAAAGTACAGAAATATAAAATTAGCAATTTTTATTTAAAGTTTTTACTTGTTTTGCTGTGCTCCTAAGCACGCTGTGAATTTGATGTTAATCCGTATCATATTCTACTTATTCTAGTCAGATTGTTTCTCCTTGGTTTCTTGCTAAAGTTGGCCATATTCAGCGTTTTTCTACTTTTCTCAGATTTATTTTAGTTTGGAAAACAAATGCCGTAGTAATTTCCAATTGTGCACAAAATCAATATAAGTGTCTTTATAAGCAAGATTTTATTATTAGAATATGATGTATTGTCATCTACACTTTTCCATCTCATTTTTCTTAATACTACTACAGTATTCGAGTGCTTTAAGTAAATTAATTACAAATTAATTCTTGATTAGAGCAAATTTTAGTTAAATTTGATGTTTGTACGAGATCATGTTTCAACTTTGACAATTTCTTAAA
Organism: Vesta saturnalis; assembly: GCA_036346205.1. Lineage (NCBI taxonomy): Eukaryota > Metazoa > Arthropoda > Insecta > Coleoptera > Lampyridae > Vesta > Vesta saturnalis. The sequence continues at coordinate 351,144 of JARFJB010002411.1, read as the reverse complement.
ATTCGCCATACAAAATGCCTTACCCATTCTTCAAGAAGGTGAATATTATTTTCGTTGCCGATAGTTTCTTCAGTATTAATAATACTCATTAGGTTTACTAGAATATAACATTCCGCCAATTGAGCCATTAAAAGTTTCACAATGGACAATAGATGGAGTACCTCCTATGGGTGTTTACCACAAACGCAAGAATATAGAAATGCATAACTTCTCACTGTCAAAATCAACAACGTTGTGTAAAATAGGAAAACGCCGAGACTTCCAAGAATTAACATTATTGTTGACAGAGTTGTTCTCAGCAGCGAATAGGTGGTTGATTGGTTTTATGGTAAGTATTTAAGTCTTTCTTGGCCAAAATACGTTTTGTCTTAGTTATTTCTGACGTGATCGTATTCATTTTCAGTCGATTTATCCACGGTTCGGTAAAAATTTAGAATATAATGAGTTCTGTACAAATTGAATAGATGTTGGATTTATAAGAAATGACCTTTATTATTAAATAAAATTTTTAATGGTTGGTTGGGGAGGAAATATTAAAAACATTTTTTCACAATTTTATAGGATAATGTAGCAATAAAACAGTATAGAATTAGCATATAAAATGTTCCAAAGGATTGCCATTGTGGCTTAAACAACGTTGTTCTGATCCGAATTATTCAAAATAATAACAGGCCTCAGCTGTAATTCTATGAAAACAGCGTTGATAGGTTTTCCCGGATTTCAATAGTTAGTTCTGTAAATTTTATTCTTAGGATATTCCCACAGAAAGAAACGAGGACTGATAAATCTGGTGATCTGGGTGGCAATCTTACAGGTCAATTTGTACCTAGCGGCCTGGAACGTTATTATCTAGATAGTTTCAAGCAATACAGTTTTGTGGGCAAGAGCAGCGCATAAACCTTCCTTGTCGTTCACATGTATGTGGGTTATTATTATACCAAACTCAATTATTCTGGCGTTTAGAAATAGTAGCGCTGATAAGGTGCACCTCGTTAGATCAAACAACGAGTTTTTCAATATGAATATCTCTGTTCAAATTTTGTTAATACCAATTACAAAATTGTCTAAGGCGTTCTTGATCGCCCGGACGTAAGTTTTGGACCACATGAAATTTATGTAGGTGATAGTGTTTTCTCAGTATTGTTTTGAACACTTGTTTTAGACAATCCTGATACTGCAGGCTTATCTCTACGAGATGTATTTGGATATATTGCGGTTGAAAATTCCATAACTTAGGCAACTTCGTTCATTTTTGTGTCATGTAAATTGCATACCTTAGTGACTGAAAAGGTATACGTTTAGATGTTTTAAAATGGAATAGTACGCGAATTTCGTCTTGCACATTGAGTTAAGGCGCAGACATCTACTTTTTGGAGTCGTTGTTGTTACGATGTGAAATAAAAAAGCGTCCATTTTTGCTCTTGAGTATTTTTAAAGAAAGTGTCGTAAAATTAACGGTAAGAGTTGATTACACCTATTTTTCTTTGTCTATTACATTTATCCTTTTTAGGCACTTTTACTACACTTTTATTTTTACTGTTACTTTACTTTTATTTTACTTTTATTAAGTTACATTTCCTTAATACCTAATTTTATTGTATTATTACGCTTCAATTTAACGAGAATGACACAATGGAAGTTGTTGCTATGTTGAAAATTATAAATAAATGTACATTAACCCATTTAAATCAACAAAGTTTGGCTTTTTGTAAATGAATTTATTCATTTGGGATCAACGAATATCAAAACTCTTATTATATTTCCATTTCAAGATTAATTGCGCAACCAAAATTGAAAGCGTGGTTTCGTCAGCACATCTTATCACTAACGGTACACCAGTGACGACCAAAATTTTAAAGTACAACAGGTATTTCATATCAAATTATTAGTATAAGGTATTTTTAAGTTACTAACATTAGGATTAAGATTTTCTACTTTCATAACCTGACTTAAAGATTTTATAATAAGCCTTGTTATTGTTTTCAATTTTACATTTATTACATTTACGGTTTACTTGTTTTCCATAAAATAAGTTGGCGTCCGAGGCATTTTAGCAATTATTTACAGGTTAAAGTTACATTTCTTTTGTAAAGCGAAAATATCTAACCACACACATTTCCTAATTAAAGCAAATCAAATTTTAAGAACATGGCCCGTTAATCACTGGCTGAGCTGAAGGCACAAAATCTTCTATTTATTATTAGGAGTATAAGTAGTATTAGGGGAATTATTACTAACAACCGAAATACACCCCTATTAATTTTTATTACACGGTAAAACATGCAATTCTTCTATTTTAGGATTTCTTCGTTGTGTACCTTTGAAGGAGGCCTATAAAAGAGTTGTGTTCAGTTAGACTTGATTCTATTTTTGGAGATATTTTTCTTTCTGTCGCCTCTCTGAATACCTTTTAGATATATTTTTTGTAAATTGTCAGCCAAAGTAACAAGGTATGTATACATATACCTGTGAAAATACATTTCTAATGCTTTGTTTGTATTTGTGTTACAACTTATCTGACGTCAACTTTGAGCTTAATGTTGAAAAGAACTGTTTGAGTTTGAGTTTAATATATTTTTGGAAAGCTGAGGATAGAATCAAATTGTAAAAATAGATAGTGTGTGGCATTTAATAAAGGCAAGATTGGATCATTTTGAAGAAGCGGAAATAATTATAGAATAGTTACGTACGCCACTTGATTCTATGTAAAAGTATCTATCATCATCAGTTTTCATTTTGTTTGTACGTTACTTGCTAACAAACTTACGAAGGAGTTCCAAAATAACAAATTTGCAAAATCGGTCTGTATACCAGAAACGAAGCGTGCCATGGAAATTTTGTTTAGTCCACCTATATTTCATAAAAAGGTAGCACAGAAACCCGAAAGCTGTAAGTTGTTATTTCAAGCCGTTTTTCAGATACCCCGCCTTACCATCGAAATCGAGGCAAACTGTACATGACAGTACTTCCTAAATCATTGTACTTTAATACCTGCTTTATTTTTGTTAAGTGCACACTTCACACATAACAAGGTGTATGTAGTCTGTACAACAAATAAGAATTTTCACTTTACGAGGGGAATTTTATTTTCACGCAAAAATCGTTTGAAAGACGATCCGTTTGTGAGTAATTATGTATTGCCAAATTTTTTACCTACATTCGGATATCATCTTGAAAAAATGGCGGCAAAAACCGTTTTTTCAGTTTACTTTGAAAACTGGTTATTTACAAAAAAAAAAGAGGACTAAGCTTTCCACAAAAAAGGTTATTATAACCTTGTACGATTTAGCCGAAAATCGCGTAGCATCATTTACCACTTACCACATTTCGTGGTACGTACATGAAAATAGTGGAATTGTTTTAGTTTTTTAACGCTTTCGCAGTTTAAAATTTTTCGGTCTTTGTTTACCTTGTTGCGGCGCTCTGCGCTGCGGCTGGGACGCAAATTAATTTCGGCCACGTGCAACCAAATTTATTTTCTCCGATGCAACGCACATTCCACCATGTTTTGCTCTAAATAACTCGTATTACTGTTTCTCTTTATTTTATGGAACGATAAACGATTTTGTATGGAATAGATTGTTTTCTTAGAAATTTAACACTACTTAGTGTCGACCAGAATTTTAATGACTATCAAGGCAAATATGTAAATTAAAAATTGAAGCCTCCGGTTTTTCTTGCCTTTTTCGTTATTTCGTTTTTTTTTTTTTGATTATTTAATTGGTTTTACGTAGGTAAAATTAACGGTGGAAAAAAATTGTATCATTTGCAATGATTCGAGAAAAGTCTTCCACATTGGCGTGTACAATTAACTCAATAACAGGAATTCCATATAAAGATGCTACTTTTAAGGCTACTCTCGATTTCATTAAAAAAACATCTTTGAAATTTTGGAAGGAATACTTGTTTACCACCGAGGCTGCTATGCTGCTATGACTTGACCAATTCATCCAAAATTAAAAAATTAAAATTCAAATTTCAAAGAGCTTCATCGAGTCCTCTCAGGCCAAATTTTGACAAAGCAAGTGTGCTTTTTTGTCAAGAAAACAACAGTAACCTTAATGAAGTTACGTCTAGAGACGTGGGGCTAAAAAGTATAAAAATACGCGTTAACTCAGGCGACGAGAGAGCTTGAACAGGATTTGTCGACACACTGGCTTTCCAAGATCCCTTAAGATTAGTATCTCATGATGTGAAATGTTACCTAGTTTGGTTGGATAAACAGAGAAGGCTTATGGAGCGGGAATTAAAACAGCGCGAAATCACTACTTGCGTACCTGGAATTATTAAAAAAGATATCATCTATATAGATAAAGTTCTGGACATGACATCAATACAACTTACGGCAACATTTTAAAGGAAAATGGTTTTGACGTAATCAATCCTTCGCATAGTAACTAAAATACCACGTACCACATTTAACCCCCCCCCCCCCCCCTAATTAAAAGATAGACGCGATCAAGTCATGTCCACAAAAATCGAAGAAAAAGGCAATGGTATTATATGCCTAAGAGGAATAGGATCAAGAAGATTAGAAGTTCTAGTGTGGGTAGCTCTATTTTACGGCGAGACGTGTCAAAATCAGTCAGGTGGAAGTTTGAGTTTTACATGGAATGTTTTCTCTTCCCAGATTACTGCTAGCTTTTTGCAAAGTACTTGTAGCAGGTAGCAAAACTATTCTGTCTGGTAGAAGTGTTTCAACTTTAGCCCAGTACATGCACAAAACGTCCAACGGCATATGTCCTATGTCAGCGCAGGAGGACTTATTAGGGCTCTTCAAAAGGGTCTTTGAAGAAACTGATGGATGTAAATTAGGATTTTAACGAGATCAGATTGATTTTTGACATATTGTAGAGGCTACGATGATAAAAAGCATTTCTTCGGAAAGCTTGCTAAGCCACCAAGAAGCAAAAGCTGAGATTACATCCTAATTCCCCAAGATTGTTTTAAAAGCTTTAAAATAAAACATTTTTGGTATAAAGACTATAGTATTTGGGACTGTCACGAGAGGAAATATGAAAATTTCTAAGCATCTAGCAGTATCTTACCTCGACACGAACGTTATCATACTTATCATTCTCATACTTGAGAATGGCTTTCTCACAGGATGGAAGAACGAGATTTGCTTGGTGAAAGTGCGTCTAATTCTCGAAGAGTTGGAACCTTTACCGGGTGGGGTTATTTTAGAATGACATGTGTTTACCGGATGTGACGTGACGGACAGGTTCGTAGGAAAAACCAAAGATTTCTGGATAGTGATGTATTAGTAAGCTTTTGCGATTTGGGAAGTCCGATGTTTATCCTAAATCAATAACGATGGCCATGCTGGAAAAGTCGTATGTCAGCAGTGCAAGAATAAGAAATATATAGTTCAGTGAAACCTCTCATGTCCATAAACAGTACGAGCAAGGGTGGCTTCCACATATGCCATTTCTGATACCAATGACAAGACGCGCTCAATACGTGATAAGCATTTTCGGAACTATGTTTAAAATTTTAACCGGTTTTCAAAATGTTTGCTAAGGTTTGCTGTGTTGGGTTGGCTAAGGATTGTAAAAACAACAGTCGGGCGTAATCGAAAAGCATATCGCAAGACCCACGGCCGATGGAGCTCTCAGCGGTGGCGAGCGACTGCGGCTGGATAGTCCGACGGAATGCTGGACATAACTGTGCGACATACGAAAAAGGTTGTAAGGACCTTTTTTTGTGGAAGGTTTAGTCCTACAAAGTTTTTGTTTAAATAGCTATTGTCAGCTTAAGTTGTTTTGAAAATAAACTGGAGGATCTGAATGGGGGCGGGACATAGCAATAAGTAATTTTTTATGGTCAATAGTGATGAACAACGACCTGCCACACATTTGTTAAATTCGGTTTTGCTAAATGTTAGATTTGGTTTATACATTGTACTGTCATTTTACAACTATATTTCCTAAAACAGCCTAGAAGTACTTTTTTCTTGACTTTTGAAACGGCCTGTTGCCAATCTACCTTTTACCAAATGCTTTGCGATGTCTTTTCTTAAAAACCTTGGACTAATACTTCTTAGTATTTGAATTATTAATACTTATTATTCTTGTATAACGTTTGATTACTATTTTTAGATGTATACCAATTCAAAGTTAACCTTACTGGCCAAATACCTGATCGTGTTACAATAACATCAGTCGATTATGGTACCCTCAATATGAGTATTTGCAACAAGTTTCAAAAGTATCGATATGGACAGAGCACAGAGATCAGAAAGCTTTGTCAAGGATTATGCAGAATTAATTATATCTACATAGGAGGGCAGGCATGATGTGTTATACGGATCTGGAGTAGGGAATGTAAACAATGTTTCGGTTTGAAGAATTATTTCCAAAATGACATTGCAGTAATGTAATTAAATTACTTGTGTATACTTAAAATAAATAGAATTATATCCTTATTGCAGTTATTATATCGGCTATGTTTAGCTACATACGCGAGAGAACACTGAAACATGCATGACTACTTCAATTTTTCGTTTTGATTTTTGAATGCTACGTTACGTTGTACAGAGTATCCCATTTTCGATCTGTTCCACGTCCAAACCGCACTAGGCTCCGTGCAGGATTACACAAATAAGCTGGTTGCCAAGCCAGTTACGGTGGAAATGGGCGGGGCGTATATAAGGAGTAAAATGATTGAAAAGTAGTTTCAAACACCTCACACTTACCATAAATCTACGAATCACAATTCTCAGTCCTGGAGTCTAGGCCCCAGCACAATCTTAAATATTTCTAAAATAAATAGTCTTAGGCGGATGTTCAATTAATACTATATCACTGTGGAAGACAGGATATAGCCTACTGAGTAAAACCGTTCACAACTCCTGTTCAATCACACTTGAAAATAAATTTATACAAAAGCTTGAGAAAATGTTGAAATACACGTGTGTTGATCACACCGTGTTCACATGAAAATTCCAAGCCATAAAACGTTAATTTGAATACTTTCCCAGTATTCTTGGTACACATATAAATGTATATTTCTAACTCTTATAAAACTCGTAATTATATAACCATTATCCAATTTAGAAAAATTAAAGTAGAAATTCGGTTTCATAATTTTTAAATCACCATAACATTCGCTAGTTTCTGAAAAATTTTAAATATAACGATCAATGCTTTCATTATAAATAATACCGGCATCTTTTCTAACTACCATCTCTTCAAAAATAGTATTTAAACATTCATCAACTAGTTTGTAATACCTCAAGTCTGTAATTTATGCTTAAGGGAAATTTTCTGTTGTTCGTGTTCTGTATTTTACTGACTGTCAAATAATTTAAAATAGTTAAGTTTTGTAATCGATCTGGCTCACTAAGCAATTTCAGATCAATAATTAAACTCTAAGTATTAAAAGATTAATTCAATTATTAATAGGTGTAACCAATTTGGTAGGTTTTCATAGGTTAATGCTAAAATTTCTATCTCAGCTGACACAAATAAAACGAAAAGTGGGTTATTCGATGCATATGAGTTAGCAAATTCGCAAAGATAAGTATGTTACAAACATTGCTTCGAAAAGTACCACAAAAACCAATTCCTACATATTGAGAAATTCCCAAACCTTATATTCTGAACACAGTACACAGCCGAAGTACGATTATCCTTTTTCTTCTAATAAGAGATTATTAACTCAACAAGCCTTAACGGGTAATCACTGGACTAGATAACGAGTCTACTAAAAGATTCATCAGTATGTATTTGTTTTGTAAATACCATTGGAAGAATAACATTCGGCGTTCGGTATCGCCGGGGTATAAATGTTGAACTATGTAGAATTTATAAAGGTGATATTTATATCTTTTCAAAAATTGTGTAAGCATAAAACTTGGATACACCATTTGCTTCCTCTGCTTTCTTTCAGGATGACGAAAGCGTGGCTTCGGCATGAACCAATACGTTTATTTCTTTTCTCTCTCGATCTAATTTGATGTATGACTTAGAGCGGGGCTTGATGAATGATCCGTGCTCTATTAAATTTGATTTAAGGCGAGCAAATAAGTCTGGGAAAGGTTGCCGTCTCTCTGCATATCTAATATTAGCAAAGGGACTCCTAAGATATTATACCAACCATCGTGCTCCAAATACGTTACCTTTGTAAATATAATTCCAAACCTTCTGGGGGATTTTCATTAAATTGTATAAAACAAACTAACATACCATACTTTGCATTATTTTGGTAAACCGCTTTCATTTAATACAATAAATTAAATACCGAGTGGTGAATGGTCGGACGCACCATAGGAAATCCAATGGGAGATCATAAACTCTCGAATTACGGCTTCACTAATTATTTTAGGTAAAAAGTCTACAGGAACTTTTCTTTAAAGAATTGAATTCTCTATCGGATGAAGTTATTAAAAATGATTTGCAGCCTACGCTAGTTTCCAAGATTTTAGAAATAGTGTACCATTCCTCTACAGCATCAGGACAGCTATGAAATGCTAGGATTACTTCACCTTTCAAAATTAATAATCAAAAACTGACAAATCCCGCAAAGTTTTTGACATTCTGAATTTTTTTTCCAAATAAATTAGCAATAGCCTACTACCTACTAATTGGACACAAAAGAAAGTATTAGAAAATCTTAAATTCTGAGTTAGTTCTTGAAAATAATTGTACTCAATTATTTATTCTTTGAAAGCCCATATTGTGCCTAGATTTAAGAAAACATGTTGTCTTCATAACTAAAAAAACGGAAGATGTTAGAAAAAAAACTGACTAGGGCAATTGATTCTACGGAAAAATTCTATAGAAATACTTTTAACTTCTTCCATAAGTGTAAGATAACTGAGATGCTGATATACTTCTTAGTTCCACCCTCTATCATGGAAACCAAAAGGGCAATAAACATTCTGCTGGAGCCATCTTTAATTTCACAAAAAAAGTGGCACACTGTCCAAAAACCGCAACCCGCTATCTCTTAAAATAAGGGAGATGCCCTGCAAAAGTGCCGAAAATGGGATACCCTGTACAATGTAATAGGTGTAGAGCCGGTTACATTTGGAATCTATAAACATTCGCAATACTGATCCAAAGATTGATTTTGGTGAATAAAATGGTGAACTAGTAGACCCAGTGATGAAAAGTGGAAGCTTTCGCGATTATCATTCAAAACAATAATACTTCACTTGGGTGAGAAAATCGTGTAATTTATGAATATTTTCAAAACCTCTACAATCCAACACAAATTACAGCTGCCGTCTTTTTTAATGTTACTTGTGAATTTTGATTAAAAATAGTAACAAATCTATTTTGTTTAGTTATTTTACCAGTTAAATTATTAAACCTAATCTGAAAATTGACCTCAAAAGAGATTCCTTGAAAGTTCACTAAAACATAAAAAGCTTTAAGCTTTTTAATAGTACTGCTTCCAAACCGTTTAATAATGCACCTATTTACGTTAACCCAACTCTTAATTTCAAAACATGAGAAGTTAGTTATCCAACTTCAAAATGGATAACCATAAAAAATCAGTACACAACGAATATGAATATAGTGATGTAACACTTTTCATAAAGACAATAAATTTCTACCAATCCGGAAAAATAAAGTTTTTCCCATTAGACGATATCATGCTTGACTACTAGTACTAATAAACGGTAATATTTTACTAAATTTAACATATTTGCCAAAGCTAAACAATTCTGTATCATATGAAAATGTAAACTTTCAGCACTATGATCATCAAAAAAAAATAATAATAATTCACTCTTTTAAGGTTTACAGAAAGCCGATACACATTGATAGATACCTTCATAAATTATCCAACCACCATCCACATCAAAAAATTGGTGTAATTAAATCTTCAGTAGATCGAGCAAAACTAATTTGTGACCCTGAATTTTTGAAGAATGATATAAGTATTTAAGAAAATCCTTACAAGATAATGGATATTCACTTACAGAATTTATTAATGTTATTACACCTTCTAGGCGTAACCTTAAAGAAAAACCAGTTCTTAATATTGGTACTGCTTTTCTTCCTTTTATAGCTAATGTTACAAATAGAATTGAAAAAAATCCTAATTAAATATGGCATTAGGACTATTTTTAAACCTACAAGAAAAATTAGAGAACATTTAAGATCACCTAAAGATGTGTCAAGCCCTTTATCATCTTCCGGAGTGTATAAGTTATGTTGTTCATGCGGAAAAGTATACATCGGAACCATAAAACGTAGCTTTGATACAAGACGCAAAGAACATGTGAGATTTTGTAGATTAGGTCAACCAGAGAGGTCTGCTGTGGCTGACCATATCTTGAATAATCTCAATCATGACATCCAATTTGACAATATGGAAATATTGTCAAGACAAGCTCATTATTATGTTCGTTTACAACGTGAAGCTATTGAAATATATAAACACCCTAATAATTTTAATGGACAAGGAGAAAATCTCCGTTTAAGTAGGTTTCGGCATCATACAATTAAAAAAAAAATAAAAAAAAAGCATAATGATTTTAATTTTAACTCTTGGCATGTCTAGGTTTTTTGCTGTGTTTTTCCTAGACCTTGAAGCAAATGCTTTACCAATTATATGTTAAATTGCCACAGCACTATAATTTAACATAAGTAGTTGGAATTAAATTAAAATTAAAAATTACAAAAAACGTCCTGCATTATGCTCTTCTTTGTTAATAACACTTTCACTTATTGATAAAAATATCTCTTTGTTAGATTTAACTGGGTTATTTTATTTGATGTGATGTTTGAATTTGTGAATGCTTCTATCATTTTCAAATTGAGGTTTTTCACAACTTTACACTTACATCATAACTCGATTAAATTCTGTTAAATGTGATTTTTGGCTGACAAATTTCATTGTTAGCTTTCGCCGTAGAGAGTGCTCTGATTTGTCATCTTTAAGGCAATTTAACAATATTTAATTTTTAATGACATAGTTATTCTTTACTAAAGTTTAATTTTATAGTTGGCTTTATACGTTTCTCAAACTGTTATATTAATAGCAGGCTGATGTTTATGTTTCAATTTTTCAACTATGACAAAATTGTTTACAACATCTTTAACAATGTTTAACAAATATTACTACTGACGAAGATAACTGTAAGTATTATCGAAAGGTTTAGATTGTATAATTTAAAATACACCATTAAAAACCCCAATAGAGATAAGTATTTTAATTCTGTATCAAATGAAACAAACATACTTGAAAATGATAACCATAGGAAAAGATGCAACGAAAACTTCTGGCGGAAGTAAACTCCCACCAGTCGCACCTTCAGGTGGCGGATAGAGAACGGTGGAAGATGATTTATTCAAGTAACTATATGTGATGTCTAGACCAATACCAAAGTACAGGTGCTCATTGCTAGTAAAATAGCTGCTATAATCACCAAAACAAATATTTTATTGCAAACTCATCCACGTTTTATCTATGGTTTTGTTGGGATAACGCTGATAACCTTACGTAATCCTACGCACTACACACTTGGAGACACACCTTGTTTCTTTCCTTGTAGGAGCTCACTTGCTCCATACTGTTCACTACAGTCTCTGCACTATAGATGCCAAGGCTAACTACCCTCTTCTTCGCTTTTAAGTGCAGTAGATATCTACCACGCAAGTCACCCAACGCACCTGGTCGCCAGATGTTCTACTGATAACTAAAACATGGGTTTTATTCGCCCGGGTCTAGACTGGATGTCAATAATACCTTTGTACGGAACGCACGGCCCGTAGCGACTTACTATTTGGCAAGGCTGCGCCTAGAAGTCTAAACTTCTCAAGAAATCTCAAATCCCATTTCACGTTTATTGTACATTTTGCAAGTTTTCAGCCTCAATTCATCAGAATGAAAGAAAATCATAGGAGGAGCTCGAGTCAGAATTATCCTTGCTGCTTTACACTTATACGCTTAAAATCTACAACATATATTTCAGCAACACTAACGATCTACTGACTATCTTGCCCTTAGTAGAGAATAGGCAACCAACATTGCGCATCAAAATTTATACCTAAAGTCAAACATTATGAGTAATTTCCTGGACACAAACGCGCACACTACCACACCCGCACACGCTCACACGCGAACATATGCTCACGCTCACACGCAGATCCTCGCTCACATGCATTCAAATCCACACGCGAACAAACGCACGAACACGGACACGTATATGCACGCGCACAAGTACACGCACACACAGCACACGCACACGCACACGCACACGCACACGCACACGCACACGCACACGCACACGCACACGCACACGCACACGTACACGCACAAGCACACGCACGCGCACACGCACACGCACACAAACGCACACACACACACGACACACACACACGCACACATGCACACGCACACACGCACATACGCACACACGCACACACGAATACACACACACACACACGCACACACGCACACACGCACACACGCTCACAGGCACACACGCACACAGCACACAGCACACACACACAGCACACACGCATACACGCACACACGCACTACACGCACACACGCACACACACACACACGCGCACACGCACACACGCACACACGCACACACACAAACGCACATACGCACATACGCACACACGCACACCCGCACACACACACACGCACACACGCACATCCTCGCACACACTGCACACACGTACACATATTCACACACAAACACGCACGGACACACCGGACACACGCATTCCTGCACACGCATACACGGACACACGCAAAACGCACACACGCACACACGCACACAGACACACATTCACACACACATACTCACACACGGACACGCATTGACACAAGCGCACACACGCAAACACGCACACACGCACAAAGGCACACACACACACACACACACACACAACACACACACACACACATCACCCACGTACACACGCATACACGCACATACGCACACGCGCACATTTGCACATACTGCACACACTGCACACACTCGCACACACTCGCACACACTCGCACACGCACACACATGCACACACTCGCACACGCACACACGCACACAGACACACACTACACACGGACACGCATTGACACAAGCGCACACACGCAAACACGCACACACGCACAAAGGCACACATCACACACACACACACACACAACATCACCCACGCACACACGCATACACGCACACGCGCACATTTGCACACACTGCACACACTCACACACACTCGCACACACTCGCACACGCACACATGCACACACTCCACACGCACACACGCATACACGCGCACTTGCATACACGCACACACGCACACACACCTTACCCACACACGCACACACGCATTCACGGAAACACGCGCGACGCACGTAGACATACACGTACACATGCACAAACCCACTCATGCACACAAGCCCACATGCACATACGCACGTACGCATATACGCACACACACGTACGCACGCACCCATGCAAATACGCACACGCACACGCACGTGCATACGCACACGCATACGCACACGCCCACGCACACTCACACACACACTCATAAGCACACACAAACTCGCACACGCGGACACACGCTCACGCACACGCACGCGCACATGCACAAGAATACGAACAACCACATGCACACACAGCGCACACTCACACGCATTTGCACCCACGCACACACGCACACGGGAACACTCACACGCACACACAATACTCACACACGCACACTCGGATGCAAGGACACACGCTAACGCAAACACCCCATCACACGCGCACACGCATTCACAAGCGCACCGTTACACGCAATCACGCACACACGGACACACACATACTTACCCACGCACACACAGACAGACGCGCACACTCGCAAACACTCACACAGGCACACACGCACACACCCACACACGAACACACGCACACAGCACACACGCATTCACGCAGACACGCACATACGCACACACGCACACACGCACACACGAACACACGCACACACGCACACACGGAAACACGCACACACACATACCACACACGCACACTCGCATGCACGGATACGCGCACACGCAATACCCCTATCACGCGCACACGTTTCACGAGCGCGCTCTTGCGCGCAAACACGCACACACGCACACACTCACACACGCAAACACGCACACACAGTACAGTATTTTTTGCATAAGAGTTGATCCTTCCATAAGTACATGATCAGATAGGGTTCCATCAGGTGATATAGTACGGCCCGTAATTTTACTGTACATTAAATAGTTAACTTGCAGTCAGATCAATATAGCAGTTTCTTCTTGACGAATGAATATGGTACCAATACCATCATTTAAAACAGTATATCTATTATTATTCAGAATTTGACTAAATAATACACCTCTTTGATCTCGAACAGGAGAACCCTACATTGAATGTTTAGCATTAAAATCTTCTCCTATTAAAACTGGTTTATTTCACGGAATATTTTGAAGGGTATGAGTAAACTTCATTAATAGTTTATCTTCACTAAATTTTCCTCCTTTTGATGGTAGATAAATGTATATAACGTAAAATGATTCTGATTCGGCAGTTATTTCTGATAGGTTATATATATATATATATATATATATATATATATATATATATATATATATATATATATATATATATATATATATATATATATATATATATATATATATATATATATATATATATATATATATATATATATATATATATATATATATATATATATATATATATATATATATATATATATATATATATATATATATATATATATATAATCAGAAAAATTAGTAGTTAGCAGCCAAGGTTGTGGGGCTAGTTTAAAATAAAGAAATGATCCTTTGTTCAAAGGGAAGCTTTGGTAAATTTATTACCTTTGTCAACCAAGAATTTAACAACACATATTCAGAATAAATCCAATAAGTTAGTTTCAAGTCTAAAAGAAAAATAGAAATTACTAATGAACCAGCCAAATCCTTAATGTGCTATAGTGGTGTAGCTCCTAAGTTCTATGGGTTACCAGAAATACACAAACCTATATTGTCAATGAGACCAATTATTTCTTGTATTGAGGCTCCTAACATAAAATTACAAAGTTTGTGACCAAAATTTTCACAGAGGCTTACAATTTTAATAACGATTACTATGTCACAGATTCATTTGAATTCGCAGAATTCATCGACAATTTCAAACTTCCTCTCAACTTTAAGCTGATTAGTCTGGATGTTGAATCTCTTTACTAACATACCTATTAATTTAGTACTTAAAACTATTCACAACCACTGGGCTAATTTAGAACAACACGGTTCGCTTACCAAAGATAATTTTATTAAATTAACAGAATTTATGTTTGACTCCACCTTTTTCTCATACAACGGTAAATTTTTAAACAAATATCAGGAACGCCCATGGGTTCCAAATTAAGCCCATCGTGGCTCAATACGTCATAGATGACTTACTTGACACCTGCATCCCTAAACTAAGTTTTGAGCTTCCATTTTAAAAAATATGTTGACGACACCATATGTGCTGTTCCGCAGATCACTATGATGAAATCCTTGAAGTCTTCAACAGGTATAACGACCAACTTAATTTTACAATCGAAAAAGAAGCTGATAACAGTGTACCCTTTCTGGACACTCTGTTCATCCGAGATGACTCTAATGTCATAATCCTAGACTGGTTCAGGAAACCGACGAGTTCAGGAAAGTACCTCAATTATTATTCAGATCATACATATAAAATGAAAGCCAATTTAGTTCTGGGTTTAAAAACAGGATCACAAAATATACTATCCATCAGTAAGACAAAAAACTTAGATTTACTGTTTATATTACTCAAAGACAATTCGTATCCTGAATCTATGTTAAAGAAACTGCTATACTCTACTCCTAACATTGAAGACCAACACAATATCAGCGATAATAGTCTTATTTTACGTAACAATGAACCGTTGGATGACCAAGAGGTGGAAACTGAAATAAAAAATACAGTTCAATATCTTACATTAGTACTCTTACTCCTAAAATTAATAAAATTCTCAAACAAGATAAGAACATCATCGTAGCCCCTAAAAACATTAAAAGAGTTAACAATCTATTCAGTCAGCTTAAGGATAAGACCGCCACTTCAGATAAAACAAATGTTATATATAAGATCCCTTGTAGTGATTGTAACCAATCATATATCGGCATGACTTCAAGGAATCTTAGATATAGACTTACATCACACCGCAGTGACAAAAGAGTCACAAAAGATGCTTGTGCTTTGTCACAACACGTACATTCCACTGGACACAGCCCTGATTTCGACATAGTGCAAGTCTTGACCTCTGAATGAAATTTATTCAAAAGAAAGTTTTCAGAAATGGCCCATATACGCTGTACAGACTATGTAATGAATAAGAGAAGTGACACTCAAAATTTAAACATAATTTATTCTAACATACTTTATCTTGATAAACACAGAAATCATAGGATGAACTATTAACGGATTAACCCCTAGTGGCAGAAGGGATTTATTTTGTGGATTTTACCATTTTGTTTAGTGGAAAAGGGTTTTCACGTTTGGTATTAATCTTCAGAATGTCCCACATAGAAGTAAGAGTCCTATGTAATAATAGACATTCAAATAATTTTAAATAATCCTATTCATAACACTTTTACACTTACCACACAATCACATTCAACATATTAATCTACTTATACATTGATTTCATAACCATTTTCTTTGTTTTTCCTATAACTATGACAATGATTTTTGTCAAAGTCCAAAATTGATTTTGACATATAATTTAAATTTAAATTGAAATATCTTCTTTCAATGCTATTTTAATTTATATGCATTATTAACGCATAACTTCTTGTAGATTGGTTGACAAAGGTAATAAATTTACGAAAGCTTCCCTTTGAACAAAGGATCATTTCTTTATTTTAAACTAGCCCCACAACCTTGGCTGCTACCCACTAAATTTTTCTGATTGTTTTTAACTTAATCAGCCACGATTAACAACCTTGATTATATATATATATATATATATATATATATATATATATATATATATATATATATATATATATATATATATATATATATATATATATATATATATATATATATATATATATATATATATCAGTTGTTATCTCGACAATTAGATAATCTTTGTCTATAGAGAAACGTTACATTATTACCCTAATGAGTGCGCAAGATGTAATAAATCGATACATTATAATTTTGGATAGTACTAAATCGACATATACGCATTTGTCATAAGTAACAATTCCACTGCAAATAATTTGTCAGTGAATTGAAAAGTTCTTAAATTGAGGTTTAGCGACGTACCGTGCGAGACACAAACGACGGCCGTTATTTTCCCAATGCGTTATTAACTTTATTACTCTTCTTTGTCCATATTCTCCATTGCTTTACCAAATGCACCATTGTTCACGCATGTAAAGAAATCCTTCCCTGGCTTGATTTCGAAGTGTCTGTGTATGGTACTAGCCAAGGACTTTCACTAAATCGTAAAACTCGATGAATACTAGTCACAATTAACCCATTCTGTATACACTGCTTCAAATACCGTTAATTTGTAACAGTTGGTCTTATCACACAAGTTAGAATTAATTTTTACTCCTTGGAGTGAGGCGCGCTGATCAATTAGGGACAAAAGGATAATCATTGTGTTCATCATGCAGGTGATGGGGATATTGTATGTCAAACTCTAGTACTAACCCGAACTCGTCATCATCATTAATCATGAATACATTGAATTTACTAATTTCCTCTTCAGTTACCACATAAACCCATCATGAGGGAGATATTACCGCATACCCATCCGTATTAGTTCGTAGCATCAAAATACTCCAAAAGGCTTTAGGACGATTAGGGTCATAATTTGCGACAACCTGGTTGTTAGCAACACTTCTTCGCTGAACAGAAGTATCGTCTATGTATGGCACTATCCAAGGACTTTACGAAACCGTAAGACTATGAATATGAGTAACAATCATTTCGGGACAAAACGGATAACCATTGTGTTCATCATGTAGGTGGTACGGTAGATGTTGCCGCATACTCCATCCGTATAAATTTGTGGCATCTAAATAACGCGAAAGACGTTTGGACGATTAGGATCATAATTTGGGACAAACTCGTTGTTAGCCATACTTTCTCTTAACACAAGTACTCACTCCACCATGAATACCTTCGCTAAAAAGTGATACATATCTATACCAGTAAATAATTCTAACTCTACTTTAGTACATTTTAACATGGCATCCCACGCCAATCCAGGTATGGTAACGTACTGCGCAGTTGCTAATCCATATATGTCTATACATAGCCGCCTAAAGATTTCAAACACGCCAGACAACAGGAACACGTCTGATTTTAAACATATATCAGCATAATCCCCGAGTGTATTACACTTAAAATGATCCCACACCAGTAGGACCCGACAGTATTCTTCATCGGATATATTTTCATCACGCATTTTATCGTAGAATTTGTCATTGGGAGGTACAGTGACATCGTCTAATTTACTAAAATTGTCTACGTACGCGTAGGGAAATTACCTTTCTTTCTAAGTTAAAGCCATTATCATCACCAAATATTACTTACCTCTCTACATTGGTCATTCAATAGATTATGAGATAGACTAGATAAGGCTGCAGCCGTCAACCAACAACTAACAACGAACCGGAAATGTATGAACTTCTTCTCCCTAAGGACGCGACCGTTAATGAATTCCTCTACATAAATATGCTTGCCGAACGTTATACATCTTTCACTATGAACAGGGAGTACGGTAATTTCTTCAGTTTCACTCGCTAACTGTTTGATGAACAGGTGGACATCGCAAATACTGAGATTATGGAAAAAACTGGAACAAATGTAGATCATTTACAGTTCAATTTACAACTTGAATGTGCCGAACCACTATATATATATATATATATATATATATATATATATATATATATATATATATATATATATATATATATATATATATATATATATATATATATATATATATATATATATATATATATATATATATATATATATATATATATATATCAGTGACGTGACAGTGATCTCGTACTGTGGAATTTGTAAGATCATCCGTAAAAAGCTTTTGGCATATATAACAATTTCGACTTTATACCTCCGCGGCATTAACCTCCCTATAAAGTTCTAATTTGGACAAATCGTCGTTTAAACCACACTTAATATAATATCTGAATCAGTATGGCTTATGTTTACACGTTTGTATCGTGAACGGTTGTTCTGCATCGGGTTCAGCCGTATTTACCTGTACTAATTGAGATTCAAAATGTGCTTGTATTAAGAATGGTAGAAACATCTGTTTTCCGAAACGAAAGTTTATTTTCCGCATAGAACTCCCCAGTACTGTCTTTTCTTTGCATCATGTCAGGTAATTTAGTGTATACGAAATTACACTCATGAGACACGTGTCGAGTTAATTGCTCCTGCGTTCTAAAATAATGAATATATGAATCACAAAAATATTTTGCCCCATTACGTCGGCTTATTTGGTTGCTACGTAAACGAGAAAAATTGTTTATCCATACATAATGCTGATCATCAGTTTGGTTACTGACTAGTAGTAATAAACTAACATGAATAGATAGTTCAGCTCTGGTATCGTAGAGAAGACCACTACCTCAGTAATACGCTGACCATCAAGATACGTATCATCCAGTCCATAAACATTGATGGAGATATTACTATTGGCATCAAAAGTTGAGATGTTAGTCAGCTTAACAGGAAATTCAACACCATTCCAGTTGAATAGCATCCTGTAATCAGGGTAAGAAGTCCTCCTTGTGGTAACCCCTTTGGTGTTGACACAATAGCAAAAGCAATGCAACAATTACCACTATTCTTCACAGTCACCATGTCTGTTTGTGTGTTTATGCGAAACTTCTGCAGGGTCATTCATATAGGATGAACCCGTAGTGGGAGAAAGATTCAACATGTTTGCCTCTAAATATACGAAATCACCAGCGACCACCCTAGAAAACATACATTAATGATATATTACACTACTACTCATGATACACTTACCAGAAACTATGCTGAAGTTTTGAAAATGCTCTTCTAACACCATCCCGACACTCAATATATCATATTTCGTTTGAAAGGACTTTAATTCAGTACTTCCTCTACTGTTCAGAAAGTACATCCCAAACAACTCAACATTACATTTCAAGGAGAAGTGTTTCTGCAACTGAATTTGTATTATTTTTAAAACATTCACGTCACCCATAAACGTCTGCACATCAGTATGGTTATTGCATGGTGACAGTCTATACGAAACTTTTCGTTGTTTAAAAGCATTGCGAATCACTTCAACCCCAATATCAACGAGTAGACACACATTTGATTTGTACCTATTGCTTCTAAGGTATCTATGATAAGCATACCGAGGAACATCAACTGAACAATCAGTACAATGCACAATTTCAACACTTTTGCTACTTTTCTTTTGTACTGGTTCGTTGCATTGGTCTGACCTACGCTTCCTTAAGCTGTTCAAACCCCATGGGCCTGCTTCTGCAAAGGAATCATCAACATGCCTGTGTTGCGCATTGTTCTTTAAGTTGTTTAATTCTGATGTTTCGTTTTGTTGGCGTCAGAAGTACTTGGTTACGCCACATTGCTACGTCCGGAACGGTTTTGCGGTACAGCTTGCTGCGTCTCTGAAGGTGGGGTAGTTGGTATTCTTATCCAACACATCGTTATTTGGTGTGGAAGTAGAGAGTCTTTTCTTGAAAATTTCTTCAGTCATTCGCATTGAAACATTTTATTGCGATCTGTCACATAGTGAGTGTATAAACAATGTATAAATGAAAGGGTAGAGTTACTTATTCTGTTATGATCCACTTTTAACTTGGTTGGGTTGATTATTGTACGGGTAAGGAAACAATAACAATGATAGCCGGGATAGAGTGTTGCTGAGGACACATATTCTACCCAGCATTGTATCTCACCCTGCCATGTGCTTTGGGATGGAAGCAGGTATTAACCCTAACTGTTTTCCAGAAGCTACGCTGCTCATATAGGAGTCAATATACTCTGGGAGAAGATACTGCGTTTTCAACTATATGGCTCACCGGTGATTGCGCAGGTAAGTATTGTATGGGTGCTGCAGGACTCATACATAATGCTAAGTCATTTAGAGACCATTCATGATCTATAAAATCCGAAGCACACACAGGACTGAGGATACTCTGATGAATCCTCCATTTGCTCGACTTGTATCGAAGAGCTCATAGAATTCAACTCTTCAGCGAACACTTCGATACAATTAGGGCTCAGGACAATCTCAGAAATGTGCTCCCTGACCTCCCTCCTGCCGTATAATTATTGTATCACCACTTGACTGATCATCTACAGCGTATGAAGGTGTCAGAGTAGTCTTAGATTCCCGTCTCCCCAGCGCCGGCTGCACTACACAGCTTGACGGTGAACGCTCTTCCGCAATTGGAGACCATTCGTCCCCAAATTTTGCAATACATCCAGCACTTAAGACATGGTACAATAATACTACCTGACCTTCTCTCATGGCTGACTGTATAGTCTCATACGGCTCACGTACAGGTTTTAGGGTGAGCAGTATTTCATCCAGGTTTACCTGTTCGTAAGTCCGTGATAATACCACATACAAATCGTCTGCTGGAGGTGGTGTACCCAAAAACGCTACTTCACAGTCATCCTATTCGAAATACTGCCCCTTCTCCACAAGCACACCGTCAGCACCAACTTCATCTAGTAACTTCATCGTGATTCGTATGACGTCGGCCTCCCAGCAACCTTCCTAGGATGGGAGTGTGATCCCGCTGTAGTATCACAACGTGGCTGATGATGTTCACTCTTCCACTCGCCGCGACGATCATAAGCCACGCATAATCATGACGTACCTAAAATGTAAAGAACTTAAATTACTTATCTTTAGCAGTAATACATGAAAGCGCTTTCTTACCTGTGTTTACGGCTGACACAGTATTGTCCACTACGGCGGCGGCCACAATTGGGTTTAGTGAATCTAAAAGTGATTACTATTATTAGTGTACAAAAGATAAGTAGTAAACATAGGGTAATAGTTGAACAGACTGAAAGAATCAGAATGAATTCAAGAGCAAGTTCCCCATCATCTTCTGCATCTGGCAATGTTGAACTGGCCCAGCTAAAACCACGAATTTTTTTGTTATTTCTTCACAATTGATGAATTTCTAACGTTTTATTTCTTTTGTTTTTCAGGTTGCTGTTTCCCCCACGCTCTCCAACTCCTGGGGCAGTTCTGTATCCCTCAGAATTTACCCTGCTTGCACCTCACGTTTCCTCGCCCTATTCATCTGAGGTGCTGTATATCCCTCCCTCTGAATCCTCCCTTATTGACGTGGATGTCCAATCCAGCGACCACGAAATTCAGAAACTGACGACTGTAGTACTGGACTCTCTATAAGAGTGCAATCTTGATACGGATACAGTAACATTTGAACTGACCAATTACTGTCGCTGACGAGGACCTGGATACCACAGTATCTATTGACACAGACGACCGTATCCATGATAGTGATGACTTCATCAGCATATCCTCCAGTGTTTAGGGAGTATGTACTTTCTGTGCTGGGAACGATTATCTCAACACTGGTAAGTCCGACTACGATGTAGACATGGACCCTGTCTACATTTATGATTCAGACGACTACGACAACGACTGGTTACGCCAACAACGACTACTCCGTGAAACACGTACCGACTTTTGTAATGAAATCACCGTTGAAGAGAGTAGCATTAAGGACAACTTTATGAACTCTCACAAACAACCTGCGACGACTGGAACGCAGCGCTCAGGACTTGTCGGACGTACTAGAACAACTAAGTGCATAGGGACAGGTACATAACAGCACAGATCACAAGGAAAATCACAGTGGCTGGGCTTCAGGCTCCGCTCCGGAGGCTCACAAACACAGAGACACAAAGACATAGAGACAGAGACACAGAGACACAGAGATACAGAGACACAGATACACAGAGACACAGATACACAGAGACACAGAGACACAGGGACACAGAGAGACAGAGACACAGAGACACAGAGACACAGAGACACACAGACACAGAGGCACAGAGACACAGAGACACAGAGAAACAGAGACACAGAGACACAGAGACACAGAGACACAGAGACACAGAGACACAGAGACACAGAGACACAGAGACACAGAGACACAGAGACACAGAGACGCAGAGACACAGAGACACAGAGACACAGAGACACAGAGGCACACAGAGACACAGAGACACAGAGACCAAGAGACACAGAGACACAGAGACACAGAGACACAGAGACACATAGACACAGAGACAAAGAGACACCGAGACACAGAGACACAGAGACACAGATACACAGATACACAGAGACACAGATACACAGAGACACAGAGACACAGAGACACAGAGATACAGAGACACAGAGATACAGAAACGCAGAAACCCAGAGACACAGAGACACAGAGACACAGAGACACAAAGACACAGAGACACAGAGACACAGAGACACAGAGACACAGAGACACAGAGACACAGAGACACAGAGACACAGAGACACAGAGACACAGAGATACAGAGACACAGAGACACAGAGATACAGAGACACAGAGACACAGAGACAGAGACACAGAGACACAGAGACACAGAGACACAGAGACACAGAGACACAGAGACACAGAGACACAGAGACACAGAGACACAGAGACACAGAGATACAGAGACACAGAGACACAGAGACACAGAGACACAGAGACACAGAGACACAGAGACACATATACACAGAGACAGAGACACAGAGACACAGAGACACAGAGACACAGAGACACAGAGACACAGAGACACTGAGACCCAGAGACACAGAGACGCAGATACACGGATGCACAGAGACACAGAGACTGAGGGACTCAGAGACACAGAGATACAGGGACACTGAGATCCAGAGGCACAGCGACATATTTTACACAGAGACACAGACATACTTGAACACACGCACACACACGCGTACACATGCACACGCACACACGCACCAACGCACGGACGCACAGGCGCACGGGCACGCGGACGGCCTAGCGCACGATTGCACGGGCACACAAGCATACAGATACACAGGTATACAGTCACACACGGACACACACCCAGATGTCGTGGCCGATCTTGTCGAAACTTGGCCTAACATTGTACAATTAGCAAATAATTCAATTTAGCGATAGTGAAAAAAGTCGATTGCATAACCTACATATGTATATGTAGGTTGGAAGGTAAAAACTGGGATAAGTATTGCTAGAGTGCCACCATGACCTTAGCGTATCTTATAAATTATCTTAAGCTGAGATGATAGCCTTGCGAAATCGTGGATCGCTAGATGTCTGCTTATTGGTACGTTAAACCCTTAACATTTGGTATATATAGGTTAACTGCAGAGCTTACCATATTCCTCTGCTAACACAACTAACCTTGAGTATTAACTGATTAGGTAACATGTTCCACCACACCTTCTTCCTTGCTCTCTAACAGATTTCTGGTAAATGATTTTGCCACGGGTCAGTAGCTTAACTCCGACTTCTGTATTATAAAAATTCAAATCGACAGAAATTTTGTGAATATTTCATAACCTCTCTGAGAAGGTAGCAAACAATCAGCTTTAATGTGGAAAATATTAACTTCATACTTGTAATATCATTAAATATTACCAATAAGCTTATATTTTGAGGATAAGTAATAAGCTTTAGTAATAGGTCGGAATTTAATTAAGCTAATAGTGTAAATCATCTTAATAATTTGTATTTAACCGCTCAAACCGAAGTGTTCAGATACATAAACGCAACATTTTGATTGATTATCAAGGAACACTTATTTATTAAATTACCGTTCCGTTTAAATTAACTCTGATTACAGGAGTGCATTGACGAATCGACCGTACCGAGCTCTGCAAGCGTTCTTCACTGCCGTTGCTCTGGTATATCTGTTACATCACGGATTGTTCAGAAAGCTATTGTAGGACGGATTTCACTCCACCTTTCTGGTGGTGCATGAGTGCGTTTATAGCGATATTTAAAGATGCGCAACGAATATTCTCATTCAGAAGCGTCTGAATGCCTTTATTCTGCTTAAGTGTTTTATTAAAATAGCTTACAATTTCTTACTCCTATAATCCATTTTCAGTTTTTAGGTTGAATAACGTTCGAGGCTGTTCGCGTCCCTAACGTCCAGTTGTTCTCCTTGAATTCAAAAATATGGTTTTGGTTCAATGAGGCGGTGAACAAAGGAACATAGGAAGACGTAGATGTGCTGCCGATGACAAATTGCACATCCCTTATCTACATTAATATGTATTTTTATAAATGGTTTAAATATCACTTTCAATGTAAAACTGCTAGAGCGCTGGTGGTGTAGTGGTAGGAGCCGTCTTCCACGTTATTGGTGCGGGTTCGTTTCCCGACTCGTGCATTTTTTTTCTCTTACGTTACAGTATTTCTTCTTATCTAATCTAATTATGTCAGGTTAAGGCAGTTCTTATCTAAAATTGATACTCGCTAGCGCATCGGCACATCCTATGTCTTCTTATGTTCCTTTGTTTACCTTTCGATCATGTCTCCCATACACTTCTTTTGAGCCTTTATTGAATGGTGTCAGTACTAAAAGAAATAATGTAAAATACAGGAATTGTAAACTTAAATATTGCAGATGCCGACATCATATTTGACTGTTTTTCCTTAATATTTTTGAGTACGAAATTCGAAACTTGCCTTTAGAAAATGTAGATCCACGGTGAACCCTTGTCGGTTGTGGTTCGTATTCGTTCTTCAAGTAAAAATTAATAAACCAACTAAATAGTTTCAATTGAAATCGTAAACGAACGGTTCTCGTGTACTTATAATTTCCGTTACAGACTGTGCATTAACAATTTTGTAAAAATCGATATCATTGATTATAAGTCTGGACTATGTATAACCAATGTGTTTCAACATACTATTCTCAAAAGCAGCATTGACACAAAAAAAACTTGCTCAATTTATAACACCCTTACAAGTGGGTTTAATCGGCTTAATATAATTTGGCAAAATTTTGCTAAACTTTAAAAATTCAATTTAGAATTTAAATCAGTTCTACATACATAAAGACAAAATTTACATCGATTGGGGCTTGTATTTCGATAGCGCAGTTGGTTAGCGCAGTACTCTAGCATAGTGCGGGTTGTAGGTTCAAATCCTACTCAAGGTAAACTTTTTATTTATGTGTTTACTAAAATTAGCAATAATTTTTAATTACATATTTACTTTTGAACTAATTCCTTTATAACAGAAACTTATAATAATTTCTTAAACCTATTGTAAATACCTAAAACTGCTGAGTCCGATCATTTTGACCTTAGGATAAGAAGGGTAATTTTAAGATGTATTCCTTAGATATTTCACACTTAATTGAGAAAGAAACATAAAAAGACACATTTTAGGTAAATATGCATTTTAATTAAATAAAAATCAAATTGATTCTAATACATTTAGAATTCGGTACAGTTTAATAATAGCGAAAATTATTCATAATTTAGACCACGACTAAACAAGTTCTTACTTGCAATAAACTCCTAAAAATTATCACAATAATAGTAATAGTTGTTTTATCTCAACTTTGTTATTATTTTTGTTATACAACCTCGAAACTGATTATGAATATATGAACGGTCAAAATGACGGTTCCGGCAGTTATACAGATATTACAAAAAAAAACTCTAAAACGGCTTAATTTTCTTAATATATTTTTTTATATTCTAAAAGTACATAAACATCTAGAAAAAGTCATATCTTAATACCGTAACTCCAATCACAACGGAGAAACAACATTTTAAAGAAATCACGCGTTCAAATTGACCGCCGAGGCAGTTCTAGTGACCCTTTCTGTATAAATTTCATTACTCAGTAAAATGGAAATGTAATTTACACAAAATAAGATCATTAAATATATTATTCTGAATATTTTAAGTGAGCCTATTGGTCTGTTTTACATTCAAATATTTTAATTTATTATAATTTATTATATTAATTAATACGTTTTCTGTTCCAGTGCGGTGCATACAGTTTCTTCCCATTGATTTAATTTTATACTTATATATTCAAGGTTATTAATTTTATACTTTTATAGCACTACTAATGACATTATATGGTACGTTTTGACCATCAATGCAGTAGTATTAATTACCCTAGTGGAACATACTAGACAAAACATGGTACAAATTTAATTTTAAGCACAGGTCCTACAAAGTATACTCTTACACAGGAAAATCATTGATTAATAAATAGTACTTATACGTTTAGTAAATAAAGAACCAAACAAGTTACTTTCTCTAAAGAAAGTGCTATCAAGTCAGTATAAGAAAAACATAACTATTTGTATTTGCTACAACAACCTTCTCGTTATTCGGAAACACAAATTAGTTCAGATAAACCATGCCTATGGGAGAAGTACTACCATATAAAGATCTAATATACTTGGTATAGATACTATAAGTATTTCGAAATAATTAGGTTATACATCGATAATTAGTTGCATAATTATAAACAGGGTAGTTTGACAGTTTAAATAATCCGACCTTGAAGCGGGAGGATTATTCTGTCAAACTGATACAAATTGTAATTATGCAGGAGGTTTGAGATGTATAACCATTATTATTTTGAGGTACGAATTGTATTTATTGCGATAATTTTTTTAAGTAAATTCGACCAAATGGAAAAAAAATTTGAATAATATTATCGATAATCGTCATAATCTGACGTCTCGTATAGTTTGTATGAACCAAATGGTTGCTATGAAAATGCGAATAATGTAACATTTTCTGTTGGTAGAGTTACTATAGGTATATTCAGGGCCGAGTTTTCGCCTAGGCACAATAGCGACATGCCTAGGGCCCGCTGATAATAGGGGCCCGTAAAAGACTTCTATTGGCTATAAGATTAAATAAATAAACAAAATATTTGCATGGATTTCCGAACTGAAAAGCTGAAGTTGCTAATTTAAAACAACTTTACATTCAAAACTCAAAAGCAAATGTTGCGTTGCTACTCGTATATTTGAATTAGTTAGCTTGCACTTGTAATTTAAGGTAAATACTTATTCTAAGAAAAAACAAATCTGAATAAAACAAAAGCGCCGGAAAAGTCTAGAAAGAATTAGTCACCGGCGATAAGGATTACATTACAAATGGAAACCTCGATCCTTCTATGAAATACGATAACGATCCGTTGACGCTAACCTACAGAAAACTGACACCTTCGTGACGTTTTACATTTGCTTTATTAGCGGAACGTGAAATGTGCTGAGGGGAGTCTTAACCCTCGAACGGGCGCGCTGGCGCACTCTGTGCGCCAACGCGACTCTACCTCCCACCAAACTGGGAATATCTTTACTACGCCTCCAACGCTTCAGTTCCTGCAGTAGACCCTTGTGCTTAAGTTGATACGGTTGTATACTTTTAAAACCAAACTTGTGCGTGTTAAAATATTTTCTTCGCGGATCTTCTGTGGCTGGCGCACGGAGTGCGCCGCGCGCCTGATCATGTAAGTTGTTTTATTTTATTTTTTTTTTCTTATTGTTGGAATTTATGTTTTTTTTTGTTGTTGAAGTATTTAATAGCGCTATGTACTAAATTATTAGTATATTTTTGTTTATTGTAGGGTCAGAAAATACTTAACCGATGAAGAGTTGTTCAAATGTGTTTACGAAGATTCATCAGAACATGAACTACCAATTGAAGATGAAGATGAAGACTTATTGGAAGAGGAAGAAATTGTAGCACAAAGTGATCGTGATTCGAATTCCGAACAAGATAACTCGGATAATGGCAATTCGAGATCTGAATCGGAGAATGAATTAGTTCCAGATAATATGTTTTTTTTTGCGAAAGACAAGACAACAAAGTGGTACAAGACTAATGTGTCAACAGTTTCAAAAGTAAAAAACAAGAATTTGTTGAAAATTCTCCCCGGACCAAAACGAGGTGCTAAAGGGCTTACAACGGAAATTTCTACATTGGAATTTGTTATTGACTCATCTATGATTGAGGATATTGTAAAATATACTAATATTTACATTAATTTCAAAAGAAATTCAATTGGATACCAAAGAGCTCGTGATGCAAGAAATACAACGAAGAATGAGATTCTGGCAGTTCTTTGATTATTATATTTCATAGGCGCTAAAAGGAATAATCATTGCAATGTTGAAGAGATGTGGGACCCTGATAGTGGATTTGCAATAACAAGACAGGTCATGTCCTACAAAAGGTTTTTATTTTTATTACGTTGTATTCGATTTGATGATCGCGATACCAGGGAAGATCGAAAACAAACTGACAAATTGGCTGCAATCAGAGTTATTTTTGATAAATTTGTCGGGAATTGTAAGGAAATTTATTGCTTGGGGGAATATGTAACAATAGATGAAAAACTAGAAGCGTTTCGCGGTCGTTGCAGCTTTATTCAATATATAACGAATAAGCCAGCCAAATACGGCATAAAAATGTTTGTATTATGCGATGCGAAAACACATTTCATAAGTAATGTAGAAATCTATTGCGGCCAGCAACCGGAGGGGCCATATAAGGTGCAAAATACGCCAACAGAAATTGTCAAAAGACTTGTTGATCCTATCAAAGGTTCAAAGAGAAATATTACAACTGACAATTGGTATACCAGCGTTCCTCTTGCCCGAATTTTACTAAGAGATTATAAAATAACACTTTTGGGAACTTTAAAAAAAAATAGGGAATTACCGGCCGCATTTTTGCCTCACAAGAATAGAGAAGTAAAATCTTCCATTTTTGGATTTCAAAAGGACATTACAATCGTTTCTCACATCCAAAGAAAAATAAATCGGTTATTTTATTATCAACTATGCGTGATTTAGTAGAAATTGATGAAGAGACTGCAAAGCCGGTCATAATTTTAGATTACAATGCTGCAAAAGGCGCAGTTGATACTGTTGATCAGATGTGTGGTTCGTACTCTGTAAAGAGAATTACAAAAAGGTGGCCCTTAGTTATTTTCTACTCTATAATGGTATATTGCTACATTTGCAAACTATTTTCACGAAAAGAAACGAATTTATCAAAAGGCACAAGTGACTGGAAAAATATTTCAAAAATATTAGCAGAACATGAAAATTCTGTGGATCACATTTCATCGTTACGTGTATTTATTTCAAGAAGCGGGATTGAAGGACGTATAGATACAGCTGTTATTGAAGCGATTGTATTGGAGACAAACTTTGAAGCGAGTTGTTGCTACCGTCAAGTATTTAGCATTCCATGGACTGGCATTTCGTGGAAAAAGTCAACCGTTCAACAAAGAACACAGCGGCAGCTATATTGGCGATTGGCGCACTACAGTATCTGGCTGAGTTTGATCCCTTTTTTACGAAATCACTTAAACAAATACGTAAACTTATGAAAGGGGCATGTCCAATATTTGTCACCTACTATTTACGATCAGTTTATTACTCTCATTGGCAATTATATAAGAAATAAAATACTGGAAGAACTAAAAGAAGCAAAATATTTTGCTTTGATTGGATACTCTACGCCTGACATTGCACACATAGATCAATTAACCGTTATTGTGCGATATGTGTTGAAGGGTAAAATTAACGAACGTTTCCTTAACTTTATTCCCATCACATTCCATACAGCAAGAAATTTGGAACAGGTAATTTCGAACTACTTTATCAAAATAAAAATTGACATTCAGAATTGTCGAGGTCAGAGTTACGACAACGCGGCGAATATGACCGGTTGTTATAATGGATCTCAAAACTTAATTAAAGGACAGTGTCCTTCTTCGGAATTTGTTCCATGTGCAGCCCACTCGTTAAATTTGGTATGAAATGCAGCAGCGGAAAGCAGTATGGAGGTAACAGCATTTTTCAATATTATTCAAGAACTCTATGTTTTTTCTCCGCGTCCACTCACAGGTCACAGGTGGAATATACTTGAAAGCTGCATGACGAAAAAACACTTAGCAATTAAACCTTTATTAATACCAGATGGTCTGTGCGATCTGGTGCTGTTAGAGCCCTAAAAGAAAATTTAGCTGACATTAAAACAACATTGAAGGAACTTGCCACAACTCCAACCGAAAAATCAATCTATCGAGTCGAAGCAGCCGCATTATTCAATAAAATTGACGGATTCGAATGTGTGCTATTAATATGTATTTGAGACAGAATTTTAGTCAGAATGAACTCTGTTAGTAAAACATTGCAGTCCTTTAAGAATTCTATATCTACTGTAGTAGCACTGTATGATAGCATAAGCAACTTTATCTCAAATATGCGCAACCATTTTACTGACTTTGAAAACGAAGCTGGAAAAACTATTCCAATAGAGTATACAAAGAAACGACGAATTAGCCGATAAATATTCTTTGATGAGAATAATGACAACAATTTGCAATTGGAAGGAAGGGAAGCTTTTAGAGCGAATGTGTTTTTGAATGTATGTGATGCAATAACCTCCAATTTTGTGTAAAAGGTTTGACTTGTACAGAAATATAAATAATAAGTTTAAATTTATTGATAATTACAGTGATGCAACATTTTTACGATGTAAAGATTACATAAGTGCAGTTTATAGTCAGGATGTGGATGTTGAGGAACTGGAAGTAGAAATGGAAGAGTTTAGTTTGTTGTCAAGCCAAGAACTTACTTAGTGCGTTTGATAAACTTAACTTTATAATTGAGAACAACATTCTATCAAAATTTCCAAACGTTGAAACTATACTGAGACTTCACTTAACACTACCAATCAGCAATGCCCCAGAAGAGCGCTCTTTTTCGGTATTGAAATTGGTAAAGAATTATTTTCGGAGCACTCTTTCGGAACAAAAACTTAATGATCTGTCCATGTTGTATATTGAAAAAGATATACTCAACACGTTGTGTCGCGATGATATCAATAATACATTTACAGACACTAAAATTAGAAAACAAAACATATAAATTTCTTCATTTTAATTTCAAGTTTTATAATTTTAGTTTTTAATTTCTTTCGGAATAAATAAGTCATTTATGTTCAGTTAAATACGTTAAATAAACGAAGTTGAAACCGTATTTTTATTCTTGTTGGTTATAGAAATGCAGATCTGGTGGGGTCTCTCGACTACTTCTCTGGCTTGGGCCCGAAAAATGGTAGACGCGGCCCTTGGTATATTCATGTGTTATTGAAATTATACGAGGAAACTTAACTTAATGGGGCATTCCGTTTTGTTGCAAATGATACGAAAAAATAACCGATAGTAATAATATAAGAACTTCAAAATATTAAGGCTATACATCAATAACTTGTTGCAATTACAAAAGGCGTCAGTTTGACAGCTTAAATAATCCAACCGCGAACCGGGAGGATTGTTCTTGTCAAATTGAAACTATTATTATTTTGTGATGTATAACCATAATTATTTTGAGGTACGAATCGTATTTATTGCGATTGTTTCTTTGGGTAAATTTGACAAAATGGGAACAATTTTTGAATAATTATCGATAAACGGCATAATCTGACGTCTCGTATAGTTTGTACGAACCAAATTAACCCTTGTAAGGCCGACAGGGGTGCAAATGCACCCCAAGTACTCTTTTTCTTTAATATTTTTAAAACTATTTTATCTTACAACGCCTCATTCTTAGTAGCTGTCTTTTTTTATCGTACCAACATAATAAGTAAATAAATAAATAATCTAGAAAAAAATATATTTGCTATTTTTGGGAGTGGGGTGCATCAGCACCCCGCTCGGCCTTTAACGGCAGCTATTTTTTTTTGTTTTTTTCCTTTGTACGCTCTGATTTTATGCTAAATAATAGCTGTATTCGTTTTAGAGTTTGTGGTTGACCTAGGTCAACTCCAGTCAATTAGAAAACATTCGTTTTATCCTTGTTTATAACGTATATAAACAAGGATAAAACGAATGTAATTGAATGGAGGTGACGTAAGTCAACCAGAAACTCTAAAACGAATACAGCTATTGTATACATGGACTTTGTACATCTCACTCAGCAAATTTGAGCGACTGCGCGGAAGTGGAAGCTGATTTCGTTATGCAGTCGTCGCCCACAGTAGTATTTCAGTTCTTCTTTTGCTTCTAAGAATATCGGTACGTTTCGCTCGCGACAGTTGTTTTATTGTTGTTATAATATGGCTAATTCTCGATTTCGGAACGAACGGCACCTTACAGAAGAGGATCTTTTGTGGCTGCACAATAATGACGATCCTGATTACGATGATACAAGTGATGCGAGTGATGTTGAAAATGAAGATCATGTTTCGGACCATGTTGAACTTGATGATGAAATTTTCGCGGATGAAAACTACGAAGAGGTAGAAGAAATTGTTGAACAAGAAGTAGCTGGTTTACCGTTTTATACATCCAAAGATGGAACACACTGGTCTAAGGTTTCACTACGTAAATGCGTTAGACGTACACAATCAAATGAAATTGTTGTTCCTCCAGCTCAGAGTTCAGCAATTAGTAGTGTAAAAGAAGCATTTTTGTTATTTTTTTCCGACGACATAATTGACATAATTGTTCACGAAACCAATAGTAAAGCAAAACAGTATTTTGATAAGCATAATATAGCCAATCCTAACGATACCAAAACATATATACCAACTAACAAAATTGAAGTTGAAGCATATATAGGTTTATTGATTACCTTGGGAGCATTACAAAGTAATAATGAACCTATTGATTTTCTTTTTACTGGGGATCCTGCATACTGTCGGCCTATAATTGCTGCAACCCTTTCAAGAAATAGATACAAATTTCTTACAAAATTCTTAATATTTGATAATTTTGAAACAAGAGACGACAGAAAGCTTATAGATAAACTTGCAGCCATTAGGGAAATTTTTGACAAACTGTAAGAGTGCATTAAATCCAACTGCTTATATGTGCGTAGATGAACAACTCGTCCCATTTAGAGGAAAGGCTCCATTTCGGGTCTACATGAAAAGCAAACCTGCGAAATATGGGATGAAATATGGGCACTAGCATATTGCGAATATAATTACACTCTCAACATGCAAGTCTATTTAGGTAAACTATTCTAGTTCTATATTGTTTCTTCTTATCAGATCTGTATATTTGTTTCAGGGAAAATAAATAATAGACCAGAAAAAGGACAAGGAGGACGAGTTGTTTGAACTTACTGAATATTTCAATCAAGGCTACGGGATTACAACCGACAATTTTTTCACAACTATTTCATTGGCCGATCAACTCTTGCAAAAGAAAATAACACTCTGCGGCACGCTGAGAAAAAACAAAACGTTTATACCGAAGGAGCTAATGCCCGAGTCTTGGAAAAAAGAATATTCATCCATATTTGCTTTTAAAAACAATTGCACTTTGGTATCTTATGTGCCAAAAAAATCCCGAGCTGTGATCTT
Organism: Vesta saturnalis; assembly: GCA_036346205.1. Taxonomy (NCBI): domain Eukaryota; kingdom Metazoa; phylum Arthropoda; class Insecta; order Coleoptera; family Lampyridae; genus Vesta; species Vesta saturnalis. Next base: position 316,660 of record JARFJB010002411.1, on the reverse strand, counting down.
GCTCCCCACTGAGCACGAAGATGATAGGGTCGGTGACGAGTCCAATAAATACAAGCCTGATATTGTATTAGACTATAATAGTACCAAAGGTGCAGTTGACGCAACTGATCAGATGATGCAAAAATATACTACCCAAAGAAAAACTGCTAGGTGGTCCATGGTAATATTTTACCACATGATAGATATTGCTGCTCTAAACGCATACAAAATTTGGAAAATTCTTAATCCAAATTATGGGCGGGGATATATAGATGCAAGAAGAAAGTTTCTGCTTGAATTAGGAAAAGATTTAGCTAAAGGCAATATGAAATCACGTTACAAAACTATCCCTTTGCATAAGAGCATAAAAGAACATATCCTGAAAATTCTTCTTGAACTTCAGCTCCAGGAAGATGTTTCAGAAGATGAATCACGTACAACAGCAAGTCAAGGAAGATGTTTTCATTGTTCCAAAAAAAGAGATAGAAAATCTCGACAGTATTGTGTAAAATGTAAACGTTTTGAATGTACTGAACCTTCACTGAAGGAAATATGTTGTCTTGAGTGTAAATAAACAATCTTACTATATTTTGTGTATATTTTAAACTATATTTTATGTGTATTTTTTTATTTTTTGTTCGAATAAATATATAAATACTAAATCTTTATCATCTGTTATTTTTCCATCAACATCACTAAAAACAACCGTTAAAATAATGTGGGGTACAAATGCATCCCTGTCGGCCATGCAAATAAGAAAAATATGTCGGCCTTACAAGGGTTAAAGTGATTGCGACGAAAATGCGAATCATGTAAAATTTTCTGTTGGTATAATTATGCATTAATAACTTAACTTAGTTGGGCGTTCTGATTGGTTGAAAATAATACAAAAACAAAAAAAAATCATAATCATCAATCCAGTACATCAATTCATTATTTTATTGCAGACTTTCTTACATCAATCAGTACAGAGAGCAATTTAGGAAAAGTATGAAAACTACACTAAATTATAAAAAAAAAGACTTGTGCGTTAATGATTTTAATTTAAAGTTTTTTACTTGATTTGCTGTGCTATTATATACCCTGCGAATTTTTATCTGTATCATATTCTAGTCAAATTATTTCCCCTTTATTTCTTGTTAAAAGTTGGCCTTAATAATAAGAATAATAATAATGTAATTTATTATGCACAATACAAACATCATATTTACGTTAAAAAAAGAAAATAACAGAACAAATAAAAAAAAGAGTGCACAAACTCAGGACGAGGTTCAGTGGTACTGATCTTGCACTTAACCCTGCGTAACAAATTATCAACACTATAAATAAATTACTTCCAGGCGTATGCAATATACAGAGTGGGCCATCGAAAACGAAACAGACTAGTTTGTGGCTAGGAAAATAAGATCTGGTGAAAACGCTTAGACAGGTCAATTTTATTTTCGAGGGGGACAACTTTTGCAATAATTTTCATTTTAAAATTATTTCACCCCTTTGCGCTATGATAACAACCGTAAGATTTTGAGTAGGGAAGATAGGGCATGTGATATCTCATTTGAAAGGTCTTGCTTTTCTGAAACTATTGCATACATTTTTTTGATTTTCTATCGCTTAGTTTAGACGTTATTTAACCTCAAAGTTACAAAAACTTGCTTTGTGAAAGCTCAGAAAAACAAACTTTATAAGTCGATTGTTTGTGAAAAAATATTAAAAGTAAACCAGAAATCAACAGTTTTATTGCTTTTATGTAATTTACGTTAGAAAAAATGAGAATTGCTTACGTTAAATTAGATTATAAACTAATAAAATTTGTGTGTTAAACTAACGCATCGTTTCGCAATCTTACTTAATTTGTACGTCAATTGAAAAAGCTGTGTTGACCTTTTCAAACATAGTTTTCTGGATATTCACAGAAAGGACAATAAATTTATCATTTTACTATTACTATTAATACTAATTGAGTACACCGCAACTCAGCTCTGGCTAAACCTATGGTTTTAGAAATGCAGGTCTGAAAAAAAGCGATTGTAATTGGTGTTGGCTATAAAACCTAATTAAAAATTTGTGCAAGTGTTGCGGAAAAATTCACATGTTGCCCATTGAGTATTAGCTCTGAAGTTACTGGTTCTCCTGGATGTACTTCACAACGGCCGTAATTCAGAAGTGGTGTGAAATTAAATAGATGAACAACTTTTGCTCATTTTTCGTAGATGTTCATTCGGCGACATTTTCCTGCGCTCAGTCTTTCTTGTGAGAAATATCTTATCATTTGATTTTTGTACAATCTAAGTATTTTGCGTAGGCGCAATGTACAGATTGAATATTGAGAGCGGAATTCAACAATGGCATACAAATCAATTAGCTCTCTTTCGTTTATTGCAATATCACAATTTGACGATTCAAAACATTACAGATTGCAGGTGTTCGGTTTGCTTGCAAACTGCATTACTTTGTTGTACACGTGTGTTTTATAAACAACCTCTTCACGTTTAAACAAAGTTATTTGAGGATTAATGTTATTATTTGTGTTCTTGTAGACTAATAAACCATTTCGTGTTTCTGTTTGAGTTTCATCTTATACGTAGAAGTATTTTGTTAGTTTTTGTACATCGTATCCAATTATTTTGATAAACTTCGTTAAACATAATGACTTATACTATCGAAGAAAGAGTTGAAATAATAAGTTTGTTCTTCAAGAACGACGAATGTGGCAACCATACTGCTGAAATTTTTAATAACCGGCACCCGAACAGGAATATTTGCAGAAAGTACGTCCTAGAGCTAGCTGCAAAATTTCGTAGAACTGGATCAGTAGCTAATAGAAAACGAAATGTTGCTGGTGAATATCCAATTAGGAATGAGGCTACTGAAATTGAGGTGTTAGGACAAATTGCTGCCGATCCTACAATAAGCACCAGAAAATTGACTAATGTGACCAATATTGCAAAAACAACCATTCGGCGAATATTAAAACACCACAAATTTCATCCTTACAAAATTCGACTAGTGCAGCAATTAAATGAAGATGATTATGAACGCCGTCTCGAGTTTTGCGAAGTTATAACTGCTGGAATGGCTGTTGATGCAAATTTTTTATTTAATGTTTGTTTTTCGGATGAGTGTACCTTTTTTTTTGAATTCTACACTTAATCGACATAACTGTCGCTATTGGGCAGATAATAGCCCAGCAATTTACCAACAAATTCACACTCAAACTCCTTAAAAAATTGAATGTGTGGGCTGGCATTTTTGGAGATCATGTGGTTGGTCCTATTTTTCTAGACGGAAATTTAACCGGAGAAAAATATTTAGAGCTACTTCAAAATTTGGTTCATCCCTTACTTGTTGACATGGTTGAACATGATGACCATTATGAGGAAGAAAAATTAATGTTTCAACAAGATGGCGCTCCTCCGCACTACAATCAGCAAGTAAGAGAATTTTTAGAAGCGCAATTTACAAGACAATGGATTGGGCGAAGAGCAGCTATAGAGCGGCCAGCTAGATCTCCTGATTTAACTCGTTTAGATTTTTTTTTATGGGGCCATTTAAAGAACAAAATCTATAAAACTGAACCCCAGTCTTTAGTAGAACTGCGGCGATGTATTCTAGAAGAATGTAGCTTATTAACTGCTGACATGCTGCAAAACGTCAGAACCCGGTTTGGGCAAAATTTGTATTATAGTATGGAGGTTGGCGGTCGCCATTTTGAGCACTTAATTCATTAAGCAAGTTTTTTAGTAATTATTGGATACTTATTTATTTTATTAATAATTAAATGCGATAAACGTAATACAATTGCTTTATTTTTCAGACCTGCATTTCTAAAACCATAGGTTTAATCAGAGTTGAGTTGCGGTGTACTCAATTAGTATTAATAGTAATAGTAAAATGATAAATTTATTGTTCTTTGTGTGAATATCCAGAAAAGTATGTTTGAAAAGGTCAACACAGCTTTTTCAATTGGCGTACAAATTAAGTAAGATTGTGAAATGATGCGTTAGTTTAACACACAAATTTTATTAGTTTATAATCTAATTTAACGTAAGCAATTCTCATTTTTTCTAACGTAAATTGCATAAAATCCATGAAACTGTTGATTTCTGGTTTACTTTTAATATTTTTTCACAAACAATCGACTTTTAAAGTTTGTTTTTCTGAGCTTTAGCAAAGCAAGTTTTTGTAACTTTGAGATTAAATAACTTCTAAACTAATCGATAGAAAATCAAAAAAATATATGCAGTAGTTTCAGGAAAGCAAGACCTTTCAAATGAGGTATCACTTGTCCTATCTTCCCTACTCAAAATCTTAGGGTTGTTATCATAGCACAAAGGGGTGAAATAATTTGAAAATGAAAATTATTGCAAAAGTAGTCCCCCTCGAAAATAAAATTGACTTGTCTGAGCGTTTTCACCAGATCTTATTTTCCTAGCCACAAACTAGTCTGTTTCGTTTTCGATGGCCACTCTGTATATAATATATATATATATATATATATATATATATATATATATATATATATATATATATATATATATATATATATATATATATATATATATATATATATATATATATATATATATATATATATATATATATATATATATATATATATATATATATATATATATATATATATATATATATATATATATATATATATATATTGTAACGGTATAAACGGGTGGTAGAACGGGATTACAGATAAAATTGGCCTTTTTGCCCCGACTAGCCAGCGTATGGGTGTGGGTATGATGTTGATAAATTTTGTACATCCAGAATCGTAAAACGTACGTAAGTCAAAATAGGGGATGAAAACGTAATCAGTTCGGTTTTGGGCGCCAGAATGTTTGGTAGTCAAAATAAGGGACGCCGTGCCAAAATTACCAATCAATCCCAGGTGTGCTCGACAACAGCTCAGCAAACCACCTGAAATCGGGCTTCAAAATAGCACTACACGCCTGTCAAATAAAAGCGTGATAAACACTCAATAAAGTTACGTTACTACACCTCAGTGTAAATAATCAGGCTTTAAATAATAATCGAAACAAAACAAAAAAAACAAGCTATAAAATGCACTCTAAATGAATTAATACTCTTGAAAATATTCAGTAAAAAAAACACAATATTATATTACCTTAATGTCTAGATTAACACCTCTCCTGTGTTACAACAATTAAAAACGAACCAGGTGATCGATTACTGCTATAACGGATATGGAATCTCCCTGCTCTGACAAATGATGAATGAAATTGTTGACTATTGTTCTTTTGTACACAAACAATTCCTTGATTAAATCTCGGTAAAATGTTACTGCATTAATTAAAAACTTCTTTTAAAATAATAATTTGTGCGCCCAACTGACTTGTTAACTTTTATCTCTCAAATAGATTTATTCACACTAACAATCCAAAAGTTATTAATTTTATTTAAATAACTATAATTTTAATATACTGCGAAAGTTTCTTTATATTTCAACAAGCTTTGCACGGCAAATAAGTGGCATTTTAAGAACGTTAATTTTAATAAATCCGCAAAAGCGATATAAACCAAAGAGGTCACAGAAGAACTAATATAACACGACGATGATCTCTAGGTAACTTAATTACGTAAAATCGAAATCGGCACTAGGCCTAATCCTTTGGTGGTTGAACAATTTTAATAAAATCCCTTCACGAGTTTTCTTCAGAAAGTGAATAACTACCCTTACAACACAAAAGTATGTTCGTGAAACACCAAAAGGTCCAATTTATCAACGTTCTAAACAACCACTTAAAGCGTAACAACGAACTTCACCGTACTACTACTCGGGAGCGCGATCAGTTTCAGAATCATGCAAATTATATCCAAAAATCCATCTTGGATTTTGAATCCCATCACTCACAAGAAAATTTCATTTAATTTAGTTCCACCAATTAAAAAAACGGAAGGAGAAGATTTGATACCCCTACACACAAACTTCGTTTTCATCCGTAAGGACTCGAGAATTTTCAAAATCTCAAATGTCTGCAGAATTAACATGCAAAATATCTCCGTATTTTCATTAAAGTACAAGCAGTTAGTCCCACATTCTACCTCTACGATTCAAAACCAACATATTCAATAATAAACTGAACCACTATAATTACTCGTCTTCCTGTCGCCAGCATGACATCAAACACACATAAATCTACATTCTTTCTTTAAATTTTAAGAAAATCAATCGAAATAAACCTATATATATAACTATTTACAAATAATACGCTACTCAACATTCAATAAACGGGGAATAATAAGGAAAACAATCTAAATTACGGAATAATAATTCACAAACAAAAAAACTTAAGCTCGCCACACACCTTCCTTAAAGGTCGCAACACACGTAAAACAAATTTATTCCTAAAACTCAACTTGACAACAAAAATTTGACGGTAAATCTCTAGAAAATCGTGATCCTATCACATATAATATATATATATATATATATATATATATATATATATATATATATATATATATATATATATATATAGTGAGTCCGGCTCACTTCGCTGATATACAGGACGTTGTTGAGCCCGATTATATAAAGAAGAGATGTTTATCTTTCCTTCGTGAGCTCCCCAATGTTTCCATTCGATTTGGGCTCATCAAAGGTACTTTTATATATGTTACACGATATTTACCTTTAATACAATATAGAGGCAAAGTATTTTTCATCAATGCTGATGAACTGCAAGCCACAACTATTCGTGTTTTGTGCAATTTCATTAAATTAGGACATTTAATCTAACTTTTGCCATCTATATCTTTAAGTAAATAAGCTATATATCTACTTCAGACAAAACAAAATATTAGTTTTCATACTTTTTGTTGTCGATCCGACAGCTCGCGGTTCTTGTAATTATCAGATTAAGATTAAACATCTTCGATTGAGTTTGTACTGCTTGAAAATGAACTTTTCAATAAAGCATTTACATTTAACATTTGTTTCAATAGTGCAATTTAATGCTCGGTAGCAGTAATACAAAAGTGTAGCAATACTATAGATAATGCAATCAGTAAAATAAAGCGATGCGTTGAAACGGGTATTAACTAGGAATAACCACAAACTGTAAAGTAAGAGAAATTTTTAAAAGTTATTTCAGTGTATTACTTTATCAAATTATGCTAGAGAGATTTCGAGAAAAGTGATTGAACGATCAGTACTTAATTTTTTGATTCGTCTATTATGATTTAAGTTGTCTAAAACACAAAAACGCAATTGTAGTGAGAGCTACAAAATAACGTTTCATTGTAAGAATCTGTGCTACATAAATATTGCAATGAACTTTAATTTAAAAAATGCCTACCTATTTAATTGTTTAATAAAAATTGTATTTTTAAAAAATGTAGCAATTAAATTAGTTGTAATTTCCTTTTTTTGTTAGTATATTTACTGCTGTAAGAAAATCCAACTTAATTTAAAAATATGAGCTTGCATAACATTAACTTTAGAGTAAAAACATTTTAAAACAAGTTAAAACTATTTTTAAAAAGACAATTGAACTTCATTTAGAAGAATAAAAGAATAACAAGTATGGATTCTCCTTTAAAATTTTATTTCTACCTTAATGTGCTCATTGAATTAAGGTAATTGTCTAAAGTTATCATAATCTCAGTGTTTACAGAAATCAACTGTAATTAACTATTTTTGCATTAATGATTGAAATTCTATTTGTAATCCCTTAAACAAAACCCAAGTAGTTTCTAATTATGGTACCCATTTCAATGACACAGGAAATTGGTAATTTCAATAAGACTTCTGTTTTATTCATTACCATGTCTTCATGGTTAACTTTAAAAATGTTAAAATTCAGTTCATCAGTTTAATTTGAAGTGTAGAAATCGTGAGTGTGTAAGTGATAAATGAATTCCAGAGCTAAAAAACTATATGCAATGGCAATGGCTGTTAACAGTAGTGGTAAGTATATTCTACAGTTTTTTCTTGCTTCAATTATTGTTTTATTTTCTTTATTTCCTAATATTTGTCAAAGAACTGAGAGAAAAGAAGAGAGAAATACTATCTATTGTAGAATAAATTCTAATTTACAATAACTAAATATAAAAAAAGCATTTGTTAACAATTATAGCTTTTATAAAAAAGATACTGTAATAATATACATATACCAATAGTGAACTTACACATTATATACAAAAAGTAAATAATGGGTTTAATTTTTGTTTCAAAGGTACTTAAACTACTACATGTTTTTATTTCATGTGTCAACTTATAGCTACATGATTAAACCATTAAAAAATAAAGAATTTTTTAAACTTGCAAGACGTACGTTTTTAATATATAAATTATCATTATTCCTTGTATAATAATAATTATGAATATTGAAATTCTCAATAATGAAATTTTTAAAATATTTAGGAAGTAAGCCATTTACTATTTTCAAAATAACAATTAAATTATTGAATTTGTATTTATTGCTGATTAAATACCAATTTAATGTCTTCAACATGTAATCAGTATTGCAATCACATTGCAGTATAATGCGCATTCATCGGTTTTGTGAATGCTGTAATTTTTTTAAGTTTGTTTTTTTTATTAGATAGTTTATTGAAGAACAGTATTCAAAAATTGGCTTAATTATTATAAATATTAATTAAATTACTAGCGTTTGTTATTTTTCTTGTGATTCTGGTGAACAGAATTTATCTATAACTTTGTTTTTAATATGCGAAAGTTGGTCATTAAATTTTCATGCACTTTCACACCAAAATATTAAAAAGATTTAAACCAACTTTAATTGTTCATTGTTAATTTTCAGAATTGGGCTTCCATAATCGATATATTTATTTTTAGGTGAAGTTATACTAATCATTGCTTGAGTGTTTTGAACATTAATTTTTAAGTCATTTACATCATCATATCCCAATAATAGTTTTAGGTCTTGGTTCATTTTTTCTATTGCCGTATATAATCGTTTATCATAGACTGCAATGAAGGTATCATCTGCAAATAAGTTAATAAAATCAAATTTGTATGCTTCACTAATGTCATTGATATACAACAAACAAGTAAAGGTCCTGAAACACTTCCTTGAAGAACGCCATAATTATTGGGTAGTATTTCGGATATGCGATTATTCATCCTTTTCAAGACCGATTAGTAAGATAGAGTCATTTAACCAATTTAAAGTTATTTCTTCAATTCCATGTAGGTAATTGTAATTTTTTAATTAAAACACTTCGATTAATTTTCGTGTATTACACTGTAGAACAACAAAAAAAAGTACATTGCATTTGGGATTTTTACAGAGCCTAAGCCAAGGGTATCCTCATTAACACGTCAGGTTATTTTTATATGTTTGAAGTTTTTAAGGTATTTATCCATTTATTGCCATGTTTGGTTAAACTAAATGTAGTATTGTCTCCAAAAAAAGATTAAACTGGAGAGTTGAGATGAATTCCTACAAAATATGGCAGTTCATCTTGAAAACATGAAAATTTGAAATGTTTTTAACCAAGTGACTTTACTATGTCCTAGTCACTATAAAGTCTATATTTTATGGTTCAGAATAAATAAAACAAGCTTTAGTAACGGCGGTATATGTATTAAAAAAAAATTTAAATTGTCTACGTTTCGATTTATTCAACATAAATCTTTATCAAAGTCTAAAAAAAGGACAGTTAGAACATTAGAAAATAGAATAAGCGGTACTTAGTATCTAATTTAAGTTAAATACTAATAAAGTGTAAAATATAACACATTTGAAATGTGTATAAATTATCATTATCTCACATAATTATTTCACGTGAAGGAACATATCCTAAGACATTTTCTGAAATACTTTCTATGTACCTACACAAGGACTAGAGAAAGGGAGGGCAATACGGTGTCCTCTACGTTTCAAGCGTAATAAAACGGAAATCTTTAATTATTTAGAATACTTATTTATTTATTTATTACTCTTACATAAACAGTCTTTACAAATAAGGAACTTGAGAAACTTTAGACTTATTGAAAAAGATAATAATTTTAATTTTGCAAAAATGTGAAAAATCCCATCTGACCCCCCCTCCCCCCCCCGGTTAAGTAAGACGGGGACCCTATGGGACAAGATGAGGTATCGGAAACATATTCTATTTTTGGTTGCAAAATTCGCAAACAAGTATTGCCTCGTCGCCTATCCCAGCACAGCTACAGTGTGTCCACTTCCCACAGAAAGAACATGCGGCCCATTTTTCATCTGAATCAAAATATTTTCCATGGCAGTAAAAGCATTATTGTTGGTTTTCTTATTCTTTTTCTTTGCCAAATTGGTTTTTCCTCGTTTCCTTGTCACACGTGTCATTTTGCAAGTTACAGGGTAAGGCATCACTTGTTTCGGACTGACAACAGAAAATACTGATGGTGGTGGAGTAGTTGGCCTTTGATCTATTTCTATATTGCTCATCCAAGTGGAGCATCCGGGCCGAGGCTCTACTTCAATTTCAGATTGTGTTATGATAACAGGCATGCCGCGTATCAGCGGTTCACCCATAGTTTTATTGTCAGAATCTTCAACTGCTGAAGCAGAAATTGCAGCCGTTATCATTTCAGGGACAACTGAAGCGTCAGTTGATGCGAATGGTGTGTTTGGTGCGGTTGCTCTGTTGTCCGACATAGTAGATTGTGGCAATGCTTCAGTGATGGATAATCTCTATTTGTGGAGTATCTGTGGTCAATGATATATATATATATATATATATATATATATATATATATATATATATATATATATATATATATATATATATAGCGTTGAAATACTAAAAGGTATACCGATAGCTCGTTAATTCAATTGTTTGTTCATTAAATAAATATTTTTTTTAATACTGACATAAATTTAGATATCCTAAGTTGTTTCACGTGATCCGGCAAACTATTGTAATGGAGATATCTTTGACACAAGAAATATCTTTCGAGCAATGATGTGTGATAGCTTGGAGGAGAAATGACACATCCACGTCCAAGGAACCTCGTACAGATGTTATGCACATCTGACCTAAAAGTAATGTGGTAAAGGCAGAAGCAATTTTCTGCGGTTATACATCGACAACCAGTTTGTTTCAAACAATTTATAAGTGATCCTATCATATTTTTTGATACTATGAATAAAATGAACACAAGAGTTCCGAACTTTTTGAACACTTTTGGTTGTAATGTTGTCAATAGCTAAATGGTAAACAGGAGTACAGTAATTGAATTGGGATAGTACAAGTGCCTCACACAATCTAGTGTTGGTTTCTAAACCTGTCTGTCTGTGTGGATATAGTTTCCTTAACTGAGCATGTGATCTAACAATGTATCAGCTTAATTGATCTTTATATCTGAAGGAATTATCTATGTATAAACCTAAAATGTTTACTTTTTCTACTATAGGTATAGGAGTATAGCGTTTGTTATCTGCATAAACATGAATCGAGCAGCAAGGGATGGAGTTAATTAGAATTGAAGTGTATAACAAAAAAAGCAATGGCGTAAGTATGAAACCTTTCGACACCCCTCTTTTTACATCTAGTGGATTTCATCCCTAAGGTTAACTCTTTGGGATCTATTAACTAGGTAACTTTCAAAAAACGAAATTGCATTTGTACTTGACTTTAAATGTTGTGAAATGTTTGACAGCGTTGCATGATCAACCATGTCAAACGCCTTAGAATAATTAAGTGAGATAAGTATAGTGACATAATCTTTATTAGAAGCTGTAAAGATATCGTTGGTCACTTTCAACATAGCTATGGTGCTGCTATATCCTGCACGAAAACCCGATTGTACCAATGGTGTAAACTTATTTTTGGTGACATAAGCCGGTAGCTTTCGATAAAGTTGGCAAGGTGCTAATTAGTCTAGGGTGTTTTAGCTGAGTTGGAGTTTTTGTTTTAGGCAAACGTTTAATCCTTCCAACAACTAGGAAAATAACTATTTAAAATACATTCATTTAAAATATGTGTAACGTGATGTAAAATAAAAGGGCAGCATGATTTAATCATTTCTAAATTTACTCCATCACTACTATATGCTCTAGAATCTAATTTACTTATGATTTGTTCTACGGTATCACATGTTAGTGTGGTAAATTTAAATTTAGGATTGGAAGAATCGCAATCAACATCACACGCTAAAAAAATCTAAGAGTTGTCATTAATTCTATTAACATCAGATATGGTCAGCGGTATTTCAGGTGGCGTCGATCTTCCGATTCCCATATTATATTCAATACACGGAATTACGCCACTTTCAGTAATGATTAATGTTTCGGAAACCACAACCGGATCTATAAGTAAGGCGGATGTATTTGATAATCTAGTGGGCTCATTAATTAGTTGCGTCAATCCTAAAGACTGAAACATTCACTTTAATGTGACAACCGTGGAGTGTCTACTAACAGATAGTCAATGTTGAAATCTCCAAGACAGCAAACCCATTCAGTTATGGGGAAACAATACGAAAAGGAATCTTCAATTTCATTCAAAAAAGCTTTATAGTCAAAATCCGGAGGCGTATAAACCTATTGCTATTTGTTGTGTAGATGTATTAAATAGAAGCCAAGTTTGCTCAATATCACTTTTGTTGACTTTAATTTTTTAATTTTTTTATTAAGGAATAATTAGTTATTCAGTATAATTTTAAATAGTGTTTTTAAAATTACATTTTTTTTTCTACTTTTCTCACAATACGAGCTAATTAGATTTGTTTTAATTTAGAAAGACAGATCCCACAGTAATTTGCAATTGACGATATAAGTGCCTCAACAAGCACTATTTTATTATTAGCATATGATGTATAGCCGTCTACACTGTGTCATCTTATTTTTCTTAACCCTACTACAGTTTTCGAGTGCTCTAAGTAAGTTAAAACAATTACAAATTAATTATTGATTAAAACAAATTTTAGTTAAATTTGATATTTGTAAGAGATCAGATTTCAACTTTGACAATTGCTTAAAATTGGCCATACAAAATGCGTTACCCATTCTTCGAGAAGGTGAATATTACTTTCGATGCCGATAGTTTCTTCAGTATTAATAATATCCATTAGGTCTACTAGAATACAACATTCCGCCAATTGAGCCGTTAAAAATTGCACAATGGACAATCGATGGAGTACCTCCCATGGGTTTTTACCATAAATACAAAAATATAGAAATTTATAACTTCTCACTATCAACAATCAACAACCTTGTGTAAAATGGGGAAATATCGAGACTTCCAAAAATTAACATAAGTTGTTTTTAGTTCAAGAATTACGGAAAACGATTTTTTTCTTCAAATTGACGCATCGATTCCAAGGTTCCTTTGCAGAGCAGATTATGTATTTAAAAACTTTATTATTGATGGAGCTGATCTCAGTAGCGAAGGGAAGGTTGATTGGTTTTATGGTAGGTATTAAACATTTCTTGACCAAAATATATTTTGTCTTTGTTATTTGTGACATGATCGTATTCACTTTCGATGGGTTAATTTAGCCACTGTCCTGTAAAAATTTAAGAACTTAATGAGTTCTGTACAAATTTAATAGGTGTTGCATTTGTAAGAAATGATTCTTTATTATCTGTTTTAAATGTTTGGTAGGTTCAAAATTTCTTGAAGTTTGAAGATTGTATACAGAAACATGTGTCTCGATTTATGGTTTTGCGGCGTATCTCAAGAACGGCTTGAGATAGGAATTTGCGGTTTTCGCGTTCTTGCGCTACTTCTTTATGAAAGGAAAATGGACTAAAGAAAATTATCATGGCACACTTCGTTTCTGATACATAGGGCGATATTGAAAATTTGTCATTTATATACCTTTTAGCTGCACCGCTACTCCAAATGTCCCCAACGTCTTAATAATGGCGATGAAAGAAAACCGTATCATGGCAGATCAAGTAGTGGGACCTGAAATGCGATGCGCGATTAAATTTAACATGCAAGTTTATGTTATGGCCTTGACGTCCCTACGAAAATATGTTGAAGGAAGTGGAGCTGATGAAGTAGGGGCGGGTCTGTAACGGTGGAAAAACAAATGCACCGGTCCTTAAAGCTCACACGTATCTGACCCTTCAACAACTTAAGTTATCCACAATGCAAAATTTGCGAAACACACTTTGGACAGCCTGAATTATAAAACTTTGTTGAATCAAAAAACCCGCGATGGAGGGGAAAACAAACAGATGCAATTATTGCTCAACAGTTACATGGAACAGTTTCATACACTTTTGGTGGTCACTCGAGCAACAAGGGAAAATAATTTCCAGGTACATCTGGCTGCGACGGAGCAGTTGATGAAGTATATCTTCGCGTACGGTCAACAAAATTATGCTCGTATGCTTCTGTTGTACCTTAGTACCACTCGCTACTTGAAGGACTTTGGGCGTTTGACAAAAATTTTTATAACTATTATCAGCAACCCACAGGCGCATTCCTCTTAGGACTAAATCGCGGGAGCATTCAATTGAGCATGAGAACAAAAAACTATAGGAACTAGTAGGAACAAAACAAAACGATATGTTTCTGGACCGTTATTTCTTATTGTCGCCAAAGTGTTAAGACTCGCAGATGAATTTAAGTCTTTTTAAGATTAAAAGGAGCAGTTACGGGGTAGTACCGAGTAACAAGTCGCTTATATTGTACAAGAACGTGTCTTTACTGGAAGAACCCATTTTGGCCCACGGTAAATAGTAATTTGGCGAAAGGTCGGATTTGTACAATCTTCTAACAAAACATGTCCTCTGCGACAGAATTGGCCCGAAGTTGTTTAAAAGTTTTGACAGAAAACAACTGGTTAAGAAAAAAAAGAGTGATAACACGGACACTATTTGCCTCGAAGGGCACGATGTTTTTACCCGATGGCAAGTCAAAAGTTTTACGTCACTTGGAGAGCATGAGTACAAAAGCTGAAACGTCCAGGAGGTCTGATCAAGATGAAGAGCAATACGTGCTGAACAAAGTCATTATAATTGCCGGTAGGTACATGGGTCGTTAATTGCAAAAGTCTGACATGAGAACTTGTGAAAGCTTTTTAAAAAAGTTTTCGAAAAAACTGATGGTCGCAAAGGAGGATTTTAATGATATCGGATTGGTTCTTGACCAATACTTAGGAAATTTCATTAAAGAAGGCATGGGAAAAAAAGGATAAAGGGCTTTGAAAAACGTCATGTTGTAGAAACTATGATGATAAAAGACATTTCTTTGGAAAGCTTGCCAAACCAAACAAAGGAAATAGCAGAGATTACATTCTATTTACGCAAAACTGTTTTAAAAGCTTCAAATGAACGTATTTGTTGTATAAGGACTATGGTATTTGGGATTTTCACGAAAGGCAACATTAAAATTCATAAAAATCTAGAAGTATCTTCCCTCGACATGGACATTCTTATACTTCTCATTCACTTGTAAAAATCCTTGCCTGAAAAAGTGGACTTTCTCACAGGACGGAAGAACGATCTCTGCTTGATAAAAGTACGTCTAATTCTCGAAAATTTGGGACCTTAAGGGCTGGGTTGTCTAAGAGTGGGACGTGCTTAGCGGATGTGATGTGACGGACAGTTTCTTAGGAAAAACCGAAGGTTTTTATTCTAAAGCATTTATGGAATTCGACAGTGATGTGTTGGAACCATTTTGCGATTTGAGGAAATCCGATGTTTATCCCAAATCAATAACAATGGCCATGTTGGTAAAGTCGTCTGTCGCCTGTGCAAGAATAAGGAATATGGTTCTGTAGAATCTCACCCATGGCACCTTTATGCCCATAAACAGTAAGAGCAAGGGCAGATTCGACCTATGCCGTCTCTGGTATTAATGATAAGACGTGATCAATACGTGATAAGGATCGTCGGATCTATGTTTTCAATTTTAATCAACTTTCAAAATGTTTGCTAAATTTTGCTGTGGTGGTATTTGCTAAGGATTGTAAAAACAACAGTCGGGCGTAATCAAAAAGCTTAGCGCGATTTTTGACAGAACCGTACGAGATACGAAAAAGTGTATAAGGGCCTTTCTTGTGGAAAATTTAGTCCTCCACAAACCTATTTGGATAATAATTGACAGCTTGAGTTGTTTTCAAAATAAAATGAAAAAGCGGGGGGGATTTGGAAACAAGATTCATTTTCTATAGTCATTATTATGCCATTATTATTATGTCACAGGTGTGATAAACACGGTTTTACTGACTGTTATATTTGGTTTATACATTGCACTGTCGTTTTATACAGCTATATTTCCTAAAACATCATAGAAGTACTTTTTCTCTTTATTTTTTAAATGGCCTGTTGCATTCCACCTTATACCACATGCTTTGCGATGTCATGGTTTTAAAGACGTCAAGATTGGAATAATAGTTCTTAGTATATGTATTAATAGTAGTAAGACGTTCTATAACTCTTGCTCATTATTTTTAGATAACTACCAATTCCAAGTTAACCTTACTGGCCAAATATCTGATCGTGTGACAATAACATCAGTCGATTACGCAACCCTCAATATCGGCGCATTTGCAACAAGCTTTAAAAGTATCGATATGGACATAGGACAGAGAACAGAAAACTTTATCAATGAAGGTGGAAAATCCATCGCATATAAAGAGGAAGGCAGTTATGATGTTTTATACGGATCTGGAATAGGGAATGTAACAAATGCTATTTTTGCATTATTTCGGTTTGAAGAATTCTTTCCAAAATAATGTTCCTGTAATGTGATTAGGTTTTATTTGTGCATACTTAAAATAAACAGAATACAACCCTTATTTCAGTAATTATATCGACTAAGTTTAACTATATGTGCCAGAAAACACTGAAACATTCCAGACTAGTTCAGTTTTTCGTTTTGATTCTTGAATGCTGTCTTACAGGTCCGTAGGTACCTATCCATCTTTGTCTAAAAATGCGCTCATAAGCGTAGAGTTTATTATCATTATGAAGGGCCAATGGCACATTTTCATCAGTTTCGAAATAAATTCCTCGTGGATTTCTAAATACCGTAGCGCGTTAATATCTCGTTCATAAATTCTGTTGGCTGTGCGACTTCCAAAAATAAAACACGACACCACAACTTCAAAGCGTCTTTGCTGTACCCTTTCAGAAATTAGTTGGTGACCTTCTGCGGCCAAATTTATTGTATTATGGAGACTGAAAATTCCCAAACTTGAAAAATAAGATTTACCAGACTAGATACCCAATATTCCAAAAGATTCATCAGTATGCAGTTGTGGTAAATACAATTGGCAAAATAACATTCGGCGCTCGCCATCGCCGGGGCCTAAATGTTAAACTATGTGGAATTTATAAAGGTGATATTTATATCTCTTCAAAATTCTGTGAGCATGAGACTGGGACACACCAATTGCTTCCTCTAGTTCTAGGATGAAAGTGTGGCTTCTGCATGAACCAATACGTTCATTTCGTTTCTCTCTCTATCTGGTTGGGTATATGCCTTAGGATGGGGCTTGATGAATGATTCGTGTTCTACTAAATGTGATTTAAGGCGGGAAAATAAGTCTGTGAAAGTTTGACGTCTCTCTTGATATCTAATATGAACAATGGAACTCCTAAGATATTATCTCTGCCATAGCGGCCAAACACGTTACCTTTGTAAATATAATTCCGAACCTTCCTGGAGATTTTCATTAAACTGTATAAAACAAACCAACATATCATGTTTTTCATTATTTTCCTAAATCGCCATTATTATAAAAAAATAAATTAAATTCGGGATGCTGAATGTTCGGAAATCCAATGGTAGATCATAAACTCTCGAATTCCTGCTCCCCTAATTATTTTAGATAAAAACTCTACAGGAAATTTTCTTTAAAGGATTGAATTCTCTACCACATGAAACTATTAGAAATATTTTACCGCTTAGGAAAATTTATGTACCATATCTGCACATTATCAGGATAGAAATGAAATGTCAAAATGACACAAACTTCCAAACGCCAAAATCTAAATAATAAAAAAAATAGGTTAAAAAATAAAGTAGATTTAACCGTCTAAAAAATTAACCAAAGCTATTTATTTTTAGAATTACTATCAAATTTGAAAATAGTGGAACGTTGCTTCCTTTGTGTAATTGTGACAAAAATTATAAAGCTAACATTCAAAGGAATGTGTTTAAAGAATGAAAATACTACAAATATGTTAACTGCAGTTGATGAAAATCCTAGAATAAATATCAATAATAATTAACAATTACAAAAATTATAGCAAATGATTAAATAAGTCACCATTTTGCGCTAAGCTAACGTTGGTAAGGATACGATGCGTTATTTTCGAGGATTCCTCGCTGATGCGGGTCTTTAAAACCTCTAAATCTTCAAAACCCTTCAGAAGTGAAAATTTTAGATTTTATATATCCCCAGAAATAATAGTCATTTGGCGAAAGATTTCCAGATCTTGGAAGGCACCGAATTGCAAAATTTGGTCCGATTACACAGTTATTAAAACTGTTATTAGTGAAGCCTTTAACCACTTTACAGTAAATCCAAAAACCTACTCGTGCTTTAACTTTCCTTATAAAAGATGGTCCAATAATGTGTTGTCCAATGCTTCTACTCAAACATTAATTTTCCGAATACATTGAGATCGGCCTTCAACAACAATTTCAGGTCGTTTTGTTGACCGAATCCTGTAGGTTTGAACGTTAGGTTCAATATTTAACAATAATGTACACTCATCCGCAAAATAAATGTGTTGTAAAAATTGTGGGCCCAGATTAGCCTTCCACAGCATCTCATAACAAAACTGCTCTTCTATCAAAATCCCCCTCAAGCAAGTCCTGGTCTCACAGAAGTTTATACGAATGGAAATTAATCTTTTAAACAAATTTCATTGCGGTTGTATTATGCATTCGCAACTGGTTCGCAAATTCTCGAGAACTTATACCAGGATTTTCAATTACAGTTAACACAATTATGGTATTTTCATTTTCAAGCACATTTGTTTGAGTATTGGAACACACAAAGGAGGACCGTTCGATTACTTTCAAATTTGGTAATAATTATTCCGATTGTAGTATGGTTTGTAACCGGGCGGTTTGGATATTTTGCGCTAAATATGGCACTTACTGTGCGCATTCTATTGCCGAAATAAAACATTTTTATAGTTTCTATTCTTTTAGAGACGGTATACGACATTTTAAGTATATTGTTTTTTAAAGAAAAGTATATGTAGACTTTTTATCTAAAATAGTTAGGGAAGCAGGAATTCGAAGCTTTATTATTTTTCAAAAAATAGTATCTCCTATGGTGCGTCCTACCATTCACCACCCGGTATAGAATATAGTGAAATAGAAACTCCAAAACAACAAAAATATTTTACTGATAATCAAAAACTGGCAATGAGCTTGACAAGTAGGCACTTGTGCCTAACCTGGTCAAAAGCATTTGAAATATTTAAAGCTACTACAACTGTTTCACCGGACCTCTCTAATGTGTTACTTCAAAGTTGGGTGACATGAAAGCTCACCAGTTGAACGACTCTGTCTGAACCCAAACTGGTGGCCGTTTAGGACTCGAGGAACGAAAGTAGTTGGTGGTTGAAAGCTTTTTCCATGACTTTCGACAGAATGGAAGTGGTCGATAGTTTGAGGGAAACTCTCCAGATGACAAGTTTATTGATAATTGATTCTAGGGGTTTGTAACGAAAGTGGATTGGTTTAATAGCGTATGGGGTAGATTTGGGCGACGGCACAATTTTATCATAATCATTGAGGCATGAATCTGATGCAAAATAATCGACAGAGAGGTTGGCTTTTTCAGCAGGACCGGCTACTACAGCTCCGTCGCGAGACATCTTAGGAGGAAAGGAAGATGTTTTTACTGATGGCTTTACCTGATGACCAAAATTTACGACCATCCAAAGGACATGAGACTAATTCTTTGCATTTACGTCCTTCAAACAACTTATTGACCTTGGTGATAATGCTTTCGCAACTATTACTTGCAAAAATATAGTCATGCCACGGGAAGGTTGCAAAAATATTTCGCAGTTCGCTCCAGTTAGCTGATTTAAAACACTACTAAGTTCTATCCGTTTCTTGAGTAACAACAGGATCGGACACAGAGGAAGCTTTTCGATTAGGCAGTGTTCTGATTGTCCCAGTTGGGGAAGAATTCTTGTTTTATAGGCAAGTGGGTTAGTTGTAAGGAATAGGTCCAGGAGATGTGGAGTATGGTTAGGGTTGTCAGGGATTCTGGTTGGTTCGGAAGTGACTTGTGTGAGATCACAGGATACAGCAAATTCTTTTACACTATGACCTGCAAGATTAGTGTTAGATGAAAATTGAAGCCAATTGGAGCTTTGGGCATTAAAATCTACCAAAATTGAAATATCGCAAGATGGAGGTTGACAAGAGGTAGTCTATTTTTAGACTAAGGTAAACAAAAGTATCTTGGAAGTTATTATCACAAACACAATGACCAGAATGTTTGAAACAAATCGCGTCAAATTTGTTATTTTCCAAAGTGGGCATCCTCCTACAACCTACGTCCTTGGTATACGAACATACCCCGTCTTTAAGACGAGAGTTAGAGTGGAGGTTGTATCTGGGAAATTGCAGATCAGGCGAATCAGTGCTTCCAATTGAGACTTGGTTTTCTGATAGAAACAGAATGTCCGGTTGTTCAAGGTATTGATGAACAGCATTAAGATTCGACCTGATACCACGTATGTTGCAGTAATGAATCCGAATGTTGGTACTTTCGATGATCGAGATCGTTTGAGACGTGCCCCTCCCGGGCGTCCGAATGAGGCAGAATGTTATTCCTAGCAGATCTTGATCATCTTAGTCTTGATTTTGGCATTGACGAATTTTTGTGCCACACAGAATGCTTGGGATGGATCGATGAATGGACGTGGGAGTGTGGGCGTCTCGCCTTACTGACCTGGGGTATAGCGTTTGCTTTAGAACTCGTCATTTTAAGGGTTTAACCATTAAAATGCCACGCTTGGCTAGTGCTCGATAGCGAGTACATGAGGAATAAAGGAGAAAGTGACCGGCAGTCCTTACTGAACTCAGAAAGTTGGAGCACCAATATTAAGGGGCCGATGCTAAAGGTGGTGGTGTTGCACCGGGCGGAATGGCGTATACATGCCTTCCCCCTAAGAACTTAAAATTAAAAATATACATGCATTATGTGGTCCAACAAAGTCAAAAGACTTATTTGATGGTACCTAAATTAATATTATATAAAAGAAAACTTTGCTTATGCTATAAGTGAGTACATTTGTTGCAAAAAAATTTTATAATCTATAAAAGGAATACAATTCCTAAGATTTAACATAAACAGTAACATTAAATGAAGTGTTCAGCTGTGGCACAAAAGAAACAATTTTAAACAAAATGAATAATAATACTCATCACAAAAGCTTCAAATGAGAACTTAACAAAAATAATGAAACATATTGTATAATCAATTTTAACCTATTTAACTGAAAGTTTGTTTAAACATACTAACGCTCTAAGTGATTATACGAGTAATAAATCGCTTACGATAAAGAAAAAGAGATACAATGCTTAACATTTAACATATTTTTTTACGTACAATACTGTAGCCAAGTCTCAACCCTTTTAAAACCACCTATCCTATTCATATTTATATTCTCAGGAAGCGAATTAAAGAGCTGTAGTGTTTCACATTTTAGCGTTCTAAGTCCGTATTTATTTTAATAATATGGCACAACAAAATTTCTTCTACGGGTTTGGTGTGTATAATCATGTCTTACTTTATATTCATTGTTACCATAATGTTGAATTAAATTCAGGTATATTTATAAAAACCAGCTGATCTCAATGTGTCAGTTTTATTCAGTAATTGCTGTCTATTTAGATGTCTATTCTTATTAATTATTTGAATAATCCTTTTTACAAGCAATACAGTTTTTTCATATACATGTTTTCAGGACTTCCCAATAATGATTCCACTAGCAATTTGTACACTAACCTTCTAGGCTTTGTATCCACCACAAATCTATTTAATAGATACGTGTAGCTCGTCATTCTTCAATTTATATATATATATATATATATATATATATATATATATATATATATATATATATATATATATATATATATATATATATATATATATATATATATATATATATATATATATATATATATATATATATATATATATATATATATATATTATGTAGTGCACGTTTGAAATTGTTCTTTACTGACAGTTACTTGGCTTTAGCAAGCAAGAGCAGGTATGTATTTTTATGTTCCTATTCTTAACCTTTCCATGTGAGTAGTAGAAAAAAACCATCGCTACAATTTTTTCTTCATTTATGGAGATATTTCTTCCATGCGCCCATCTCATTACAGCATTGACTACCTCTTGAATAGTTTGTTTACACACTTGTACATCTTTATGAGAAAAGGACAGCACTACGACGTCTGCATAAAGGTACATTTCTGCTTTCTTAATCAACTTGAAGATCTCGTTTATGTATATGAGAAAAAGTATTGGACCCAGGTGGCTACCTTGAGGAACTCCATAATCAGTAAATGTAATTAGTAATTTTTCAGTACTAATAGATATTTTTAAGCTACGTCAATTTCTCTAACACGGACAATATACTAATAGGCCTATAGTTCACATAATCCGTTAGATCTCCATTTTTATAAGTTGACCTAGTTACAACTATATTAAATGCGTACTGAAATACACTGCTTTTAATGGATAGATTTAAAAGGCCTACTATTACATTTGTCAAGGTGTCTACATTATTCTTAAGATGTACGGGGTGGCCAACTAAGAATGCGAGGTACTGTATCTGGGAAACTGTCTATCGTAGAGACTTGTGCAGAAAAAAAGGTTATTACTAAAACGGCCAACACAAAAAGCTGGAAAATATTTTCAAGTTTCTGAAATGGCCGCTAAGAGGCGTAATTGCAATCTTGAAACTAAAAAGTGATGTTTTTGTGAATTTTGCTTTATTAACCTAATAAAAAAATAACTGAGCTTTGAAGCAGAGGATAATCTGAACTTTTTTTGTTTGACACTTTTTGACGTATCTATAAAAATAAAGCAGTGGGGGGTATTCAAAGGTGTCCTTAAATAACCCCCTGTATCTTCGAAACGGCTAAGCCGATTTTAACAAACGAAAATCGCTTAAATTTTTATTTTTTTTTGATTATATTTTTCTGGAATTGTTTCTATTAT
This sequence comes from Vesta saturnalis, assembly GCA_036346205.1. Lineage (NCBI taxonomy): Eukaryota > Metazoa > Arthropoda > Insecta > Coleoptera > Lampyridae > Vesta > Vesta saturnalis. The sequence goes on along the minus strand of JARFJB010002411.1, from coordinate 293,517 downwards.
GTAAGTTGTGGCCCTAAAAAGGACCGATTTAAACGAGGAAGGTTTTTAATGCCCCCGTAAATGCTGACCATCACGCTGTATGCATTGCTGAAACCTCTCATGACTAGACGAAACTGCAGATTCAATTTCGGCTCTCGGTATGTTACGTATTGCGTTATGAATCCGGATTTTCATATCTTCTCTAGTAGTAGGTTGAGTCCGAAACACGACGTCGAATATGCTCTCGCACATTAATAGCAAAATGTGCTGGGCAACCATCCAACTGCAAAAACAACTTTTACCTTGTTTCCAGAGGCACATCTTCCAACAGCAACGGTAATTTGTTGGCCAAAATGTCAAGAAATACATTGCCATTTAGGGGTTGTTCGAAAAAATATGGCCTAATAATTCTGCCTCCCAGTAAGCCACACCATACGTTAAAACTACAACGTCCTTGGCGCTGAAATTCACGCAACCAATGGGGATTTTTTCAGACCAAGAATGCATATTGTGCAGATTAACGCTCCCGTCACTACTGAAGGTGACTTCATCGGTCCAAAGAATTTGAAATAAAAATTCTCTATTTTCGCGTATTATGCCTAACAATGGAAATAGTCTAACCTCCGATCAAAATCTTCCCCTTTCAAGGCCTGATGCAAAACGACATGATATGGGTGCATTCTTAAAGTAATTAAAAAAAGTTTAAACGAATACCTATATATTCTGATGGCCATTAGAACTTACCTATGGTCCTTCAAAATACTTTGAACCGTTGTCCGTGATATACCCAACTCAGTGGATAATGCCCTTGTGCTAACATGAGGATTTCCTTCAATATAGTCCAGTACACGGTTAATATTTCCTTGGGTTCTTCCAATTCTTTGCCGTTGAAACGTAGGCCAAAAACTACCATTGGTACGTACACTCGCCACTAATCGGGGAAAAACCTTTACATCGCAAGGACGCCGATTTGGATATCAAACCGCGTAAACTCTTTTAGCTACTGCGGCATTCTGAAGACATTCAAAATAAACCGCAAGCATATCAACAGCTTCATTATTCGTAAAACGCATTTTGAAAGCTCAAAAATTGCTCAAAGTAACGCGAAAGTATTGACAACTATTGACAACTTGAGGATTATGTATGTTTTGTTTAGGTATCTGTTTCCATTGCCTGCTTCTATTAACTGTCTTTTTCGTATATATCCATAGTAAATATGCATTTAAACAAACAAAAAATAGGCCTTTCGTATAACTTTCAGCATTGCTTCCTTGCCCGTAGTTATCTCAAGAAGGGTGATTTTATTCTGGTGTATAAATTTACAAACATTTAAACTTGCAATCTCTAGTGATTTCAAACAGGGTGATTCCATTCTGGTGAATAAATTTACAAACATTTAAAATCACAATTTCTAGGTAACCTATTCAGAGCCGAAATTGAAGCTGCAGTTTTGTCTACCCATAAAAGGCCTCAGCAATGCACAGAGTGATGGTCAGAATTTCGAGCATTTACGGGGGCATTAAAAACCTTCCTTCTTTAAATCGGTCCTTTTTGGGCCAAATCTTAGATAATAGAAACAATTTCAGAAAAATAGTTAAAAAAAAAAAAATTTATGTGATTTTCGTATAAGGTTTTCTTTGGCCGATATTTTAGGTTAGGAACAAGAAAAAAAGTCATACCAATGCATTTAATTTTTTTGAGAAAATTAACTGTTTCTGTTGAAATGTCGAACAAAACCCTCTAGCGACGACATGTGAAACTAACAAAACCTCAATTATTTTGATATTTGTAACCCAAGAAAAGCCCTTTTCAACGCGCCCAAGTTTGCTAAAATCGCATTAGCCGTTTAGAAGATACGGGGGGTGATTTAAGGAAATCTTTGAATATCCCCCACCACTTTATTTTTATAGATACGTCAAAAACTGCCAAACAAAAAAGTAGTTCAGATTATCCTCGACTTCAATGATCAGTTATTTATAGCAGAATACACAGAAAAATCACTTTTTTAGATTCAATATTGCAGTTACGCCCCCTAGCGGCCTTTTCAAGAACTTGAAAATATTTTACAAGTTTTTGTATTGGCCGTTTTATTAATAACTTTTTTTTTTCGCAAGCCTCTACGATGGATAGTTTCCCAGATACAGTACCTCGCATTCTTAGTTGGCTACTCTGTACTACATTTCGAAAATTATCGTAGCCTGCAAATTTTTTTATTTTAATATTGATTTGGATTACTATCGAAACAATATTTATGTTACAAAGAGGTATGCACAAATTTAGGTCAATGTTGTTTTGATATAGTGCCGGTATAATATGATTACAATTGGATATTTCACTTCATCATTGAAAATATTTGCAATTTTATTGACTAACTGAGTTTCGGATGTCGTTCTCCTTAAGTGATTAAGTATTTTTCCTTCTACGTTTTTGGGTTTTCTTCGTGTTAATATAAAATTAATCATCCCAAAAGTGGGATTTGTTGCAATTTGGTATTCTTTTCCTAAAGTGGGTGTTCATCGTGTCGCGAATTTCATTATTTAGCTTATTTTTAAAGTTTTTAATAGTTTCGTTAAATTCAATTTTGGTTGGATTAGATTTCCATCTCTGATATAGTTTATCCCTTTCTTTAATCTTGTAATACAAATTGGGAGTAATCCACGGATTATTATTCCCCGGCTTAGTACTTCCTTGAGTAGGATCCTGTCGACTTTTGGCATATATGTCATTTAATGTTAATAGAAGAGAGTTAGCATAAGTATTTACATTATCATTTTTAATTTTACTCAAATCTTGATCCGTTATCATCTTATTTATTTGACGTGTATTTAATTTTTTTATAGAATTATTTGCCAACAGAACATTTTTGGCATTGACTTCTTCCTCAATATGTAATGTTATGAGATAGTGATCTGAAATCTTGTGCTCCACTGCCAACGATTTAATATTTTTGAATATAGTGGTCAATTAAAGATTGTTTCGTTTCTTCACGCCTTAATTTCCTCCCATGTAATATCTTGTGTAGCCGATACGTACCCTAACCCAGAGAGCATGATTTCATACTAACATACCATCGGATTACATTTCTCTAATAGATCAATATTAGCATCGCTTAATACTATCCTTTTCGTTTACCTTTAGTTTAATTTCTAATTCGTTTATAAATTGTCTTACTTTCATATCTGGGGGCCTGTATATGAAAAGTATATTAACATAATTATCATCGGGAAATATTATTTACCATCAATACTTTCAAAATTTAGACCGTTTCCTAACTTATTCTCAAATTCTATGCTATTTTCAATTGCACACTAACCCTCCATCAGCTTTTTTGGGCTCTAGCCATTAATTGAGTACGCAAAGGTATCGCCTTGTTTAACATTTACCGCTGATATTATAATGTCAAAATTACATGCACTAATTAGCACTAATAATTCATCAAAATGCTTATTTATGGATCATGTATTAATGTGAAATATATCGAGTGTTTTGTTACTGTTTACAGTTTTAGTAAATGTTGTCCATTCACCAATATCTACGCAATTTTTCAAAATTGATTAACTTGTTTTCGTACGTTTCAAACCCATTCGTTTTTTGATTAAATGATATTACATGCAGTTTATGTAAAAGTTTATTTAAAATTTAGTATCTATCTAACACTCACAAATATAAATATAGATAAACGCTTACATTCGATATATTTTCACGTTAACACAATCACGATTACTTTCAATTTAAATATATGCCCACGTCAGCCAATAAATTAATAACAACAACTTTATCGTTTTCAAGAATACGTCCAATTTTAACCCATATAAGCTTAAGCTTAAGCCATATTCCTCGCATCCTTATAAAATATAAATTAATCTGTTTTTCATAGACAGAGGTTCATTAAAGTAAATTTTATTAATACCTTTTTTCATCGTTAGCTATATTACGCCCGCACAATCGTCCTTTGCTTAGAAAATGACAGCTGCCAAATTATCGCCATAATGCTTTCTCATATATGTAAATAAATAACTTCAAAGCCCACAATACCTAAATTTGAGTCATATCCGTTTTTAAACACGATAATTTCTTATTTTTGATACGCCATTTTAAATTTTTTAATTCCTAAAGAGCTTAACCCGCAGCTTGTCGCTACCACTACTGTAACGTAGTTTGTCGCACGTGAGCGTTTTGCTCACACTTATCATCTGAAGCATTTTTAAAGGTAAACTACGGGTAAATAAGGAATGTTTGTAAGGTAAATTGTTTATTTTCTAACAAATTAAGTTTAAGTATAATATCTTATGGATTATATTGATACGTGTAAATTGTGGTTTATGAATTTATGGTCTTTAAGTTACGACTCACCTTGTATGTTGTTGGAAAATGGCAACATTGCTACTAAAAATCGTTTTAAATTTAAAATGTTTCAAACATGTGATTACTTTAAAATCTTTGGATTGGTGAAAATAATCAGGCTATTGTTCTTTTGGTTTTCTGGTACCTTCAGATAAGAAGGAAAACGCCATTTTGGCAAAAAGAAATTGAATGCGTAGTTAGAAGCACATGTAAAATTTGGAAAAGGTTAAAAATTTGATTGAATTTTTCAGGAAAATTTTAACTCAGCCTGTCGCTGGTTTTAATCGTTTCCATATAAATAAATCCTGTTGGGATTTCGAAGTTTAGTTCGGCTTTAATTTTTTTTGTTTCTACTACACCTTAGCTTCGATCAAGAGGTAAGCTACTCACTTTCTTTTCTTATTTACTAGACATAGCTTTGAAATGCATGCGTACATGTTTTGAAATTTTTAATACAGCTTAAAGATCATATTTTATAAAATTTGGGTATCGATTAAAATTCTAACACAGTTATCTTATATGGGTTCTTTTTGGTCCTTTACACATTCACTCAAGATTAACATATCTTGTGCTTCCATAAGGAATAATTAAACCGTTTATGACAGCACATTTGGATATCATTCGTCCGAGGTGTGAAATATTAGTTATGGGTCTTCGAGCCAGAATGGAAACAGTCTACGATTACTCCTTCTCATAGTACCTTCCGAATTAACTGAAGAAATATACGTTACACCTACGACTAGTTTCTGATAAGTATTATTGTTACATGCATACAAAATTTACCTGTGGTGAGTGACTTTTGATTGCTTTTCTACATAACGAGGCTCTCGTTATCTGTACTTTACTGAAAGTCTTAACCATTACATTACTGTGCTTGCTACTTGTATTAGTGTGTTTCCGCAATTATCTTAATCCTGAAATTAATGCTTATGCTTTATTGTTAAACATTTTCTTAGTAATCGAGAGTAATACTATACATTTGTACCTGTAAAAGATAATTTGGGTTATTCCAAAGTTTTGCTTATACTTATATTTAACTTTGCAATAGAATTTATATTTTATCTATCAACTTTTCTTATATACTAGCTTTATTCTGATAAATAACCGTAATTGTTCAACCGTTAGAACTACCTGTGTTTACTGTACATATGCAACAGCTGTTTGTCGACTGAATGCTACTCATTGTGTTTAAATATACAATGTATGTAAAAAAAAAATTATGCTAACTGCTGGGGTTTCAATTACTGTGTAAATCAAATTGAATATCTATTTATTATCATTGGGGTTGTATAACATTTGGTATTTTTTTTTTCTGATTACAATTTTAATATTTGTTTTGTATAAAACTGTTTGAAGTAGGATTTACTAATTTGAATCTTTTGTTGGTAGCCCTATGCTTACTAATAAATGGGTTATTTTGTGTTGCGCTTTATTATTAATTCTTGTACTGCAATTCCCAATCCGGTAATAAACTTGACCTTTCTAAATTTTCTAAATGCTTCATGCTTATTATTTTGTCTGTAATGCTCATAGTAATTTTACTGAAGAATATTTTGTGCTTACATAAGTAAACAACAGGCTAGACATCTAGTGCTAATTTTCGCTTTATATTTGGGATTTATTTGCGTCCGGTTGATTGGAAACTGATAAATTAGTCCAACGGAGAGCTCTTCGTGGAATATCGGTATACAAGAATTCAATTTCGGATAATTGTAGATATATGTTTGGGTATTCTTTTCTTTTAGGGTCAACACTAGATGCCGAACCGTATTGTGTCTGAGTAGGTAAATTTTTAAGTAAATTTCATAGTTTGTTTTCAGTTGTGCTGGTTTATTTCGTAGATATATTGTCTCTGATTATATTTTTGTGTTAGATATTTACGAAAATTTAATTATTATTATAACATTTATACTATTTTACGTTGGGGTATATTAAATAAGTGGTGTTAAACGATTGTAAGTTCTTTCATTAATCCTGTGATCTACGATCAACTTCCTAGCCAGTCCTTTGTCAGTGTGGACTTAGTTCACCATTTTCTTTCAGCTGTCTCTTTTGTCCTATGTGGCCGTAGCCCTTTTCTTGATAGAGGGGCGATAAAGAATTAAATCAAGTGGTGCCCTTTTTAAATTTTATGTATCTCTTTTCTCCTGCCAAAACGCCCATGCATCCAAGTGCTTAACAGACCGACTGAGCTTCCGGCTAATTCCTTATTCCTTGTTACGGCACCTTAGCCACAATTTCTACCAATATCCTTTTGTGCACGTAACAATATGTATAGATAAATCAATATCATGCATAATTTATTTTTGACATTTATTCTTTATAGAGTCGTGTCAAGCATTGTTCGCATATAGATATCGCATATTCGTTGCACAGGTACTTCGGACATTTGCAACATTCTTTTTCGTTTTCCTGTTTTTACGGTGGGGACGTACGGAGCATATACCAGAACTCCTAGCACTTGTACTTGGCTGGTCCTCTTCTTTATCTCCTACTAGCATTCTAAGAGAATGTTTTGGTTGAGAAAGTAAATTTGGAATTGATAATCTTGATTGCGCGTGCGGTTTTATTAGCTCTAAAGCTAAACTGCTTAGATAGAAAGACGGAGGTCTTTCTAGCTTATCACCCGTTTTGGTTGTATAAATTATTTGAGAGTTTAAGGTAAAGCGCCCTATTAGTGACCAGTTAAGCATATGCGTGAAACATTTTACTTTGTATATTTGCTATTAAACAACCTACTATAAAAAAGAAACGTAATTCTAGTAACTCCAAAATTATACCTTTAAAAATACTGAATGGAATTTATTAAGGATTACATTTAAAATTATAAAAAAATATTAATCTCAGAAAAGCACTAGTAACCAATTACTGATCACTGAAAAATACACAAAACTCAATTAATAACCAATAAGTATACCAAATAGTGGCCAACAACTTGTAACATAAATAAAAGACTAAGTAATAATTTCTTTTCAAAAAAATTTAATAAAAAAACAATATAACCTCATGATTTCATCATTTCATTTACACTATATATGCCCCTTTTATTTATAATCTTAGGTTCAGTTATCTTTTTCATGATTTCATTCGTTCGATACCATATTATATCCACTGGATTGGGCCATTTCCAGTTAGCACCACTTTGAGTCATTGCACTAATTTTATATTCTATTTCATTCTCTTCTTCATTGATCTCTAAAATTTTTCACGGAAAATACTTATTTTCATACTTCACAATACAATAATCTCCATTACAAAAAGCTGCGATTCCTCTATCTTCTGAGTCGCTTTGTGATGAAGAGGATGCATTCTCGACTTCTGTTTCGCTTTCTATAACTATTTCAACCTTTTTTGGTTGTTTTGCTGAATTTGTTTTTATTTTTTCACTTCTCTTTCGTATGCGTTCTTCTTTCCTAATGTTTTTTTCTTCTTCCTGTTTATTTTTAATGTTTTCTTTTTTTTATAATATTCTTGCCATTGCGATGAAGATGCTACTGCAGGAACTTTTTCCTTAATTCTTCTCTGCAAGTTTTCTACATTATTTTTTGGCATTGGCCAAAACAAAGCTTTTTTAAATGGCGTGGGCACAAATTCTAAAATATTATCTTTGTTTTGTTCTTTTACAGAAGGAGATCTTTGCTTGTTTTCAAATGAAGATAATGGCGGAGTTTTATCGTACTCAAAAGATGTAACTTTTGGTGATGATTCCTTATGAATATCTATATGATCGTTAGGAGGTACTGGTGAAGATAATGGCGGAGTTTTATCGTACTCAAAAGATGTAACTTTTGGTGATGATTCCTTATGAATATCTATATGATCGTTAGGACGTACTGGTTTCACGATTGGATCAGCTACGTTTCCATCCATTTCTGAGGCGTTATCGTTAGGAGGGGGTACTGAAATTACGACTGGACCGGTTAGGTTGTCATCTATTTCTGAAGAGTTAACAAAATCATTTTCATTGAAAGGAATAACCACGCTATTGCCCTCAAAAAGAATTCCCTCCATTTTAGATATGTCTTGATTTTGCACCAGCACATCATTAATGATACGGTCTATGCTAGATGAACACAACTCCACCGAACAGTTCTGATGATTTTGTAAAGGATTGGGTTCATTGTGTAAGGACATTTGTCTATGCTCTAAGTCACTTTTCATTTTCATTGAGTAACTCTAGTATTGAAATAAGCTTAGATCTTCAATGTCACCATTCCAAATATCATTACTATTTTGGAACAATTCAATTTTTTCCGGGATATCATGTTGAATTCGTTTTAGAACAATGTTGATAATATTCAAATCTTCATATGTATCGTTACCATTATTACTGGGTGTTGCCAAATCAATTTTGAAATATTTCTTAAAATCGATATTTGCAACGTTAAAGGGAAACAAACCAGTAGCTCTGAAGCCATTTGAAATTATTTCTGATTTATTTTGCATGTTACTTAAGGATTTTTCTAGAAGTCCTGCAAAGTCTTCTCTGCCAATTTTAGCTCCATTATTTTCGATCCGCCAGTTAAGCACTACTTTCTTCCAAGACATTTTTAATGGTCTAAAAAATGCAACGTCCAATGGCTGAATAATATGAGTTGCATTGGGAAATAATGCAACCAAAATAATGGAATTTTTAGAACAAAATTCGCTGAGATTTAGTGTAAGATGAGAAGAATGCCCGTCAACAAACAAAATTACAGGTAACGAAATTTTGTTTCCCACTAACCATTTGTAAAATATATTAGTGATGTACTCAAAAAATGTTTCTCCCGTCATCCATCCCGAATCACTTCGTCCTAGCCCCCATGATGCAGGTGCTTTATTACTTATTTTTGCAGGAATACGCTTATATGGAAAAACAACCATGGGAGGGGGAAATTGTCCGGAAGCGTTACAGATGATAAGTGTTGTTAAGCATTCTTTATCATCATTACTAACAAAAGAGTAAACAGCCTTTTCACCCCGTGTTACTAATACTCTGTTATCCTTTGGGCTCAAAAAAAGGCGGATTCGTCACAATTATAAATGCGAGTTGGATCATTTAAAATAAGGTCAAATTTATTATTTTTTAAATACGTTAGTACCTCGGCATGCCAGGTTCTTATTTTATCCTCACTAAGGGCGGATGCTTTTGATAAATTTTGAGCTACTCGAATAGCAATTTCTGGACGCCTTCTTTCAAAAAGCTGATGCAATTTTTTTGTAGGTCGACCATTGGGAAATGGGTTTTCTTTATTCATGTGCTTAAAGAGTAATTCTACACTATCAGCTAGCTGAATTCTTGTTGCTGGAAAACCCATATTACTAATATGTAATAACCATTTTACTAACATTTCCTCTTCCAGCTGAGAAAGAAACGTAGCTGGTTCAGGTCTTCCTTCCATTGGTAGTTTTCCTGTTCGTTTGTACATAAGTGTTGTTTTAGGTATGTTAAAGGCTTTGCTAGCATTTCCATATAACATGCCATTTTCTATTTCTAAGAGCGCATTATCTAGCATTTCTTTCGTATACAATTTTCGCTTCTTTGCTTGTGGAGCCATCCTAATAAGAATTTTACTTATTTAGTGGAAAAAAGATTTAGGTTAGTTAACGGTATTTGTTATTACATATTAATAAATTTAACTGAATTTAATATATGGTATAATATAATCGCAAATGTAACAGATTTTTTAGCGAACAACATTAAACCATTTTTTGACCAAGGTAAAATCAAATAATGATCGATGCATTTGCTATTTACTGACCATCGTGTGAAAATTGTCATTTAAATTATTAGTTTCATTTATTTAGTGTGGTCAGTTAAAGGTCTTATATTTATTAATAAATATTATTGACAATTAGAATTGAAAATCCGTTAATATTATTACACAATTATGCATAAAACAATTTTTAGTCATCAGAAACATAGACCCAATTGTTGATCACGTTAAAATCAAATTATGACCGATGTATTTGCTATATACTGACCAACACGTGTAGGTTATAATTCAAATTATTATTTTTGCGTATTTCCTATACACAATATTGTGGTCACTTAAGGGTCTTGTATTTATTAATAGATATTATTGACAATTCCATTTGAAAATTAATTAATATTATACCAAAATTACATAAAAAACGATTTTTAGTCATCAGAAACATAGACCCAAATGTTGATCACATTAAAATCAAATTATGACCGATGTATTTGCTATATACTGACAAACACGTGTAGGCTATAATTTAAATTATTATTTTTACTTATTTCCTATACATAATATTGTAATCAGTTAAAGGTCTTGTATTTATTAATACATATTCTTAATAATATCAATTGAAAATGAATCAATATTATTATACAATCCCAAGTAAAACAATTCTTAGTTATTAGAAGCCTAGAACCATTTTTTGATCACGAGAAAGTCAATTTATGATCAATAAAGTTTCCATATAGTGACCATAATTTTATATTTGAAAAAAAATTAAAAATGTTTGAGATATTACGGTGATAATTTGGTCCAAAGTAAAGTTAATTTTTTGTTTTCGAAGTAACAGTTTGAAATAGTACATCATACGTAAAGGGATGTTTAATGGTTATGCGACAATGAATGTCTACAAATCCTAATTAGTGACCAGTAGATCAAGAATTGGGTTATAACAAAATTTTAATGGGCCTATTACTGACCAGCATATAACTTTAAACATAATTTAAAAAACTTGATAAAAACTATTTATATATAATAAGGACATCATACTAAACAGTGTACAAATAAAATATTGCTCTAAAATAAACTTACTGGATGAATTTTAGGATATCAATCAGGGAAGCAGCCTTAACTTAATGAACACATTGGACATACTGAAGTCACTGGTTCTCCCGCGCGGTTCACTATAAGATTTTCTGGCGCGAAATGTAAATAACATAAAAAAGAAAAGTTCTAAAAAACTTACAGAGAAGTATATCATAAAAATAACAAATGATTTGGTTTTCATCTAATTATTTAAAAAATCTTATTCCAGCTTGTTAAGAAGCGTAAAGGCCATCCCCGCTTTTCTATTGTAACAGAACCCTTTTCCTTGTAAGTAAGCAGTAGTAGGTTGTAAGAGTTTGTGGCATTATGTTAAAAGTGTTTTAAGTAAACGTTGTTCAGTAGGTACACACGCATTTTTTTTTCTCGCATATTCACCCGAGAGTGACACAAGGTCATGACGTGTTATAATTGTGTATCAGCGTCATAAACACATGGTCCTTCGAGCCCGATATAGTTAACTAATAATTTATTCGATGCATCACGTGAAACTCAAATTCTGAAGCGCGTATCAGAATTCTCGAAACAAACCTTCGCTGCAAGCAAGACGTTCGTAGCTACCAGCTGCCACCGAAGACAATCATAAAGGTCAGATAATCCTATTCGTTATCCTTAATTTAATCCTTAATTTAATCTTAAAACCGGTAACATGTCTACAAATGAGAGTGAATCACAATTGCATGATAATTTAAGAATTTTAAGAAACAAGCGTACATTTCTGAAACGTAATTGTACCATTTTGCAATATTTAGATAAAATAGACGCATCCGAAAATTTAAGTCAAATCCGTAGACAATATGAATTATGTGAAAAGGCTATTAATACGTTCGATGAAGTATTTGAAAATGTTTATGAAGGGGATCATGACAAAGAATTTGAGGAATTTTTCCGAGAAGGCTTTGTTTTCAAAACTAAAAGTGAATGTTACTGCATATTGTAAAGATAAGCCACAAAGCGAACCGCCATCCGTAAACCCGAATGGGTTGAAATTGCCATCTGTAAATTTACCTGTTTTTACTGGAAAGTATGAAGAGTGGCTGTCCTTTAAAGACACGTTTAACACTTTAATAGATGCAAACAATAGTTTGTCAAATATTCAAAAATTACAGTATCTTGTATCTTGTATTAAAGGTGAAGCTTTAGATGTCATAAAATATTTAGATATCACAGAGCAAAATTATAAAAATGCACGTGATTTATTGCGACAACAGTTTGAAAATAAAAGAGTAGTGTCAATAATCACATTCGAGGTCTTTTTGAAATTAAAACTTTGATAAAAGAGAGTTATCATGGGTTTCGTAATATTGTTGATGTAGTATCTCAACACACACGATCCTTAAGCGCAATGGATCGTCCAGTTGATAAGTGGGATGATATTCTTGTATTTATAATTTTATCGAAACTTCCATTTCCAACGCGTAAAGAATGGGAGGCTAAACTAACAACTACCGAATTGCCCACTTGTAAAGAATTATTAGATTTTCTCATACATAAATGTCACACATTAAATGCAATTCAATCGAATGAAACATTGCAAAATATTTCTAAGAGCAAGACTGTGTCTTGCAATTTAGTTTCGAACAATAATGTTATTTGTAATTATTGTAATCAAACTGATCATTACATTAGTCGATGCACCTCGTTTTTAAAATTGAATGTTCAGTCGCGTATTCATAACGCTCGATCGAAAAGGTTATGTTTGAATTGTCTTAGGCGCGGTCATTCCTCTTACGTTTGTAAATCATCTCGCTGCCAAAAATGCAAAATGGCTCACAACACGGTTTTACATCTGGAATATGAAACTTCAAATATTGTAACAGAGGAACCGCAACCAAGTAGCAGTCATTTAGAGGAAGCAGTAGCGTCTTCTTTATTTACGGCCCCGAGTCCATCAAATGTTATTTTAGCCACTTGTTTAATTGAAGTAAGAGATGCTTACGGCACCTATCATGTAGTACGTGCATTATTAGATTCAGGATCTCAAATTAACATTATATCAAAAGGCTTACTCGATTTACTTCAACTACCCGCCCATCAGGTTAACTTACCGATAGCAGGAATTAATAATAATTTAACACGCGCAAACGTAAGCACGATTATTGAAATTAAATCAAAATATTGTAATTTTTCTGTAAACCTAAATGTTTTTGTTTTGAACCACATTACTGGTAATATACCTGCAAAATCTGTAAACCCGAGTATAATTAACATCCCAAAAAATTTACAATTAGCAGATCCTGAGTTTTATAAGGCAAGAAAAATAGATTTGTTAATTGGCGCTCAAATGTTTTTCAAACTACTATGCATTGGACAAGTACGCACAAATCACAGCGGGTTGATTCTGCAAAAATCGGTATTCGGTTGGTTATTATCAGGAGAAATACCCAGTACCAATTATTTCACCAATGCTGTAGCATCCTGCAATTTAATCAGGTTCGAGGAATTAAATAAAAATGTTGTTAAATTTTGGGAAATCGAACAAATTCCAAATCATAAAATACGGTCGCGTGAAGAAATTGAATGTGAGAACCATTTTGTAAATAATACACAACGGGATAATACAGGACGATTTATAGTTGCGTTACCGTGGAAGGCGGATCCAAGTTTACTCGGAGATTCATTAGAAATTGCTAAAGGACGTTTTTTAAATTTGGAGCGTAAGCTGACGCGAAATTCGGATGCTAAAAGGGATTAAAATTTATTTATGAAGGAATATTTAGACCTCGGTCACATGCAAGAAATAGGTTTACTCGATAATTGCAGTGACGACGGATATTTTTTACCCCATCACGCGGTATATAAGGAAGAAAGCGTTACTTCCAAGGTCCGGGTTGTTTTTTATGCTTCGTGTAAAACAACCCCGGGAAATTCGCTGAACGATTTATTAATGTTAGGACCCGAATTACAAAACGATTTGTTTAGCATTTTATTAAAATTTCGATTGCATAAGTTTGTTTTAACCGCAGACATTAGCAAAATGTATAGACAGATATTAATCTCGCCAAGAGATAGAAATTATCAAAAAATATTGTACAGATTTGACACGACTAAGCCCATAAAAATATTGAATTAAAAACTTTAACGTACGGGACTCGACCAGCATCATTTATCGTATCTCGTTGTCTAAAGGAAGTTGCTTCCGAAGTTCAAGACAATGATTCCTTACTTTACAACATAATTTGTCACGATTTCTATATGGACGATTTGATTACAGGTTGTGACAATGAGAAGGAACTTATATCAATTCGTGATAAATTAATAAATTTACTAAATAGCGCCGGGTTTTTGTTGCGTAAATGGGCATCTAATAGCGAAAGAATATTAAATGGCTTATGTTCGAATAAAGAAAATATAGTATTTGTAGGTGAAGAATCAAAAAAATTAAAAACTTTAGGTATTTGTTGGTCACCGATAATTGATAAAATTCAATATAGTTGGAAAATTGATTACAAAGGTGATAGAATAAGCAAACGATATGTTTTAAGTCAAATTTCTTCGATATTTGATCCACCAGGTCTGTTGGGACCAGTAGTAATTGTCGCGAAATTAATAATACAAGACTTGTGGAAAATAAATAGTGGTTGGGATGAGTTTGTACCGTTAGACCTACAAATGGACCCAGTTTTGTAACGGTTTAAATGAGCTATCCACCTTATCTGTACCTAGAAAACTGTCTTTTCATAAAAATTCGCGTTTAGAGTTACACGGTTTCGCGGACGCAAGCGAGAGAGCTTACGGAGCATGTGTGTTTCTTAAGGAAATAGGAGCAGATGGTAGAATAAATTGTGGAATTTATTGTGCAAAATCGCGAGTTGCGCCTTTAAAAACGTTGAGCCTACCTCGCCTAGAATTGTGTGCAGCGTTACTGTTAAATGATTTAATGCACAAGGTTTCAATAATTATAAAGAATTTTAACATTTCATCTGTTAGTTACTATTCCTATTCAACAATTACTTTGTCTTGGATTCATTCGTGTCCTAGTAAATGGAAAAGTTTTGTTTCCCACCGGGTGGCTGAAATCCAGTCCAAATCGAACCCATCGTCGTGGTATCACGTTAGTAGCTATGAAAATCCCGCAGATATAATCTCTAGAGGATCTACTCCAGTTGAACTTATTTCAAATGAATTGTGGTGGAAGGGACCATCGTTTCTTCGTAACACAGATTTCAAACCAAAACCTTTTAGACCAATCGATGGTCAAACAAGTCCCGAGGTAAAGGTTCTACTTGCACATAATACGGGAACGACTGAAATAATAAGGGAATTCGGAAGTTACATTTTTTCAAAATTTTCTTCTTTTACGAAACTAATTAGAATCACTGCTCTTTGCTTGAGATTTTATCATAATTGTAAAAATAAATCAGAAAGGGCTTTAGGTGAATTATCAATTAAGGAATTGAACGATGCAGAAAAGTCGTTAATAAAGCTCGAATAAGGAATTCATTTCATGCATGACATTGAAAATTTAGTAAAACTGAAACAATTAAACTCAAAGTCAAAAATTTTATGCTTAAGTCCATTTCTAGACCATGAAAACATATTACGCGTGGGCGGACGTTTGAAAAACTCTGATTTAATTTTTAATAGCAAACATCTCGTATTACTACCAAACGGTCTGTTTTGTAACTTGTTAATCGAAAATGCTCATAAATTATCATTACATAGTGGTACACAAGGTACATTGGCGACTGTTCGTTTGAAATATTGGCCAATTTCTGGCAAAAATCGAGTAAAGAAAATAATTAAGAAATGTTTAACATGTTGCAAACACAACGCGCATCTTTGCAATCCAAAGATGGCTGATCTACCTTTCAGTAGAACGAGTGTTTCTCGACCCCTTTCAAAGGTTGGTATCGATTTTTTTGGTCCATTTAACATAAAGGAAGGTTCCCGTAGATCACGCAAAATAGTGAAGGTTTACGGCTGTGTATTTATTTGTATGGCAGTGAAGGCTGTTCATTGCGAATTAGTTGAGCAATTAACGACCGAAGCATTTCTAGCTTCCCTTAAAAGGTTTATTGCCAGACGCGGTTTGCCTGAGGAAATATTTTGTGATAACGCTAAAAATTTTGTAGGCGCAAAAAATGAAATCCATGATATTTCTCAATTTCTAAAAAATGATAATGTCCAAATGGGTGTGTGTAAAGAACTGGCCACTCGAAATATTAAATGGAATTTTATTACTCCACGAGCCCCCCACCAAGGAGGTTTATGGGAGGCGGCCGTTAAATCGTTTAAACGCCACATTTATAAATTAGTTAGTAATGCGCAGTTAACCCATTCAGAACTTTACACTCTCATAACTGAAGTCGAATGTACGCTGAACTCCCGACCTTTAACCCCACTTTCCTCAGATCCTAACGATCTGACCTATTTAACACCGGGTCATTTCTTAGTTGGAGATTACATGAAGGCTCTACCCGAAGTAAGTTTAATTCGTGAGCCTCTTAATACCTTATCACGGTGGCAGTACACACAGTATTTACATTCGCAATTTTGGTCAAGATGGAGCAAGGACTATTTGCAAGAACTTCAAAGAAGGCCAAAATGGCAATTTTCGAAGGGTCCCGTTGTTTCAATCGGCGATGTAGTTATAATCTCTGAAGATAATGTTCCGTCGAGACTGTGGAAGATGGCATTGGTGACCGCCGTACATCCTGGGGCTGATGGTATAGTAAGATCAGTCACTCTAAAAACTGCAAGTGGTGTATTGCAAAGACCTGTAGTACGTGTAAGTGTTTTGCCAGTGCAACAATAGTGTCATTTTATAATTGTAAATTATGTGAATGACGAACTTTGGTAATATCAATATGTATATGTATTATGTCTAGATTTTGAAATTATGTAGTTGGTAATTTCAAGGGCGGCGGCTGTGTTAAGAAGCGTAAAGGCCATCCCCGCTTTTCTATTGTAACAGAACCCTTTTCTTTGTAAGTAAGCAGTAGTAGGTTGTAAGAGTTTGTGGCATTATGTTA
The DNA here is from genome assembly GCA_036346205.1 of Vesta saturnalis. NCBI lineage: Eukaryota > Metazoa > Arthropoda > Insecta > Coleoptera > Lampyridae > Vesta > Vesta saturnalis. The sequence continues at coordinate 276,431 of JARFJB010002411.1, read as the reverse complement.
AAAGTGTTTTAAGTAAACGTTGTTCAGTACACACGCATTTTTTTTTCTCGTATATTCACCTGAGAGTGACACAAGGTCATGACGTGTTATAATTGTGTATCAGCGTCATAAACACAGCTATTTATAGGAAAAATCGGTCAATAACTGGGTCATGGTCAGTAAATGGGCACTTTACCTTAGAAAAATTTCGAGAAATTGCTGATAACATAGGGTGTTCAGGTTTTGTGTATCAACGGATAAATACAATCACATTGAAAAACAGCAAATTCTTATTAATTAAGCTTAATAGTGAAGACGAGAAGGCAATTGCTTTCTGATATACTTGTGTATAAAGAGAAAGCTATGTAATCGGTTTAAACTTTCAAACAGTTTTTTTTTACATTTCTCGACCTTTTGTGGCCTAAACAACACGACAAACACATTTTGAGAAAAGAAACTCTCGTGTTTGTGTGTGAATGTGCGCGATTAGATAAAAAACAAGTTTTTAGAAAAAAATCCATTGCTTCAAATTTTAAAAAGTTACATAGTTAAAAAACCCAACCAATACTTTTTTATATAATTTCAAAATAAAGAAGTATATAATAACCAGTGGCTCGACGTTCTAGGGTACAAAATTGTGCATTCTCAATTTAAAAACCGATTTTTTTTAAAGTCTGATATTGGGGGTTTTTAAGATCGCTAAGTGTTTGTCAAAATTAAAAAACAAAAACAAATGGCGAATCAAAATCAAATCAAAATATCGTGTATAAGATCCGATTTGACTAAAATTCAGGTATTGTGGCCTAATTATCAACTTTACAACTTTGTTCATTTATAAAATTTTTAAAACTGCCAGTGGCGCATCGCTTTTAGCGTGCAAAATTTTTTTGAAGGTCGGGTATTGTGGGTGCATAAGATCGCTAAGAATAAATCATTTGTCAAAATTAAAAAATTCAAAATGGCGGATCAAAAATGCGGAATTATCGGGTTTAGAAACCGATATGACTCAAATTCAGGTATTGTGGGGTATGAAGTTACGTTTTTCACAAAACTACTGGGAAAATTTTTGCACTGTACAGAAGTTATTTATTTTGAATTAAACCTTAGCTGGATGTCAAATGGTTGGATGTAAACTTTCAGACAAAAATTCCAATCAAAAGTTCAGATACTTCTAATCGAAGGTCCTCGCAATACCCTGTTAATTTGTGATAACACCGCTAATGAGATTTTTACAACCTTATTTGCATTCCAATAGAATAATCTCATTTAAACACCTTAGTAAATTTTACAGTGTAGGATATTCAAGAGAAAATAGAATAATTTCTACCTATGATAATCAACTCGATGCAAAATGTATGACGTCTTGTTCGTTTTCTTATTACATACAAAGTGTCCCGGAAAGGTCTTTAGAACCCTGTTCCCCGTAGAGTACACGTTAGAGTAAGCCGATTCAACTAAACTTACCTTAATCTAAAAGTTGATAGTAACCGAATTACAGGGTGTCAAAGTTAAACAAGCAAATCACATTTTCAAATCTGCAAATGATTTTGTTGTACCTCCTAGAGAGCGTCACAAGCGAAGATCAAGGAGACTTTAAAATCACTATAAGTTTTTTATGTCAGGGTGTATCTAATTTTGGGCTTGATGAATCTTTCCCCCCATCCTTTCCGGTTAAAGAAGGTATACGTTATTGAAGTCGCTAGAAGCAACCCTTTACGAGAAAAATGCATCTGAATATGATGACACATGTAAATTTTGAAAGTGAATCGAAAGCTATTACAAGGAATTGCAAATTTTTTAAGACTTTGGCAAACGTAAACGATTTTTCCTTGATTTTATGATTTTACTTCCTTTTTAAGAATAAAAAAAGATAAAAGCAATGTTAACACAAAAATTAAAGTGAAAAATTAAGTGCAAATACAAAAATATCATAAAAACTGTTCAAAATGCCCGCCGTTTTCACCCATGCAAAAAATTAAAATTAACCCTGTGTATAATTTCTTCAGTATCTCGAAGATTATTTACTGCATCCTGAATACACTGCCAGAGTTGGTTTTTATTTTCTACTAGAGTCATGTAAACCACGGACTTAATGTGTCCCATCAAAATCCAATGGATTTAAATCGGGAGGACGTGGTAGCCAAATCACAGGATCATCATTAGCTCTACCTATCCATTTGCTTCGGTAATGTTTATTTAAGTAATTTCAAACAGGTAATGAAAAATGTGGTGGAGCTACATCGTGCATGAACCATATATATCTCCGAACTTGGAGAGAAAAATCCTCCAGCAAACGTACTTTTGTCACTAGAAAGGCAACTAGATTTGAAAAAGTCACTAGATTGGTTTTCAAGGTCATCGAAGGTTACGTGTGGAAGGTCATGTGGTGGGGGAAAATTTCATGGTCACCAAGCAATTCTTGGAATTTGGATGAGTGAAGGCCACGTATTAATTACTGGAAATCAATGGCCACATGTAGAGGTATCCCGATCTCACCCGATCTTATCCAATACTACTCTTCAAGGTCAAATACGATGGTATGTTAGTATGAAAGGGTACGTATCGGCTATACAAGATATTACACGGGAGGAAATTAGGCGTGAAGAAACGAAAAAATCTTTAATTGACCACTATATTCAAAAATATTAAATCGTCTGTAGTGGAGCACAAGATCTCTGATCACTATCCCATAACATTACATATTGAGGAAAATTGTTCGGTTGGAAAATAATTTTATAAAAAAATACAATACACTTCACATAAATAAGATTGGAGTAAAAATAAAAATAATAATGTAAATATTTATGCTCACTCTCTTTTATTGAAGTTTAATTATATATATATATATATATATATATATATATATATATATATATATATATATATATATATATATATATATATATATATATATATGCCAAAAGTCGACCCGATCCTACTCAAGGAAGCACTAAGCCGAGGAATAATAATCTGTGGATACAATTTGTATTACAAGATTAAAGAAAGGGATAAACTATATCAGAGATAGAAATCTACTCCAAACAGAATTAAATTTAAAGAAACTTTCAAAAACTTTCAAAAAATTAAATAATAAAATTCGAAAAGATCACCTACATTAGGAGAAGGATACAAAATTGCAAGCAAAGGTACTTAATCACTTAAGGGGAACGACATCGGAAACTCTGATAGTCAATAAGATTGCAAATATTTTCAATGATCAAGTGACAAAATTGGTATCCAATTGTAATCATAAAATTATACCGTCACTAGATCAAAACGGCATTGACTCAAATTTCTGCATACCTCTCTGTAACATAAATATTGTTTCGAAAGTAATCCAAATCAATATTAAAATAAAAAATCTCCTGGCTACGATAAGTTTCGAAATGTAGATCATAATAATAATGTAGACGCTTTGGAAAATGTAACGGTAGACCTTTTAAATATATCCATCAAAAGCGGTGTATTTCCGGACGTATTTAAAATAGCTGTGACTAGGTCAATTTATAAAAAGGGAGATGTAATGGATTATGTGAACTATAGGTCAATTAGTATATTGCCTACATCATAAAAAGTGTTTGAAATTCATGTAGCTTAAAAAATATGTATTAGGTAATGGAATAAAGGGAAAAGTACTGAAAAATTACTGATTACATTTACTGGTTATGGAGTTCCTCACGGTATCCATCTGGGTCCCATACTTTCTTTCATATAGATAAGCGATACCTTCAAGTCGATTAAGAAAGCAGAAATGTACCTGTATGCACACGTCGCGGTGTTGTTCTTTTCTCATAAAGACATATAAGTGTGTAAACAAACTATTCAAAAAGAAGTCAATGGGATGGGTGCATGGAAGAAATATGTTCCTAAATGAAGAAAAAACTGTAACTGTGGTGTTTGTCACTTGATTAAAAATATGAACATCAAAATACATAGCTGTTCTTGCATGCTAAATCCAGTGCAGAACGACTTCAAACGTGCACTTCGCTATATATCTGGGAATCTATATAGAGGATAAATTGAAGTATGACAAGCATATAGACTATGTGTATGAAAAGGTTAAAAGAATGACAGACTACATGTATGTATTAAATAGATTTGTATATACAAAAACTAATAAGTTAGTGTACAAATCGCTAATGGAATCATTATTGGGATATGGTATTCAAGTATGGGGAAGTGCCTAAAACATTCATATGAAAAAACTGTATTCCTTGCAAAAAAATATTATTAAAATAGTTAATAAGAATACACACCTAAATAGACAGCAATTACTAAATAAAACCGGCACATTGACACCAACTGGTTTTGACAAATATACCTGAATCTAATTCAACATTATGGTAACAATGAATATAAAGTAATACTTGATTATACATACTAAACTCGTAGAAGAAACTCTGTTGTGTCATATTAATAAAACAAGTACGAACTCTTTAATTCGCTTCCTGAAAATATAAATATGAATAGGGTAGGTGACTTTAAACAGGAGGTTAATGCATGGATACAGAACCGTACGTAAAAAATATGCTAAATTTTAAGCATTGTATCTCTTTTTCTTTATCGTAAGCGGTGTATTGCACGTATAACCGCTTAGAGCAGATTAAACAAACTTTTAGTTAATTAGGTTCAAACTGATTATAAGTAGAACCAGGACACCTAGGCCGCCATTTTTTTTTGTGACGTCACCCTTGGGATACCTTGGTCGCCATTTTTTTATGTCCACGTGAGGATAATATTTTTTTCACCTGAGAATAAAAAGATTTAATCTGTTGATTAGAATCCGTTTTATCAAAGGAGATTGTATAATTATTATTATTATTTTTTTTTTTTTAAGCATCGGCTACTAGGGCCATTAGCTATTAACAATTTTTTTTTTCCTTATATCTTCATGAAAAGACCACACCTTTTTAGGTACGTTATCAAACGATTTATTCCAGTTGCACTATCTTCAAAGATTGAAACAAATCAATCTGGTATATTCAGTTCTGTCCTTAGGTTCTCATATAAAGGGCAATCTAGCAATATATTGGATTGTAATTTGTAGATTACATAAATTACATTTTTGTGGTGTATTTTTCCCTAGAAGATGTAAATGCGTGAGGTTTGTGTGACCAATTCTCATCCTAGTGAGTACCACTTCCTCCCTTCTTTTTAAAGAATGCCTGTTTTGCCAAGGTAGAACAGATTTTTTTATTTCTTTTAATTGTGTTGTGGTCTTATTCTATTCTATCTGCCAGAGTTCATTTATTTTTGTTTTTATGTGCCGTTTAATATCATTTGGTTGAACTGGGATGTTGTCTGGTTCTATTGCGTTGCTTCTCTTACGTGCTGCTTCATCCGCAAATTCATCCCCGCTATCCCGGCATGGCTAGGTACCCACATGAATATTAAATTATATGTTTTTTAATCCCATCTACAGATTGTGACCTAATTTATTTATGAATTGGGGTTGTATTCTAATAAGGGGTTATAGACCTGTAAGACGGGTATAGTGCTTCGCCCTTTGTCACAAGAATTTGTATTCTAATAATAATTGGTGGGAAGAATCAATGATGACAAGTCTTGTTCCTAATAAAAAGATTTATTTACTTAAGCTGTGTTTTATTATTATTAGACCCCGTCTTTGATTTTTTTATTAAGGATATAACACCCTGATATATCGATTATGTTCTACGCAATTTTAAACGTTAGCTCAAACTTTTCAATATCTGATGGCCCTGCACTATTTCTTATGTTATAAACGTTCAATTAAAAACTTACGTGTTATTTTAGGGTTCCATATTTCTGTTGTATTAAAACGTATTAACCACTTCGCGGTCTGTAAAACATTCTTGTTCATCTTTGGCGATCAATTTTTACAATGTGTAAGTTAAATATATGCAAATATAATCATCATTTATAGTAATTTACATTTGTAGGTTGTGACTTTTTGTCTATATACGAATTTATAACAATATGCAATTAGAATGACTTCACCTTCAACATTTATATTGTATACACAAAACTACAGTCAACCTTCACATGCTTACTTTTAGTTAATAGCACTATTAAATGGTTGCGCATATGTATTAATGGTTACACACACATAGACTGCTTACGTTCTATTTTAATAGTGCTATCAACTATATGTAAATATTGAAGGTCGACTGTTAAACTACATGTTTCTAATCACCTTTCGCGTTAACTGAAAGGTCGTTAAAAGCGTCCTTGCCTTATACTATTCACGTACAGGTGATATATCGAAAATATTTATTGAGAAGCATAACAGACTTCTGTATATGCATTAGACAATTAAGACAAACTGTCAAGTTTTATCTAAAAAACAAAAAATGAAAACAAGTCGTGAATGGGGTATTTTAAAAACGAACGATGCATGCGATAAACTTTTTTTTTTTTGAGCTAACGCCGTATTTTATTTTATAGAAGTAGCAAACCTTGGAGTTTTAAGTTGTATTTTTATGTCTATTAATATACCTAATCCAATGTAAGTTTAAAATTAAGCAGGAATGAAAATAGCTAAACTGCACCATCGATATCGAAGTGGCTGATCCGGATTTTTTTATGCATACGCACAAGTTACTTTAAATAAAATGAGTAATATCATATTATCAAATTTACTTTAAAAATAATAAATGGGATGATTAGGCAATTATCTATTATAATTTCATTAATATGAATAGGGAAGGTAGCAATTACCCTATCGATGTTAGGTTAAATGAATGTGTTTTACAAATATTTTTAAAAAAATTGTTACTAAAAAATGCACTATCAAGGATTTGAGATGACTTTTCTTCATCCGCTTCATCTTGAGCGATTATAGCTTATTAAATAGTAAAACACCTAATATCCTGATGCTGTTTCATAATAATGTTCACCCGTTAGTAATTGTACTTTAAAAACACGCAAGCGCTAATATACAATATTCACCGCCTTGAAATACTGCATAGGTTTTCAATTCTTCTTCGCCCTTGAAGATGCATCGCACACATCTTTCTAGAGATTATCCAACTGCGAATCAGTACCATGTTTTAAAACATGACAGCATCTTCAATACACACCGAAAATGTTTTGTGCCTTCTTAAGCTAGATTTTGCCTCTATATTGCATACATACAAGCTCTATCTTAGCTGAAATACTTCCATCAAAAACACTATCTTTTCATTCCTGGAATTTTTACCATTAAGGGTCTACCATGCTATCACACGCTAACACGAAAACACGCAAGCACACAAACACGTAAACACAAAAACTCGCAAAGCCGCAGGCATGAATCAAGACAGGGAGTTGTAGACTATAAAAAATAATTTTTCTTTATATTCTTTTATTTATCGCTTATATCCAAACGGTAAAGTGTCAAAGTTCTCAATCCTTTGAAGTTTAAAATAACTTATTCTATAATGTTTAGATTAAGGTCTAGTTAATAATTGTAACATCTGTCTCTATTTTCCTATCATTATGTACATAAAGAGAGTCATTGTTATTGCTAAGCACCATATCATTCATCGTCAAATTTTATAAACACGAGAGTTTTTATAGTTTTTATAGTAATACCCTTCACTTTACACACTGATTTAATTGTCTGTTCACTAGTTTAAAACACATTATAGCTGTAGTTTTTCGGCCCCACACTAAGAAACTCAGCTACATAGCTTCCTTGACCGTACGTCTCCAGTTCGTCGGTCATCTGGCCAAGGTAATCCCCACAAGTTGGATGCCAGTCGCCGGGTTTCGCGACAAATATGACACTGTCTGTATCATAATACACAACGCGACGGTCCAGCTTCTCCAGATAACTATATAGTTCTAAACGTGATTGAGATGTCGTGTACGCGGCTATGGACATATTAATAGCTTTTAGAGCTTCGCCTTTACCCTCAGGTCTATCCCAATTCACCATTACCACATTATCATTAATGGGGACGATGGATTGTACCTGAACTAGAAGATCGTACACAATTTGAAAAAGTCCTTTGGCTCAGATACAATACTGCTCTAGGTTAAATTTTCATGTTGACCAAACTTACCCCAAAAAGAGTTTAACATTAGTTTGGCCAAGTACCTTAAGCCGGGATTTAATCTTTAATTTAATGTTCAATGTTCTTTTCGTCTAGTTAAATCTTTTTCTTATCGTAATATTCCGTTATGTAGTTCAACTTCTCGGCTTCTGACGTACAATGGATAGGCTATCCTGAACATTCCTGTTTGAGATTTAGGAAATTATCGATGTAACCACTAAACAGTCCAGCCTGTCTCGTTGTTTTGTCATATGTGATTACTTCATACTCCCAAATCTCAAAAACCTCCATAACTTTGTAGTTTTGTCGCACTTTGCCTCTAAAAATGCATGGCAAGTTGATGTTTCCGTTATGTAGGACTTGCGGTGTTGAGTTAAATGAAGGGAAATGAATGAATGAAATTGAAAGAAGAATGTTCAGGATGGCCCAGCCTTTGTACGTCATAAGCCGAGAAGTTGAACTACATAAGGGAATATTACATAAGGAGGGGATTCAACTAGACGAAAAGAACATTGAAAAAAATCCCGGCTTAGGGCACTTGGCCAAACTAATGTTAAACTCTTTTTGGGGTAAGTTTGGTCAACTTGAAAATTTAACCTAGGCAGTATCTGAGCCAAAGGACTTTTTCAAATTGTGTACGGATCTTCTAGTTCAGGTACAATCCATCATCCTCATTAATGATAATGTGGTAATGGTGAATTGGGATAGACCTGCGGGTGAAGGCGAAGCTCTATAAACTATTAATGTGTCCATATCCGCGTACACGACATCTCAAGCACGTTTAGAACTATTTTGTCGCGAAACCCAGCGACTGAAATCTGAGTTGCGGGGATTTCCTTGGCCAGATGACTGACGAGCTGGAGACATACGGTGAATGAAGTTGTATAGCTGAGTTTCTTAGTGCGGGGCCGAAAAACTACAGCTATAATGTGTTTTCAACCAGTGAACAGACAATTAAATCAGTGTGTAAAGTGAAGGGTATTATCTTAAACTATAAAAACGCTCGTGTTTATAAACCTTGAATCGATGAATGACATGGTGCTTAGCAATAGCAAGGACTCTCTTTATGTACATAATAACAGGAGAATAGTTAGAGACAGATGTTACAATATATCAACTAGACCTGAATCTAAACAGTATAGATAGAATAAGTTACTCTAAACGTCGAAGGATTGAGAACTATGACACTTTACCGTTTGGATATAAGCGATAAATAAAAGCATACAGAGAAAAATTATTTATTTATAGCCTCCAACTCCTGTCTTGATTCATACCTGCCTGCAAGTTTTCCTGTTTGCGTGTTTGTGTGCTTGCTTGTCTTCGTATTAGCGTGTGATAGCATGGCAGACCCTTATTGGTAAAAATTCGAGGATTAAAAAGATAGTGTTTTTGATAGAAGTATTGTAGCTAAGATAGAGCATGTATGTATGTAATAAGGGCAGAATCTAGCTTAAGAAGGCACAAAACATTATCGGCGTGTATTGAAGATGCTGTTGTGTGTATTAGAAACCATGCTACTGATCCGCAGTTGGATAATCTCAAGAAAGATGTAAGCGATACAGATTCAGGAGTGAAGAATAATTGAAAGCCTATGCAGTATTTCAAGATGGTGTGCGGAAATTAGATAATTTTCAGAATAATCCCATATCTGTGGAATACCAGTGGTAAAATAAAATATTGTATATTAGAGCTTGCGTGTTTTTAAAGTACAATTACTAACGGGTGAACATTATTATGAAACATCATCAGGATATTAGATGTTTTACTAGTTTATAAGCTATAATCGCTCAAGATGAACCGGATGAAGAAAATTCATCTCAAATCCTTGATATTTTTTAAAAACATTTGTAAAACACATTCATTCAACCTGACATCGATAGCGTAATTGCTACCTTCCCTATTCATATTAATGAAGTTATAATACATAATTGCCTAATTATTCCATTTATTATTTTTAAAGTAAATTTGATAATATGATATTACTCATTTTATTTGAAGTAGTTTGTATGTATGCATAAAAAAGTCCAGATCAGCCACTTCTACATCGATGATGCAGTTTAGCTATTTTCATTGTTGTTTTATTTTAAACATTGGATTAGGTATATTAATAGACATAAAATACAACTTAAAACTTCAAGGTTGACTACTTCTATAAAATAAAATACCGGGTTAGGTTGTTTTTTAGACAAAACTTGACAGCTTTCTTAATTGTCTGATGCATTTACAGAAGTCTGTTATGTTACTCAATACATATTTTCGATATATCACCTGTACGGAAATAGTACAAGGCACGTACGAATTTAACAACCTTTCAGTTAACGTGAAAGGTGATTAGAAACATATAGTTTAACAGTCGACCTTCAATATTTATTTTTAGTTGATAGCACTATTAAAATTAAACGTGAACAATCTATATGTGTGAAACCATTAATACATATGCGCATTAATACATAGTGCTATCAACTGAAAGTAAACATTTGAAGGTTGACTATAATTTGTTGTATACAATATAAATGTTGAAGGTGAAATCGCTTTAATTTCATGTTGTTATAAATGCGTATATAGGTAAAAGTTCACAACCTACAAATGGAAATTACTATAAATAATAACTATATTTGTATACATTTAAGTTATGCATTGTAAAAATTTGATCGTAAAGGATGAATAAGAATGTTTTAAAGACCGCGAAGTGTTTAATATATTTTAATACAACAGAAATATGGAACCCTAAAATAACACGTAAGTTTTTAATTGAAGGTTCATATCACAGCAAATAATGCAGGGCCATCAAATATTGAAAAGTTTGAGCTAACGTTTAAAATTGCCTAAAACATAATCGATATGCCAGGGTCTAATAATAATAAAACACAGCTTCAATAAATAAATCTTTTTATTAGGAAAATGACTTGTCATCATTGATTCTTCCCACCAATTTTTATTAGAATCCAAACTTTGTGACCAGGGACGAAGCCCAATTCCCGTCTTACAAAACTAGGGCCCCTTATTAGAATACAACCCCCAATGCAAAATAAATTACGTCACAATCTGTAGATGGGATTAAAAAAATGTAATAATAATTAAGCAATCTCCTTTGATAAAAACGGATCCTAATTAATAACAGATTAAACCTTTTTATTTTCAGGTGAAATAAATACGATTCTCACGTGGGCATAAAAAATGGCATGTATACGGCATGTGCCGCCGGTGCAACCTTTACAATGGTCTCCTTGATATTGGTGCTCCAATTTTCTGAGTTCGGTTAGGTCTGTCGGTCACTTTCTCCTTTATTCCTTATGTACTCACTAACAAGCACTAACTAAGCGTGGCATTTTAACGGCTAAACCCTTAAAATGACGAGTTCTAAAACAGACGCTATACCCCAGGTGCGCTCTGGGTGGAAAAAAATTCGTCAATGCCAAAATCAAGACTAAGAAGAGCAAGATCTGCCAGGAATAAAATTCTGCCCATTCGGATGCCCGAGAGAGCAGGAGTCAAGCGATCTCGGTCATCGAAAGTACCAGCATTCGGATTCATTATTGCAACACACATGGTATCAGGTCGAATATTAATGCTGTTCAGCAAGTGCAACCGGACATTCTGTTTCAATCAGAAACACAAGTCTCCCCTGGAAGCGCTGATTCGCCTAACCTGCAATTTTCCAGATACAACCTACACTCTAACTTTCGCCTTAAAGGCGGAGTATGGGCGTATACCAAGGACAACGTAGGTTGTAAAAGGATGTCCACTTTGGAAAACATCAAATTTGAAGCGATTTGGATCAAACAATTTGGTCATTGTGAAATTCTGCTGTTGTTTGTATATGTCTCCCAATGATAATAGCTTCCAAGATCCTTTTGATTACTTTGCCTGAAAATGGACTACCTCTTATCACAGTTTCCATCTTGTTTTCAAACTCTATTTCTATGTTAAGGGTGTCCGTACCACGAACCTTTCATGGGTTGACCACCTTTTGTCATCAGCAAAACAGCTACCCGTAAACTGGGCTTTCTATACAGATATAAACAATACTTCACATCGCAACAACTCCTTTACTGTGCAAGGCTCAAATTCGACCTCAACTGGAATACAATTCTCACCTCTGGGACAGTGCCTGCTTTTTTGTGGTTATCATTTTTCTTTATGTTTACTTCATTTGACGTTTGATTATAGTGTCTTCATGAAAAGCGTTATATGACTACGTTCATATTCGGTGTGGTTGTCCATTTTAAAGATGGATAACTAAGTGTTCCTATTTTGAAATTAAGAGTTGAGTTAACGTAAAAATGGGAATTAATAATCGGTTTGGAAGCAGTTCTGTTAAAAAGCTTAAAGCTTTTAATGTGTTAGTGAACTTTCAAGGAAGCTATTTTGTGGTCAATTTTCAAATTAGGTTTAATAATTTACATACATTTACACACATTACACGATTTTCTCATCCAAGTGAAGTATTCTTGTTATGAATGATAATCGCGAAAGCTTCCACTCTTCATCACTGAGTCTACTAGTTCACTATTTAATTCACTAAAATCAATCTTAGGATCAGTTTTTGCAAATTTTTTAGATTCCAAATGTAAATGTGTTCTACATGTATCAGTTATATTGGACAGGGTATCCCATTATCGGAACCTTTGCGGGGAATCTCCCTTATTTTGAAAGACAGCGGGTTGCGGTTTTTTGATAGTGTGCTACTTTCTTTGTGAAATTAAAGCTGGCTCAAGCAGAATTTTTATTTCCCATTTGGTTTCCGAGATACAGGGTAGAATTAAAAAATATCACTTTGAGTTATCCCTCGCATCTGAGTTATCTTGTACTCATGGAAGAAGTTAAAAGTATTTCTATGGAATTCTTCCGTAGAATCAATTGCCCTAGTCAGTTCTTTGTAACATCTTTCGTTTTTTAATTATCAAGCAATCATTTGCCTTCTTAAATAGAATACCCTGTACATTACTTTGTATATCTATTAGGTATAATGTGGGCTTTCTAAAAATAAATAATTGTATAGAATTATTTTCAAATACAAACTCAGAATTTAAGATTCTCTAAAACTTTCACTTGTGTTCAATTAGTAGGTAGTAGGCCATGGCTAATGTATTTGGAATAAAAAGCAAAATGTCAAAAACTTTACGGGATATGTCAGTTTTTGATTATTAGTAAAATATGTTTGTTATTTTGGTGTTTTATTTTACTATATTTTATACCAGGTGGTGAATGGTCGGACGCACCATAGGAAATCCAATGGAAAATATTAAACTTTCGAATTCCTGCTTCCCTAATTTTTGAGGTAAAAACTCTACAGGAACTTTTATTTAAAGAATTAAATTCTCTATCGGATGAAACTATTAAAATATTTTGCAGCTTACTCTAGTTTCAAAAATTACCTTTCAAAATTATTATAAATATTGTCGTTGTCAGTTTATTAGTCATTGCAATATACTTAAAAAAATGTCGTACACCGTTTCAGAAAGAATAATAATTGTAAAAATGTTTTATTCCAGTAATAGCATGCGTACAGTAAGTACCTTATTTAGCGCGAAATATCCAAACCGCCCGATTCCTAGCCATACTGCAATTGGAATAATGATTACCAAATTTGAAAGAGTCGAACGGTTCCTCCTTTGTTATCAAGCCCCATCCTAAGGTATACACAGAACCAGATAGAGGGAGAAAAGAAATAAACGTGTTGGTTCATGCACACGTTTTTATCATTCTGCAAAAAATATGGAAGCAACTGTTGTATCCAAGTCTTATGCTCAAAGAATTTTGAAAAGATATAAATATCACCTCTATAAATTTCACATAGTTCAATATTTAGACCCCGGCGATGTCGAGCACCGTATGTTCAGCCAATGGTATTTACACCAAATACATACTGATTAATCCTTTGGTAGATTCGTTATCTAGGCTGCTAAATCTTATTTTTCAAGTGTGGGAATTTTCATTCGTCATAATACAAGAAATTTGGCCGAAGAAGATCAGAATTCAATTTTTGAAAGGGTACAGCAAGGACGTTTTGGGGTTGTGGTCTCGTGATTTATTTTTGGAAGACGCATAGTCAACAGAATTTATAAAGGAGGCATTACAGCGCTGCAGTATTTAGAAATCCACCAAAAAGTTATTCTGTAATACTGGTGGAAAATGTTCCATGGGCCCTTTATAATGCCGTTTTCTTCAACAATACTGTGCTCCAAGCCACAAATCTGCTCTGATGAGGGCATTTTCAGACGATAACTTTCCTAAAAAATGGATTGGTATGTACGAACGTGTGAGATAGCATTCAAAAATCCAAACGGAAACTGCAAGTAGTCTTGAATGTTTCAGGGTTTTCTCGCATGTATAGTTAAATTTAGCCGATATAACTGCAATAAGGGTTGTATTCTATTTATTTTAAGTGTACACAAATAAAATAGTAATCACATTACAGGAACGTTATTTTGGAAAGAATTCTTCAAACCGAAACAATGCAAAAATAACATTTGTTATATTCCCTATTCCAGATCCGTATAAAACGTCATACCTGCTTTCCTCTTTAGATGCCATAGGTTTTGCACCTTGATTGATAAAGTTTTCTGCTCTCTGTCCTTTGTCGATATCTATACTTTTAAAACTTGTTGAAAATGCGCCCATGTAGATGGTAACGTAATCAACTAATGTTATTGCCACACGATCAGATATTTGGCCAGTAAGATTAACTTGGAACTGGTATTCATCTAAAAATGATAAGCAAAAGCTATACAAGATCTTATTATTAACAATTCAAATACTAAGAGCTATTAGTCCAAACTTGACGCTTTTAAAACCATGACATTGCAAAGCATTTGTTATAAGATAGAATGCAACAGGCCATTTTAAATATAAAGAGAAAAAGTTACCTCTATGTTTTAGGAAATATAGCTGTATAAAACGACAGTGCAATGTATAAACCAAAGCTTACATTCAGTAAAACCGTGTTTATCAAATTTGTGATAGACCGTTGTTCATCATACCAATGACCATAAAAAATAACTTGTTGCTAAATCCCTGTCTCTCAGATTTTCCAGTTTATTTTCAAAACAAGTTAAGTTGTCAATAAATATTTAAACAAAAACTGTGGAGGACTAAATTTTCCACAGAAAATGTCCTTAGAGACCTTTTTGCATCTCGTACAGTTCTGTCCGACGCCGCTAAAAGCTGCATTGGCCATGGGTATTGCGCTTAGCTTTTTGATTACGCCTGACTGTTGTTTTTACAATCCTTAGCAAATACCACCACAGCAAGCTTTAGAAAATATTTTTAAAATTGATTGACATTTAAAATTTAGATCCGAAGATCTTTGTCACGTATTTTTCGCGTCTTATCATTAGTAGCAGAGACGAAATATGTGAAATCCGCCTTGTTCGTACCGTTTATGGGCATAAAGGTACCATAGGACAGATTCTAAAGAACTATATTCCTCATTGTTGCACAGGCGACAGACGACTTTCCCAGCATGGCCATCGTTATTGATTTAGGATTGACATCGGACTCAAATCGCAAAAGGTTTCTAATACATCACTGTCCAATTCCATAAAGGCTTTAAAATATACATCTGTGGTTTTTCCTACAAACCTGTTCGTCGTATCACATCCGATAAGCACGCACACCTAGATAACCCCAGCCCGTAAAGGTCTCAACTTTTCGAGAATTAGACGTCCTGTGGGAGTCTACTTTTTCAGGTAGGGATTTTGTGAAGTGAATGAGAAGTATGACAATATCCGTGTCGAGGGAAGATACATCTAGATTTTTAGGAATTTTAACATTAGCTGTCCTGCCAGTCCCAAATACCATAGTCTTTGTACCAAAAATACTTTCTTTTAGAGCTTTTAAAATAGTCTTGGGTAAATTGGATATAATTTTTTCTTTTTCTATTGGGTGGCTTAGAAAGCTTTCAAACGAAATGGCTTTTATCATCGTTGTTTCTACAATATGATAATATTCTTAAGTGCTCTTTACTCTTTCTACCGCATATCTTCTTTAATGAAATTTTGTAAGTAATGGTCAAAAACTGATCTGATCCAATAAAAATCCTCCTTTGTAACAACCAGTTTCTTCAAAAACGCGTTTGAAGAGCTTTCATAGGTTCTCATGTCAGGAGTGTTTTGCAATTAATGACCCATGTCCACAACGGCAATTATAATGACTTTGTTCAGCACGTGTTGCTCGTCATCTTGATCGATCTGAACTCCTGGACGTTTCAGCCTTTGTACTCATGCCTCCCAAGTGGCATAAAACTTTTACCTTGTCAAAGGGTAAAAACATCGGCCTTTCGAGGCAAATAGTGCGGTGCTATCACGCCAAACTCGTATTTACCTATATAGTCCTTTAAATGCAAATATATCCGCGTTCTAGGCGCTACGACGAACCTCTACGACAACCCTCTTTCTTAATTCAACTTGACCTCATTTTCAGGATTGACTGTTTGGGTTGCACTATCAAACTTGAAAGTTTTCAACTTCCTTCTCGGTAAGGTGACCACAATCTTTTTTTTTCTTAACTAGTTTTCTCTCAAAATTTTCAAACAAATTCTGGCCAATTGCGTTGCGGTTAACGTTGCCATATGTCTGATGGGAGAACTTGCTTTGTTAGAAGATTGCACAAATCTGACCTTTCGCCAAATTACGGTTTACCGTGTGCCAAATGGGTTCTTTCAGTGAAGACACGTTCTTGAACAATCTAAGCAGCTTGCTATACGGTACTACCTCGTGACTGCCCCGTTTTAATCTTAAAAATACTTAAATTCATCTGCCAGCCTTAACACCTTAGCGACAATAAGAAACAACGGTCCAGAGCCATATCGTTTTGTTTTATTCCAACAACGCCTCCTAGTTCTTTCAGTTTTCTATTCTCGTGCTCAATTGAATGATATGGCGATTTGGTGGTAAGAAGTATACGCCTGTGGGTTGCTCCTAATAGTTCTAAAAATTGGTACCAAACGCCCAAAGTCCTTCACGTAACGAGTTGTGCCAAGGTACAATAGAAGCATACGAACAGAACTTTGATGACCGTGCGCGAAGATATACTTCAACTGCTTCGTCGCCTCCAGATATAGCTGGAAATTATTTTTCCTTGTTGCTCGAATGGACACCAATAGTGCATGAAACTGTTCCATATAACTGTTGAACAATATCTCTATCTTTATGTTTTCTTCACCATTGCGGGTTTTTGATACAATAAGGTTTTAAAAATTTCACATTCTTCCAGGCTGTCTAAAGAGTGTTTCGCAATTTTTCCGTTGTTGGTAAGTTAAAGTGTTGAAGGGTCAGATACGTCACCATGTCAGCTTTAAGGACCGGTGTATTTGTTTTTCCGTAAAAATTTTTGTTACAGACCCGACCCATACTTCATCAGTTCCACTTCTTCAACATATTTTCCTAGAAACATCAAGGCCCAAAATACTGTATAAAGCTCACTGATCTAAAAAATTACTGTCTTCCAATTTTTGTTTCCCACCCAAATTTTCATAGCCATATCAAAAACTTGCATGTTAAATTTAATCACGCATAGCATTTCGCCTCCCAAAACTTGATCTGCCTTGAAACGGCCTTTTTCGTTGCCGTTATAAAGACGTTGGCGGGCATTTGAAATAGCAGTGCAGCTAATCCAACGTTAGTTGGTGCGTTACTCGGTGCACGAATGAACTGAAACCAGCCTATTTTCCTATAGCCTTTGAACCATTTTCGTACACGCCCCTTCGCGAAGAATTCGAGGGCTATGGGTAGCATTTTTACACACACCGAGCGATCTGTTCGAACTTTTAATGTTTATTGAGGAATTGCAGTGTTCATTCCGCTTGCATTTGCCTCCAAGAAATATAAAATTGTTAATCGCGATCGAAACAAAATTATCTTTTACCAAAGATAGTGGCAATCCCTTGTTATTCGCATATTTTGGACCAACAAGACCGGACGGAATTGACACACGTATTTCCTTGTACTTGTATTTTATGGCGATATTCAAAGCGAAAAGGTGCTCTATTAAGTTCTTTGATCTTGTCATGTTGTATATGTCAATTGCTAGTTCCATTGACTGTAGTATTCCTATCGTCGTGTAAAAAGGCTTATAGGTGCTGTCATAGGAGATCTACCGGTCTCGCTTAGACGTCTGATGCATGTGTTAGGCTAAAGTTGATATGCTGTTACCAGATAGGGCAGTTTTGCTGCCTACTACGAGTACTTTTTAAAAAACCAGTAGTAATTTGGGAAGAGAATACGCTACGACGAGAAGGGGCGGCTACATCAGAACCATTTTTCTTTAAAATGTTGCCCTAAGCTATGTTGTCATGTCCAGGACTTTACTTCTAAAGATGATATCTCTTCGAACAACATCTAATAATTCCATGTTCACAAGGAGTGGGTTCGCCCTGTTTGAGCTCCTTCTCAACAAGCCTTGTCTGTTTAGTCAAGCAAGCTAGCGAACATTTCACATCAGAAGGTAATGAACCTAAGGGATCTGGAAAAGTCATTATGTCGCCTAGCCTTGTTGAAGTTCTCTCGTCGTCTGTATTAACGTGTATATCTCTAATTTGTAGTCCCACGCATTCCGACATCACATTATTCAGGTTGTGTTGCTTTCTTGGTAAAAAAACACACTTGTTTTTGTCAAAATTTGGCCTGAAAGGGCTTCTTAGCCGACATTGCCTGACTTGATGAAGCGCTTTGAAATTTCAATCTTAGTCTTTTAAGTTTGGACGAGTTGGTCAAGTCCGCACAGCGGTCTCAGTGGTAAACATCTTTCCCTTCCAAGAGTCCAAAGTTAGGATTTCTTGAATGAAATCGAGGAGAGCCTTGAAATTAACATTACCATATTGAACTCTCAACGACACACATTCTTGGAATCATTGCAAACGATACACTCCTTTTTTTCACCATTAATTTTACCTACTTAAAATCAATTAAATAATCAGAACTAAACAAAATAACAAAACGAGCAAGAAAAACCAAAGGCTTCAATTTTTAATTTCCTAATTTGCATTTACAGTCATTTAAAGTTCTGGCCTGCACTAAATAGTGTTAAATTATTGAGAAAACGCCTTTATTCTTAACGTATTTCAAACTAAATCGTCCAGCTTTCCCTAAAATAAAGCGAAAAAGTAATACGGTCATTTAGGGCAAAACATCGTTTGGATGTGCTCATCGGAAAAAGTAGACTTGGTTGTACGTGGTAGACACCACGAAACGTGGTAAGGGGTAAATACTGCGACGCGACTTCCAGCTAAATCGTACAAGATACGAAAAAGGTTATAATAACCTTTTTTGTGGAAAATTTAGTCCTCTACATTTTTTTGCTTAAGTAAACCGTTTTCAAAATAAACTGAAGAAAACGTTTTTGCCGCCATTTTTCCAAGATGGTAGCCGAAGTTAAGGAAAAGATTTGGCAGTCAGTAATTTTTGTAGCCCTTGGTATGATAAACAACTTCTCGCAAACGTATTTTTTTTTTATGATTGTGGACCTGAACAGGCTAAATAAGGCCTATCGTGCTAAAGCACTCAGGAACACTTAGGAGGATGGATAGAGGGATAATGAATTTCCAATAGATGCCTATGAACAGCTACCTTAAATTTTCTCATATCATAAGTGAGAGGAAAACAGGAATTAGGGAGATCATTCCAGAGTTTAGAAGCCGTGTAAAAAAATGTGGATTGCGCCCGTTTGGTACGACAAGTGGAGATTTGTACTGCATACTGATGATGTGAATGAGCGAACCGAGTGTTTCTCGCAAAGATAGCCGGAGATGGTATCAAAGAATGTAATTCAGCAGCACAATAGCCGTTGTAATAACGATAATACAAAGAAAGAACTGAAACCATCCTTCTATGCTCAAGGGACTGTATGTGAGAAGTTAAGACGGGTTATTTATAAGCCTAATCGCTCTCTTTTAAATACGATCAACGATATCGGGAGCGTATTGGGGAGCACTAACCCAAAGGTGAGAATTATATTCCAGATGAGACCGAATTTGGGCCTTATACAGCAGAAGGAGTTATCGAGAGGTAAAGTACTGCTTATATCTGTACAAAAAGCCTATTTTACGAGCAGCTGTTTTGGTAGATGACAGAAGATGGTCAACCCATGAGAGATTTGAAGATACAGTCATTCCCAACAGAGTAATAGAGTCTGAAAACGTAAGAACTGAGCCATTCATACTTACAACAGGAGATGATCGATCTTTTTTGGCGGACATAAGGCAACACTCAGTTTTGTTAGCATTAAATTTAACTAGATTATTGCTTCCCCATTCGAGAATACGTTGAATGTCTTGGTTGATTGAATTTGCCATTTCAGCTTTAATTTCTTGATTTGACATAGAAGGTGGATTATCACTATGAGTAGACTGAGATGAACTACAGTGAAGAGTACTATCGTCAGCAAAGCAATGGATGGAGTAAGTTGTTGAAGAAATAAGGTCGTTTATGTACAGCAGAAAAAGTGTAGGCGCTATAACGTATCCCTGTGGTACGCCCGCGTTAATGCTAACTTCTTTTGAAAAAAGGCCATCAACTACGACACGTATTCGTCTTTTATCAAAAAAACTAGAAACCCAGTTGATGAGCGTATCATTTAACCCAAGACGAGGTGAGTTTGGCAAGTAAACACTTATGCCAAACTTGGTCAAATGCCTTTGAGATATCTAAAGCGACTACAACTGTTTCACCGGACTGCTCTACTGCATTGTTCCAAACTTGGGTCACATATGAAAGAAGATCTCCTGCTGAACGACTTTGCCTAAACCCATATTGGTGGCCACTAAGGAGTTTGTTAGTTTCAAGGAACGTGAGCAGTTGCTGATTGATGGCTTTTTCCATGATTTTAGACAAAATGGAAGTGATGCAACTGGTCTGTAATTTGAGGGATCGGTCTTATCACCTTTTTTGGGAATAGGTTAAACATTTGCTAACTTCCATGATGAAGGGAATTCCCCAGAAGATATAGAGATCGTATAGAGCTTAGATGGGACTGGTCCTAGTTCGGGGGAACATTTCTTTAAGACAATAGCTGGGATACCGTCTGGGCCAGTCGCTTTATTGAGATGAAGCCTACTGATGATCAATTCCAAGAGCTTGTACCGAAATTGAATTGGTTTCATAACGTATGAAGAAGAGTTGACTAGGGGCACATCTTTTCCAGAATCATTGAAACACGAGTTTGATGCAAATAAATCCATAAAAACGTTGGCTTTGTCTACAGAATCAGCAACTACCGATCCGTCAATAGATGTCAGGGGGGGAAATGAAGATGTTCGAAAGTTTTTACTAATGGCTTTTGCTAAAGCCATAAAATTTACGGCTGCCTAAAGGAGATGTAGCTAGTTAATTGAATTTTCGTTGTTCGAACAACCTCTTAGTTTTAGTGATGACACTTTTGCAGATATTTCTAGCACCAACGTATTCTACATGACTGTCGACCGATTTATTTGATTTCCATTTAATGTAATATTTATTTGTTAAAGATATTGCATCAGCACAAGCCTTATTGAACCAGGGTTGGGAACGCGAATGACCTATACGGTACTGTTTTTTTGGGAATCCATGAGGATGACTTCAGATACTGAAAGAGCGATGTCCGAAAAGAGGACGACTTAAAACAATATTCACGCCATGGAAAGGTTGCAAAGAAATCCCGTAAATTACTCCGTCGAGCTGACTTAAAACACCACAAGGTTCTATCGGTTTTGCGAACAACAGTGGAATTAGGTACAGTAGAAATAATTTTTATTAGACAATGTTCGGAAAGACCTAAAGGCGAAAGAACGGAAGTTTTATAAACAAGAGGGTTTGATGTAAGAAAGAGATCTAGAAGATGTGGAGTATGGTTAGGGTTATCAGCGATTCTTGTGGGTTCAGAAATCATTTGTGTGAGATTGCAAGTAGGGTGACACGGAGCTTTCAGAGGAGACTTGTGTTTCAGATAGAAACAAAATATCAGGTTGTAATTGTTCAAGATGTTGGTGAATAGCATTAAGCTTAGACCTGATACCGCGGATGTTGCAGCAGTGAATCAGAAAGTTGATGCTTTCGATGACCGTGGTCGCTTGGGCCCTGCCCTCCCGGACATCCGAATGGGGCAGGATTTTACGTCCGGAATTTATAACCCTAGAAACCACAGCCATCTTATTTTTTAATTTGGTACTTTTAATCCGATAGGAAGACAGTGAGGGCGAGAAGGAAGAATAAGGATGAGAATAGATTAAGGATGATGGAAAAGGTAACCGACAGCCCTTACCGAGCTCAGAAAATCGGAGACCCAATATTATGGAGCCCATGGTAAGGGTGGTGGTACGCTATCAGCGTTGTTATTTATAATCGCCAAAATAATATAGTTCGGTATGGTAATAACCCACATACACTGTTTTACGTGAACGACAAGGAAGGTTTGGCTTTAATGTGTCTTGTTTCATATTGGGTAGTAAAGTTGTACATCAAAGTTTCGTCGGAGGCCTTACTGCCAATAGGTATTTAGAAATTTTGGAAAATAGTATACCCGAAATAGAAGGTGATGCGGCATTAGCACATTTGAATCAATTATATTCACACAATGACGATGCCTCTGCACACAATGCTATAATTTCTAGAAACTATTTACATAACAACTTTCCAGGCATCATACGAATAAAATTTACAGAACTCAATATCAAACTCTGGCAGATCTACGTAATACCCTTGATAGGGCTTTTATGGAACTAGAGTTGAATGAATTAAGAAGGAGCAGAACAATGTGTGAAATTTATGTAAGGCACAATGGCGATCAATTTGGACATTTTTTATATGCTATTTCTATACGGTTATCGTTATCCTATAAAATTTTGAAAAAGATAATTGATTATGTCCTCCCCGCCAACCATTAAAACATTTATAATTTATAATAACGTAAATTTTGAGCTGAATGTTGAAATGTATCAAATTGTGCAAAACGTATACATAAATACGAGGGGGGGGGGTAAAAGAACAAATTTGCAAAATCGCCCTGTGTATCAAAAACGTAGCGTGCCATGAAAATTGTGTTTAGTCCATTTTCGTTTCATAAAGAATTAGCGCAAGAACGCCAAAACCGCAACTTCCCATCTCAAATCGTTCTTGAGATACGCCGCAAAACCATGGAAATCGGGACACATCTTTCTGTATACAATCTTCAAACTTCAACAAATTTTGAACCTACCAAACATTTAAAACAGACAATAAAGGATCATTACTTATAAATCCAACAGTTATTCAATTTGTACATTTTTTACCGAATATTGGCCAAATTAACACACCGAAAGTGAATACGATCACGTCAGAAATAACAAAAACAGAATATATTTTAATTAAAAATTATTATTAATTTTATTAAATACATAAATAAAAAGTTTACCTCGAGTAGGATTTGAACCTATGACCTGTACTTTGCTAGAGTACCGCGCTAACCAACTGCGCCATCAAGGTTCAAGCCCCAATCGATGTAAATTTTTTGTCTTTATGTATGTAGAACTGATGTAAATTCTAATTATAATTACATATTTACCTTTGAACTTATTCGTTCATAACAAAAACTTATAATAATAGAATATATTTTGGTCAGGAAAGATTTAATACTTACCATAAAACCAATCAATCTTCCCTTCGCTACTTAGATCAACTCCATCAACAATAAAGTTTTTAAATACATAATCTGCTCTGCCATGGAATCTTGGAATCGATGCGTCAATCTGAAGAAAAAAATTGTTTTCCCTAATTGATGAACTAAAAACAGTTTATGTTAATTTTTAGAAGACTCGGCGTTTTCCTATTTTACACAACGTTGTTGATTGTTGACAGTGAGAAGTTATACATTTCTATGTTTTTGTATTTGTGGTAAAATCCCATGGGAGGTACTCCATTTATTGTCCATTGTGAAATTTTTAGAGGCTCAATTGGCGGAATATTATATTCTAGTAAACCTAATGAATATTATTAATACTGAAGAAACTATCGGCATCGAAAGTAATATTCACCTTCTCGAAGAATGGGTAACGAATTTTGTATGGCGTGTTTTAAGCAATTGTCAAAGTTGAAATCTGATCTCTTACATACATCAAAATTGACTAAAATTTGTTTTAATCAACAATTAATTTGCAATTATTTTACTTACTTATAGCACTCGAATACTGTACTAGTATTAAGAAAAATGAGATGGAACATTGTAGACGACAATACATCATGTTGTAATTATAAAATCTTGCTTATGGAGACACTTATATTGATAATTGCGAATTACTGTGGGATCTCTTTTTCTAAATTAAAATAAATCTGATTACCTCTTATTGTGAGAAAAGTTGAAAAAAAGAAATGTTATTTCAAAATCACTATTTAAAATTATACTGAACAAGTCCAACCTTTAACAATAAACCAAGGGAAAACAATTTGACTAGAATATCATACAGATTAGGATAAAATTGCGTAATAGCACAGCAAAACGAATAAGTAACTTTAAATTAAAATCCTTGACGCACAAGTATTTTTTTTTTAATTTGGAGTAGTTTTCATATTTTTTAACGCTTTTACTCAACTCACCTTTTCCGGTTCAAATCTTATAATTGAATTTTGAACAACTTCCTGATCTCCGATTGAGCTGAAATTTGGCATACATGCGTATTCTTAATGACTTTTGCGGCCAAATTTGGCAAAATATGGTCGAAATTTTTTATTATAAAGCTAGGACCTTGAAATTCAGGACATAAGCGTTTAGCGTAAGACCATGCCTGCGCCCGGGTGGCTCAAACTACTGTATTCGGTCAAAAAAAGTCAACTATTTTCCGATCTCCGGTTGAGCTAAATTTCAGCATACGTGTGTATATTGGCCAAGTAAGTTCGTAATTTTTGTTTATAAAACTAGAGTCTTGAAAAATTAGTTTTTGTCACAAAAATTTTTGATGTTACTGGGTAGATACAAAAATAATGTTATTATTTTTAGTAGATTTGGAAATAAAAGAGTTTTT
Organism: Vesta saturnalis; assembly: GCA_036346205.1. NCBI lineage: Eukaryota > Metazoa > Arthropoda > Insecta > Coleoptera > Lampyridae > Vesta > Vesta saturnalis. Next base: position 251,468 of record JARFJB010002411.1, on the reverse strand, counting down.
TAAAAATGTTTTTTTACTTATTTTTATTCCTAAATTGCTCTCAGTACTGATTGATGTAAGAAAGTCTGCAATAAAATAATGAGTTGATGTGATGGGTTGTTGATTATGATTATTTGGCTTTGTATTATTTTCAATCAATCAGAACGTCCAATTAAGTTAGTTATTAATCCACAATTATACCTAGAGTAACTGTACCAACGGAAAATTTTACATTATCCGCATTACCATAGCAACCACTTTCATTGGGTTCATACAAACTATACGAGACAACAGATTATGCCGTTTATCGATAACTATCCAAAAATTATTTTCATTTTGTCAAGTTTACTCAAAAAAATAATCGCAATAAATACAATTATGGTTACATCACAAAATAATAATCGTGCCAGTTTGGCACAATAATCCTGCCGGTTCGGAAATTATGAATGGACGAGTTCTTTTACGGTTTCAATTGAAACTATTTAGTTGGTTTATTAATTTTTACTTGAAGTACAACGAATGTGAACCATAACCGAAAAGTTTTGGGTTCACCTTGAATCTAAATTTTCTAAAGGCTAGTTTTGAATTTCGTACTCAAAAATATTACGGAAAAAAAGGTAAACATGAAATCGTCACACGCAATATTTATCTTTTAAGTTTACAATTGCTGTATTTTACATTACTTCTTTTAATACACACACAACACTTACTACATCTTCCTTTGTTCACCGCCTCATTGATCGAAAACTATATTTTTGAATTCAAGGTGAAGACTGAACGTTAGGGGCGCGAACAGCCTCGAACGTTAAACAAACTAAAAACTGAAAATCGTATTTAGACATTCATTAATAGGTTTAAACTTAGTACTTCAAAACCCTAATTTATGCTGAATAAAAAAAAAAATAAGTACTTTGTAAGTGTTAGTATTCTGCATTAATATTTCAAAGCTAAAATGAAATTTTGTGATCGACCTGGCTTATTACGCAAGCAATTTTCAATCGATCCTTAAATTCGAAAATATTCAAAGACAAATTTCGCTTAGCAGAAGGTGTAGCCAGTTAGGCACACAATTGACACAAATAAACCACAAAATAAATTAAACAGTGGATATACATTTACAATTTCGCGTGTAAATAGATACAACGACGTGGTTTAAAAAAAACACCAACACATAAATACGTTAAGAGTAAAATTACCCCCTTTCTAAAACTAAAAACAACAAAATAATTAAAGTTCGATTACCTTTTTTTCTTTGAATGAATCGTAATTAATCCAACAATAACAAAAAAAATATACCTATATGATAATAGTACTTGTTTTGGTTTAATAAAATTTAAATCTAATTCTTACGTATTACATTAATTAACCCTTTTTCGGTGCGGTAGTTGTAGTCCAAATGATCTGATTTCGAATCCTTTTTAAATTCTTAGATGCACTATGCACAAAACACAAGAGGTAGCCGTTATTCGCCCTACGCACTCACTAACTCAGTGTCTATGATTTGTTCACTCACGTACCTGGTATAGGTGCTGCTTAGCTTAACATTACAACGATTGTACACATTTGATGTCAATGATGATCACCAGAATATTAACTAAATTTTGCAAACTTTTATGTCGGTCACTTAAATTGTTACCTTCGGTTCTCTTTATAATAATATTTGGTCACGCGTCCCACATTTAAACACTAATAACAAAATATATATTTCTTGAAGAAAATCATTAATGTTTTCCTTCAACTCACAATGTATTACATTACTTGTTTGTGAATGTGTATACGATTTATCCCTTATGGGTTAATGCAGTCGCAATACTTACTCTGCTAAACTATAATTTTCACAAATAGACTCCTACACTAACCATGTTGATAGTTACAACGCGCGCAACCCGTACTCAAAATCTCTAACCAACTAACTAACCAAAACGTATGCTCATGCTTATGTGTTAGTAGTTACTTATTATTAGCTTATATATCTCAAACTTGACACTCGCTTATATACGTTCTGCCCGCTATATTGCCCATACGTCACAATAAATTCGCGCTAAGATCAAAATTCACCTATCACAATTGAGTATTTCACGCGTTTCTTTACCGCATCGAAGGTTCCAACGTGGAAGGAGACACTAACTATGGGAAATAAACGTGCCCATCTTGAATTACTTTTTAAATTCACTAAAAACTTTCCGAGAAATCATCAATTGCAATTACATTCACGCTGTAGATTAACCATGTTATCCCTCAATTTTCTACGCAATCTCACACGTGGGTGAAATCTATTTCCGCAAAATATAACGAACTCCCACACATTCTATCACCCCATCCTTGAACATGCATTAAATTTTCCTATTGGACAATATTACAAGATTTCTACAAACAATAATATGCATACATACTCTTTACTGCATGTTAATAAGACGTCCATATATCGTAAAATCACTCACTCATACGTCTACAACCATTTTATTAGTTCAAATTCCTGTATACACAGTAGCAAAAAGACTAATAGCTTTACCAGTGCCGCATCAATACAAATTTACCCAAAACATTATTTCTCAACCAAATTTAACGCTCTCAACACGACAATCTTTCTACAGTATTAAAATATTCCTTCACACGATTACCGATGACTCACTAAATTCCAGTGGCGTTCCAACTACACCAACTTACATTACGCATGCTCAAAAAACAATTCTTTTCATGCAAATTAACTTCAGCTACATTCAAAACACGCTACATACGTTACCAAAATACTACACATGCACTATGCGTCAAAATAACCATACATATTACTAAATCATATTACTTGCCCTCAAAAGGTAAGCTAATTAGTAACATTTAATGATATTGTAAGTATGAAGTTAGTATTTCCGCGTTAAAACTGATTGTTTACTACCTTTTCTCAGAATTATAAAATTTCTGCCGATTTGAATTTTAAAATACAGAAGTCGGAGTTAAGATACTGACCGTGCCAAGTCATTTATCAGAATGTGTTAGACAGCAATGAAGAAGGTGTGGTGGAATATACTACGTAACCAGGTTAAGACTGAAGGTTAGTTGTATTAATAGAAGAATATGGTAAGCTCTGTAATGGCAACTAACTTATTCAAAATATTTAAAATAGAGGAAGTAGAAGAATATAAGGCAGCAAATGCTAACATCTCACTTTGTGTTAGAAGATAGTTTAGCTAGATCAATAAAACAAGGTTATCAAACAATAACAAATAAAAAATTAGGAGTGATTGATTTATATATTAAAAAGATAATTTGCACCATGCTCTAGCTCAGGAAGATTCATTGCTTACGAAACCTACTGTAATTGAGAATTCCTTTTGAACAGGTCGTGAGGATGCAGAGATATATCCATAGATATAATCAGTAATGCGTTTCCCGTTGGACGCCACTCAATTTATAGGTTTAATAATTAAAATACAACAAACATTGAGAAAGTTGTACGTTAACAACATAAAAAATCTGAATAACACAACTGTATTTATATGTGTATTTAAGAAACCAAAATATCTGAATAATTTCAGCATGAGATAACTGAAACTATATTTCTCGTAAAACTTTACGATTTTAAAATTACTAAAATCAACACAACTATAGAAACGTATAATCTATATTTACTTAAAATTCAAAATGTCATATGATCAACTCTGTATTCAAGAATAAAACGTATGCTGACCTATGTCAATAAATATTACAGTACGATGGGCTACGAACTCAAACGTTTTTATCTTAGGAACATAAATCAGCTATCCTTTATAACCGTATCAAAATAACACTATGCTAATCTGTTATTTCCTTGAAAGTATATTACAATAAAAGGACACGTATTACTTACATGTACTCAAAATAAACGTATTAACTTCGTCCTAAAACGAACTAAAATTTGAAAGTTCATTTCCTATTCACAAAATAATCGTATCGTACGAGAAGGTAACTTCAAACCATCCTCACTAACGTACAAAGAAACGAAATGTAGACTCAAACCACTAAACCGGATGTTGCTTCACTTCCAATAAACGAAAAGTAGACTAGACTACTAACAGCACGCGCACTAACAGTATGCGATATCGACACAAACCAAAGGTACCCCGTTCTTAATTTTTTAAGACAAAATTGCAAATAATCCACGCCGCTTTACTAAACTCCATGACGTCACCATCACGCTTTTGCAAATACGAAATTCATTAATATTTCAGCTTTTTCTTAACACAAGCGATTTTCCTTAATGTAGAGGCGTATCCTTGTACCCTATTAAATATAATATCTTATACAAGGGAGTAAAACTTAAAAAAGATAACGTAACAGACGGTACGGCAGAAGAAACGGAAATAAATAAGCTTGTTCAACTTACGTTGCAAAACAAAAATTGATGTCTAAAACATACACAGGGATTCGTAATTATGTAGACTAAAGTGAAAATATTGACATATACTAAAGTTTAATTATTAAAAGAAAGAAAGATACCAACGTAGTGTAAATATATTTAGCAATAATTATACAAATTTGGTAACCTAAATTAAGATAACGATAGCCAAGAATTGGCTAATAAGACGTTAAGCTAAAATGTGTTAAAAATTAGGGAGAGATATGATAAAATATTTGCTAGATGCCCAGGTAAAAGGTGAAGATAACAAACGTGTTAACAGAAGAAGGCACGTTTGAGATATACGCGAAACGGGTTTAAAGATATTAAATTAAGAGAGGAAGACCAACAACCTGGAATTGGCAATCATAGGTTATTATTCCGATAAATTAAAATTCAACGTGATTGACAAATAAGATTTTAGGCATCGTAGCAATAAAATGACTACTGATCTAAACAGTCGGATGTTATCTAGGGATTTATGTCTAAAATATGAAGATTCATATTGATCTTCCCCCTTTGATAGATTGGACAATCCATGATGCAGTTTAGGGAATATATTTATACAAACGTGATTTTGGCAATTTTCAAGCCAAGAACAATCAAATTTTTATGTCAATAAATGTAAATATCATAAATTATTGTGCAGAATATCTCATTTTCCACATTATTTCGTGTTTATCCATTACTTCAAAGATATTGGGTTGCGATTTTCGCGACAGTGTGCTCCTTTTTTGTGAAACTAAAGATGGTGCCGGCAGAATTTTCATAGCCCTCTTGGTTTCTGGAATACAAGGTGGAATTGAAGAGCAATCCACGTATCTCAGTTATCTAAGCTTATGGAGGAAGTTAAACCGTATTTCTATAGAATTTTTTCGGTAACATCCATTGGCGTAGTCATTTTTTTCCAACACCGTCCGTTTTTTGGTTACGATGCAATATATTTTTTAATGGAACGCGCTGTATTTCATTTCCGATATTTATTAGCCATAATGTGGAACTTGCAAAAATATTGAACTGTATAAAATTTTTCAAAACAAGCCCATAATTTAAGAAACATTTTTCTGTGTTCAATTAGTAGCTAGTAGGCTATGGCTAAAATTGATTAAAAACAAGATCTATGTAAGCAATTATCATAACCTATTAACTGTCATAAGGTCTTTTTAATTCTCGGCTCAATTATTTATTGCAGCATTTGTAACTTAGTTATGATGAATTTTACTCAAAACAAAACAATAATTACCCATCCGTCTTTGAGGAAAGTTGTCGTCTAAGTATGCCCTTGTAAGTCCAGAGTTGTGGCTTGCGGCACCGTCAAAGGGGGCACTTTACAGGTCCGTAGGTACGTTTCGTTGAAGATAAACGTCACTGTAAGAGGCCAATGGAATAACTTCCTCGAGGATTTCTTGGTAACGAAGCGCTGTAATACCTCCTTCATAAATTCTCTAGACAATGCGTCTTCCCAAAATGTAACACGAGGCCCCCAACCTTAAAGTGTGTTTATTGTACCCTTTCCAAAATTAAATGGTGCGGACCAGTTTTTTGAATTATGACGATTGCAAATTCCCACATTTGAAAAAGAATATTCAGCAGATCAGCTCACGAATCTGCCAAAAGGTAAATCTGTATGTATTTGTTGTAAATACTATTAGAAAAATAACATTCGGAGCTCGGTATCACAGGGGCATAAATGTTGGTCTAAGTGCAATTTATAGGGGCGATAATCATATTTTTTTAAAATTCGTTGAGCATGAGACCTAAATACACCGGTTGGCTGCTCTATTTGCTTGCAAGAACATGAAAGCGTGGATTTTGCCTCAGGATGTAGCCTGATATATGATGCGTGATCTACTACATCTAATTTAAAACGGGCAAATAAGTCTGGGAAAACAAACCAATATGTCATATTCTTCACTATTTTCGTAAACCGCCATTATAGTAAAACAATAAATGAAATATACAATATGGTAAAATAGAAACCACAACCGGAATTAATGTGTAACCCGTTTAACCATAAAAAGCGGTATTAGGCTTTTATACATACAAACGAAACTTCTAGATTAGGTAAAATTCCCAAAATGTAAATTTTTTAATTATTACTTATCCCAAAATGCATCAATAAATCTCTATACTAAAAAAGACAATCTACTTCAATGTTCTCTGTGCTAATCTATGCTATAGCTGTCCTTTGGTTTAAACTGCTGCACTATCCATAATTCCGAAATCTGTAAATTTTGCTTAAGTTGACCTTAACAAAGTTTATTTAGCAGTAAGTGTCACTATGGGACTTGTTCGTATGCAGTGCATTTACGTTATACACCGAGACAGTTTTAATTCCCTTATTTTTACCTCAGGAACGATATCTTGCGAACTGGACACACTCATTTATTAAAGAAAAAATGACTCTCGTTACATGTAAACATTGATTTCAGCACATCACTTTTAAATAAAGTAATACGTTTTACGAAGTCTGCTGGTTGCATAAAGAGAACTGCTTAGTTTTGTTGTTAAACAACATAAAATCAATGGTTAGTGATATATGTAAGACTTTTGTTTTGATACTTTGAATATACATATATCGATTAATTGCTAAGTATTTTTTCATGGCTTAAAATTAAGTGCTGTCTCTGTGTTTCTGTGTCTCTGTGTCTGTGTCTCTGTGCCTCTGTGTCTCCGTGTTTCTGTGTCTCTGTGTATCTGTGCCTATGTGTCTCTGTGTTTCTTTCTGTGTCTCTGAGTCTCTGTGTGTCTGTGTCTCTGTGTCTCTCTGTCTCTGTGTCTCTGTGTCCCTGTATCTATGTGCCTCTGTGTCTCTGTCTCTGAGTCTCTGTGTCTCTGTGTCTCTGTGTCCCTGTATCTATGTGCCTCTGTGTCTCTGTCTCTGAGTCTCTGTGTCTCTGTGTCTTTGTGTCTCTGTGTCTCTGTGTCTCTGTGTCTCTGTGTCTCCGTGTTTCTGTGTCTCTGTGTCTGTGTATCTGTGCCTATGTGTCTCTGTGTTTCTGTGTCTCTGTGTCTGTGTCTCTGTGTCTCTGTGTCTCTGTGTCTCTATGTCTCTGTGTCTCTGTGTCCCTGTGTCTATGTGTCTCTGTGTCTCTGTGTCTCTGTGTCTGTGTCTCCGTGTCTCTGTGTCTGTGTCTCTGTGTCTCTGTGTCTCTGTGCCTCTGTGTCTCTGTGTCTCTGTGTTTCTGTGTCTATGTGTCTCTGTGTCTCTGTGTCTCTGTGTCTCTGTGTCTCTGTGTCTCTGTGTATCTGTGTCTATGTGTCTCTGTGTCTCTGTGTCTCCGTGTCTCTGTGTCTATGCGTCTCTGCGTCTCTATGTCTCTGTGTCTCTGTGTCTCTGTGTCTCTGTGTCTGTGTCTCTGTGTCTTTGTGTCTCTGTGTCTCTATGTCTCTGTGTCTCTGCGTCTCTGTCTCTGTGTCTCCGTGTCTGTGTTTCTGTGTGTTTGTCTATCTGTGTCTTTGTGTCTCTATGTCTCTGTGTCTCTGTCTCTGTGTCTCCGTGTCTGTATTTCTGTGTGTTTGTCTATCTGTGTCTTTGTGTCTCTGAGTCTCTGCGTGTCTGTATCTATGTGCACCTGTGTCTCTGTGTATCCGTGTCTCTGTGTCTCTGTGTTTCTGTCTCTGTATCTCTGTGTCTCTGTGTATATGTGTCTGTGTCTGTGTCAGTGTCTGTGTCTCTGTGTCTCTGTGTCTTTGTGTCTCTGTGTCTCTATGTCTCTGTGTCTCTGTCCTTGTGTCTCCGTGTCTGTGTTTCTGTGTGTTTGTCTATCTGTCTCTTTGTGTCTCTGTGTCTCTGAGTCTCTGTCTCTGTAACTCTGTGTATCTGTGTCTGTGTCTGTGTCTGTGTCTCTGTGTCTCTGTGTCTCTGTGTCTCTGTGTCTCTGTGTCTTTGTGTCTCTGTGTCTCTATGTCTCTGTGTCTCTGTCTCTGTCTCTCCGTGTCTGTGTTTCTGTGTGTTTGTCTATCTGTCTCTTTGTGTCTCTGTGTCTCTGAGTCTCTGTCTCTGTAACTCTGTGTATCTGTGTCTCTGTGTATCCGTGTCTCTGTGTCTGTGTCTTTGTGTCTGTGTCTCTGTGTCTCTGTGTCTCTGCGTATCTGTGTCTCCGTGTCTCTGTGTTTCTGTGTCTCTGTGTCTCTGTGTCCCTGTGTCTCTGTGTCACAGTGTCTCTGTGTCTTTGTGTCTCTGTGTCTCTGTGTATCTGTGTCTCTATGTCTCTGTGTCTCTGTGTCTCTGTGTCTTTGTGTCTCTGTGTCTCTATGTCTCTGTGTCTCTGTGTCTCTGTCTCTGTGTCTCCGTGTCTGTACTTCTGTGTGTTTATCTATCTGTGTCTTTGTGTCTCTGAGTCTCTGTGTTTCTGTATCTCTGTTTACCTGTGTCTCTGTGTATCCGTGTCTCTGTGTCTCTGTGTTTCTGTGTCTCTGTGTCTCTGTGTCTCTGTGTATATGTGTCTGTGTCTGTGTCTCTATGTCTCTGTGTCTCTGTGTCTCTGTGTCTGTTTCTTTGTGTCTTTGTGTCTCTATGTCTCTGTGTCTCTGTCTCAGTGTCTCCGTGTCTGTGTTTCTGTGTGTTTGCCTATCTGTGTCTTTGTGTCTCTGTGTCGGTGAGACTGTGTCTCTGCATCTCTGTGTATCTGTGTCTCTGTTTATCCGTGTCTCTGTCTCTGTGTCTCTGTGTCTCTGTGTATCTATGTCTCTGTGTCTCTGCGTTTCTGTGTCTCTGTGTCTCTGTGTCTCTGTGTCTCTGGGTCTCTGTGTCTCTGTGTCTCTGTGTATCTGTGTCTCTGTGTCTCTGCGTCTCTGTGTCTCTGTGTGTCTGGGTCTCTGTGTCTCTGTGTCTCTGTGTATCTGTGTCTCTGTGTCTCTGCGTCTCTGTGTCTCTGTGTCTTTGGGTCTCTGTGTCTCTATGTCTCTGTGTCTCTGTCTCCGTGTCTTCGTGTCTGTGTTTCTGTGTGGTTGTCTATCTGTGTCTTTGTGTCTCTGACTCTCTGTGTCTCTGTATCTCTGTGTACCTGTGTCTCTGTGTATCCGTGTCTCTGTGTCTCTGTGTCTCTGTGTATATGTGTCTCTGTGTCCGTGTCTGTATCTCTGTGTCTCTGTGTCTATGCGTCTCTATGTTTCTGTGTCTCTGTGTCTCTGTGTCTCTGTGTCTCTGTGTCTTTGTGTCTCTGTGTCTCTATGTCTCTGTGTATCTGTGTCTCTGTCACTGTGTCTCCGTGTCTGTGTTTCTGTGTGTTTGTCTATCTGTGTCTTTGTGTCTCTGAGTCTCTGTGACTCTGTGTCTCTGTGTCTCTGTGTCTCTGTGTCTCTGTGTCTCCGTGTCTCTATGTCTCTGTGTCTCTGTGTCTATGTGTCTCCGTGTCTCTATGTCTCTGTATCTCTGTGTCTATGTGTCTCCATGTCTCTGTGTCTCTGTGCCTCTTTGTCTTTGTGTCTCGGTGTCTCTGTGTCTCTGTGCCTTTTTGTCCTTTTCTCTAGGTATCTGTGTCTGTGTCTCTGTGCCTCTATGTTTCCGTGTCACTGTGTCTCTGTGTCTCCGGACCTCTGTGCGTCTGTCTCTGTGTCTCTGTGCCTCTGTGTCTCTGTGTCTCGGTGTCTCTGTGTCTCTGTGCCTTTTTGTCTTTTTCTCTAGGTATCTGTGTCTCTGTGCCTTTATGTTTCTGTGTCACTGTTTCTCTCTGTCTCCGGACCTCTGTGCGTCTGTGTCTCTGTGTCTGTGTGCGTTTTTGTTTTTTTCTCTAGGTATCTGTGACTCTGTGCCTTTATGTCTCTGTTTCACTGTGTCTCTGTGTCTCCGGATATCTGTGGCTCTGTGTCTTTGTGTCTCTGTGTCTCTGTGTCTCTGTCTCTCTGAGTCTCTGTGTCTCTGTGTCTCTGTCTCTGTGTCTCTGTGTTTCTGTGTCTCTGTGTCTCTGTGTCCTTTTGACTGTGTGTCTCTGTGTTTCTCTCCCTGTGTGTCTCTGTGCCTCTGTGTTTGTGTCTGTCCGTGATGTGGTCGTGTGCTATACTTATACGTCTGTGCTATACTGCCGCCTTAAGTGAAAATGAGGTATGTGAATATTTACGGTTTTTGAGTTTTCGGCTTTAACCGATAATTTGGCTTTATTATGATTAAAAGAATATGTTACATTTGAAAAAGGTGTTTTTTTCTTTATTAAACAGAAAAAAATTGCAGCGGTAAATGCCGCTATGTTAGGACTCCCTTAATCAAGAATGCAGTAATCGATTCGATGGATTCTTATAGTTTGTTTGTTAATCAGTTGTGTTTTTAGTCAATTACATACCGTTGGTTGTATTATTGAAAAGGTCAGTTTTGTAAGAGCTATAATAATAATAGTGACTAATTTATTTGTATGTAAAATTTCACATTCCGTTTATAAACTACTGACAGCAGGTTGAACAGAGAATAAAGGTTACATTTGATAATTAGTTCCAGCCGTCCGAGTTAACATTATTTGCACTTGTTTTTAGAAAATGTCGTTAAGAACCATTAAGACATTAAAAGTAGCTAAGCAAGCCATAGTTTTAAATGATGGATCAATTCATCTAAACCAAAGCAGCGACTGTTGTAGCAGTACTAACAATCTTCAAAGAAATTATTCAGCGACCACCCAGGCTTTTTCAGAATACAGCGCTAAAACTGGTGCGTACCTGCTTAATACTATTTTAAAAAAATGATAATACAATTTTGAAAATAAAAAGAAATTGTGACCAAGCTGATCTGTAGGCCACAATAATTAGTTAATTTAAAATACTTTTGTACAAATGTGCTTACAACCTATTATTGATCCTAGGCAACTTTTTTGAAACTTTTTTGGGCTTTAGGAAACGAGGCACCCACAGATATTCCCGAAATTGAGAACCAGTTTCTTGTTGTTAGTCCAGAAAACCATAATGAACTAGAAGACAGAAAATTGCAAAGCTGTCCAAAGAGGTCTAAATTTGACAAAATTCAATTGTGGAACTGATGGGACGATTTACTTTGATTTTGAATAATTTATGTCTGTGTATCTATGGGTTCGTATATCAGCAATTTTCGGCATTAAATTTAAATTTAAAAAAATCGTATTTATATGTTTAAAACACGTAAAAAAATTGCGTATATTTAAGATAAATATAATAAACATAATTAAAAGATCACTTGCTGAAGTATAAATGACTAGGTACTTATGCAACAAACGGTTACAAAAAAACAGGTTTTCTCATCCAAAAAGAGTTTTGAAAAGTGTGACTTCATATTAGTCGCCAAAGTTAAAAAAAATACTGTATTGTTTTAGGAACTGAACAACCCTCCTCAACTGAATCTTTCTCTACTGAACCTGAACACCAACATAAACTAATACCGCACATTGAAACCATAAATGATTTCATTTATTTTAATTCAAATAGCAATTCGAGTGTAGAGTTTTTCGACTTATCTTTTAGAAGTAGCATTTTTAACGACGTTCTGAATGATTCGAAGGAAAATGACCCGGATCATTAGATGGTCCCTCGAAGAGCAGATGTGTCTGGAACTTCTTGGGCTGGTAATAACGATGGTGCCGCACTGGTTGCAACTCCGCTAGAAAACGATGTTCAACAAACCAATGAAACGTTACCTCTTGATAAGGAAAACAGAAACGATAATAGCAACCTAATAATCTTCAAAATATTACGCTTAAAGAAAGATTGAACATAGAAGAAAAAATTGCAAAGAAGGGAAAAGACCGCAAAAGAAAAACCTTCCTTACCCCGCTTCAGGAAAGAAAAAGAATCAAGCTAAAGCAAAAAAAAAAGAAAAATTTAGAGTAAAAATACCTTGCAATACCTGCAAGAAGAAATGCTCTCAGTATATTTCCCAAGAAAGAAGAGAAGCGGTTAATTACTTGTTTTGGAAGTTAGATTGGGGGAGCCAAAAGAGAAATGGCTCCGAAAGGAATAATACTATGCATTATTTTCTAACTGGTAGTAAGTCTAAACGATATGAAGTTTGTAAACTAACTACTTTGGGCTATAAACTGGGAAACGACAAAGCTTTGCAAAATGCATTGAAGAGCAATGACCACATGACGCCTTTACCAGTCATGAGAGGTAGGTCCTATTAATAAAATTAATATGTACCTACTTTAGATTAAGTCTAAAAGTAAACATTAAATTAATTGTTTTAATGTTTTTTTATTTATTTTCAGGGTGACATACATCATACAAAAAGATAGATCGTGAAATTCTAACTTCACATATTTTGTCATTTCGACCCTCCATCTCCCATTACAGGAGGGAACATGCCCTATTAACAAAATATTTGCCTAGCGACACTTCTGCAAAAAATGTGTATGAAAACTTCAAAATGAACCATCCAGACATAGTGTATTCCTATGACCTTCATAAAATGGTAATAAAACAACTTAATATATCTTTTGCAAAACTGTGCCACCTTTACCAATTATGGCCATACAAAAGAAAATATGAATCCAGAGTGCGAGGCCTGTTCCAGGTTTAGGAAACATCAGGAAAGAGCTCGGCATTCTAGGGATCTTTATAGAAAAGACGCCGAGCTGGTACGTAGTAATGATGATGTTAGCTACTCAGCTGATCTTCAAAAGGTTATAATGTTACCAAGAATGGAACAATCTAAAACTGTCGTCTTCACTCCTAGAACAGTGGTGCCTGTTGGAAATAACCAGTCTAACCTTAAACCAATTGCTATAGTTTGGCATGAAGGTATTTCTGGTAGGAAAAAGGAAGATCTTATCAGCAGCTTTCACGCATTTTTCCAAAACCAGAGGGAGGCTGAGAGAATAACCATCTGGTTAGATAACTGTTCAGCTCAAAACAAAAATTGTTTTTTTTTATCGTTTCTTGTCTACCAAGTGAACTCACTTCACGTCCAGTGTGAAGAAATCGCCGTAAAATACTTTGAACCAGGCCACAGCTTCATGAGTGCCGATAGCTTTCACTATCAGGTCGAATTAGCAATAGAAAAAGAAAATTTGCGATTTTGAGGAGTTTAAGAAGTCTGTACAAAATGATAATTCAGGGAAGGTTGAAGTAAATCAGCTAGCTGTGTCTGACTTTTATTCATGGACTCATTACACTTCACAGGCGACAGTAAAAAAGATTCTATCTCGCTTCTATCTCAGTAACATGGTAAAGATTTGCGCAGAACGAGGAAAAAAAACATTAAAGTTCTGAATCGATTATGAATCAGAAGAGCCCCAAGAACTTAATTTTTTAAAACACAATTTATTGAAAACCAAGGTATTAGATAGATTTTTAGCAAAATCTACTACCAGAGGAATATCCAGCACCAAGAAACGTGCCATACTTAAAAATTTTTATCCTCTTATGAATGAAACTAGGAGAACGTTCTGGTAAAATATCCCAGAGAATAATGTAACGGATTTAGATGAGTCCTTTGACTAATTTTTTCTGATCTTTTGAATGTTTCTATAGCCTTTTAAATAGGTACATACCTAAACAAAGTTTGATAGTTTGTAAAAAAAAAACAGTCTGTAACACATGTTTTTTTATTTGTACCTACCTTATTTTTACATTCGTATTACTTACGTGTATATATATATGCCTTGTAAAAATAGTACATTTTGATTTGCTTTTATTCTTCTCAACAAAATTTGAAATGCTTTATTTGTGATCGATTGCTTTAAAAACATAGTATAAGATTTGTTTTCTCCCGTTACTCTAGGAAAAAAGTGAAAGTTAACTATATTAAGATAGATTTAAATTGGATTTTATTCCCATAGAAACAAATAGCGGCTGATCAAAGAATTCGTTGATAAGAAAGCGGCATAACATCGCATACTGCCTTCTGCTCTCATGTTCGGTTACTAGTATGAATCGAATCGTTAAGTTAAAAAACAAAAAAATATATATATATATATATATATATATATATATATATATATATATATATATATTTTTTCTTTAAAACTTCTGTAAATAAACGTACAATTAATTCAACGTTTCGGGAACGTCCTTTGTTCCCTTTGTCAAGAATTTATTTGACAATTACAGAAATTGAAATAAGGTAACAATTTTTAACAAATACAAAATATGAAACAAGGTAACTAATTTAAATTTAATCTGGACGAGTGTGTTTGACTTCGGGTAGTTGGTCTAGTACATGATGTAGAAGGTGCAGAAGTGGGGACGCCAGGAACAGTTGCAGCATAAGTGTTTGAAATTTCTGGAAGATTTGGAGTTGGTTGAAATGTAGAATCAACTTGTATAATGACATTCTTCCAAATTTGTGGCATTCTAGAAGTGTCATCTCGTTTATTGAGGGCGTTTGGTCTTCTTTCAATTTCAACTGCTTCTCTAATAATTCTTTCTTGTAAGGTATGTAGAGGTGCAATTAAACGGATATTGTTGGTATTAATTTGGTGTCCTGTATCTAAATGATGTGCAGCTAAAGACGATGAAGGATTGTGCTGCTTAATTGCTAGTTGGTGTTCATCGGCTCTCGCATATAATATTCTGTTAGTTTGTCCTATATAAGTTCTTCGACAGTTGTTGCACGGTATCTCATACACTCCTTGGCTTTCATTAGGAATTTTGTCTTTGGGGTTTCTTAAAAGTTGGGACAAAGTTGAATGTGGTTTGAATACCGGTCTGAAGTCGTTTTTGGGAAATTTGTTTGCTATTCTGTCTGTAATTCCCTTTATATAAGGTAGAATAACAGGAATCTTTCGTTCATTGTTTGACAAGTTATCATTTCTTGGTCTTTTTATTTCGTTGGTAATTTTTAATATTTATTGATCTTTGTATCCATTTTGAATTAGTATTTTATTAATAGTCTTCATCTCTTCCGTTTTAGAATTTTGGTCAGATAAGTGGTAAGAGCGGTATATCAAGGATTTCATAACGCTACGTAATTGACCAGGATGGTGATGTGAGAGAGAGTTCAAGTATCTATTCGTATGTGTTGGTTTTCGATAAACTTTGTGTGTAAATTTACCATTAGGAAGTCTTGTTATTAGGGTGTCCAAAAAAGGGAGCGAATTATTTTCTTCAACTTCCATAGTAAATTTGATGTTGTCATGAATGTTGTTAATATGTCCTAGAAAATGGTTCAAGTTTCGTTTTCCATGGGGCCAAACTACAAATGTGTCGTCAACATAACGAAACCAACATTTAGGTTTTAAATCTGCAGAATTTAAAGCAATGGTTTCAAAATGTTCCATATATACATTCGCAAAAGCTGGAGAGTGGCGAGCCCATAGGTGTTCCTTGAATTTGCTTGTAGAATTGTCCTTTGTATGTAAAATAGGTTGAGTGCATGCTGTGGTTTATCAATTTGAGTATGTCTTGGTTTATTGAGTGTTTTTCTTCTAAAATTTTTATCGTGTCTTCAATAGGTATTTTGGTGAAAAGTGACGTTATGTCGAAGCTAACTAAAATGTCATTTGGGGCCAAGGGTACAATTTTGAGTTTGTGTAGAAAATCATAAGAGTTTTTGATGTAGGATAAGCATTTTCACAAATCGGTTGAATAACTTTTGCTAGATAACGAGCAAGGTCATGAGTCGGAGAATTGAATGCACTGACGATAGGGCGTAATGGCCAGTTTTCTTTATGTATTTTTGGGAGTCCGTATATTTTGGGAATTCTTGAACTCTTCTCTCTTGGAATTAGTTTCTGTTTGGTTTCTTTGTCTAATTTAGTAGAATTAATGATAGATTTTGTTGTTTTTTCTATGTAAGTGGTAGGATTGCACTGATTTGTCTTATATTCTGAAGAAGTTAGCCGTTCAGACATCTTGTGGTGATAGTCTTTAGAGTTGACAATGACAGTAGCGTTTCCTTTGTCAGCGGGTAGTATTAATATTTGGTCGTCATTTTTGATTTGGTTTAACATTTCGAGGTCTTGTTTGGTGATGTTTTGTTTGGGAAGTTTGCAGTTTTGAAGAATGTGTGCTACGTTGAGCCTAATTTCGTCAGCGACCGTCAAACAATGAACGAAAGATTCCTGTTATTCTACCTTATATAAAGGGAATTACAGACAGAATAGCAAACAAATTTCCCAAAAACGACTTCAGACCGGTATTCAAACCACATTCAACTTTGTCCCAACTTTTAAGAAACCCCAAAGACAAAATTCCTAATGAAAGCCAAGGAGTGTATGAGATACCGTGCAACAACTGTCGAAGAACTTATATAGGACAAACTAACAGAATATTATATGCGAGAGCCGATGAACACCAACTAGCAATTAAGCAGCACAATCCTTCATCGTCTTTAGCTGCACATCATTTAGATACAGGACACCAAATTAATACCAACAATATCCGTTTAATTGCACCTCTACATACCTTACAAGAAAGAATTATTAGAGAAACAGTTGAAATTGAAAGAAGACCAAACGCCCTCAATAAACGAGATGACACTTGTAGAATGCCACAAATTTGGAAGAATGTCATTAAACAAGTTAATTCTACATTTCAACCAACTTCAAATCTTCCAGAAATTTCAAACACTTATGCTGCAACTATTCCTGGCGTCCCCACTTCTGCACCTTCTACATCATGTACTAGACCAACTACCCGAAGTCTAACACACTCGTCCAGATTAAATTTAAATTAGTTACCTTGTTTCATATTTTGTACTTGTTAAAAATAGATACCTTATTTCAATTTCTGTAATTGTCAAATAAATTCTTGACAAAGGGAACAAAGGACGTTCCCGAAACGTTGAATTAATTGTACGTTTATTTACACAAGTTTTAAAGAAAAATGTCTTATTTAAATATAATATATATATATATATATATATATATATATATATATATATATATATATATATATATATATATATCGAAAAACTTAATGAAAGTGTCCTTAGTTTAGTTAAAGATTTTACATTAGTGACCTTTTTGTTATTATTATTATTAATATCATTATTACTGGAAAATGCACCTGTTCAGGGAATTAAACCATATGAGGGCACTAGTTTTGTGGTTGAAAGGTAAATTATACGAGCACTACCAATTGTATTCTTCAAACTTTTTTCAACAGCTTGGGCTCCGCTCTGCATCCCTTCTACGACAGCGAGGGCTGCACTCTGGACCGATTTATATCATCTGTACTCTGCGTCTATTTCTGCTTCACATTTCTCAAGTCTTCAAAGGTCAATTCGTTGTCTTTCTCTGATTTTCTTTCTAGGTGGCTAATTAATAGCTTTGGCTTTCTAAAATAAAATGGTTTAATTTGGATTGACAAAGTGAACAATGTGATTGATTGGAGGGTAAGGTCTCTATTAGGCAGGTTCCGGTTTCCCGAGATTGCCTATAATTGATAGAATTTGCCAATATACAGAGAGTTGTTATGTATTTACTGTATTACTTGCAATAATATGATTTTAAGACTAGAAAATGCCCCTGTTCAGGAAATTAGAGCATGTGAAAACACTAGCTTTTTAATTCGAAAGTATGTTACGAGCACTAATAATCGTTTCCTTCAAACTCTTTTGAGGGTTTTAACGTAATGCTCTTTGTTAAGACCACTACTAAAAGCCCTTCTTGCAACTGCTTGTGCTCCGCTCAACTCCTCTTCTGTCACAGGTAGGGCTCCGTTTTGGCCCGATTTTTATCATCTGTATTCAGCCCTAACCCACTTAAATACGAAATGTCGTCCTACCTCCCATTTGCAAAGCTGGGGATTTGTCCGGACTTTCTTTTTCGGCAGTTGAGCTCCCATTCCCTTCTCTTTATCTCTTTCCTTCTTTGGGTCAGAAGTAAATGTAGCGCCATCTTGTGGTATAATTAGGTTAGCATACAGTTTGTAACGCCTCTTGTACCATAATTTAAAAGGTAATTGTGCTGGAAGTAATGTGTTGTGGTATAATTCGAGTTTAGTAACGAACTCTAGTGGTATAATTTAAAAAAAAAACGCGGTTTTCCTATCCATCTTGTGGTGTAAATTAAGAAGTTGACTAAGTTAGTAGTAAAATTGGAATTTATCATTATGGATCGCAGAAAATGGTACATCACTAGATTTTGGGCATTTGCTATTAAAAAACAAGCATTTAATACATTTACATGCAACTTTAAATGACCTGTAACACAAATGCAAACATCAAAATACGGGGTTTTGATAACCTTAAGTTGATTACTTCCTGGCATTGTTAAGAAAAACATAAAGGAAAACGCAAAACATAGAAATACAAAACACAAAACACCACACATCAGGGAAAAGAAAACGGAAATCAAACAACCTACAAATCATAAACCCATAAATTCGAAACACAAAGCTAAAAATTTCAAACACAATGTAGAACAAGAGATGGGGCATGTAGGTGTGAGCCCAACAAATCCCGTGGTTCTAGGAAGGGGTCAATGTTGGTAAGGACACATAATCTAGAAGTGGGGCAGTGGTAGAAGGTAACGTCTAGGAATCTTATCCTTGGTTCTGACCTATTAAGTATTTTACATTAAAGGGTTTAATTTAAGATCGTTTTGTTACAATTTGTTCAGATGCGATGTAAATAAATTGGTTCAGTCAAATTTGAAAATGACCATAAAAAGATGTTTATATATTTTGACCCTAACGAAGGGTTGTGCGACACCGTACCAAAAAACTTAATCTAAGGAGGGCCCACTGTTGGTGAGGTTTAAAAGTAAAGCAGTGGTGGGGGGTAAGGTGTGGAAATCTTATCCTCGGTTCGTATGTGTTAAATATTTCACATTAGACTTTTTTCTAAATGCTGTGAAAATGAAGAGTTCAATTTGATATCATTTGGTTAGATTTGGTTCAGATGCGATGTAGTTATGTTTGACAGAACATGATTCAATGCTATTTACTCGGGTCAGATTTATAATGCGCGCTGATTATCTAAGAAAATGCATTCTAGATCCAGGAAAATACATTAGTATACGAATTTTTAAAGTTTTGTCCGAATCTTACATTAAATATTTTCCTAAAACTAATTAATATTAAGAAACAAAAATTAGAGGCAATTTATTTAAAAACAACCTTGTGGTCACATTCCATTTTACTTTAACTTGTTGAAACTTGTTTGTATAGCAAACTTATTACTTAAAGTGGCCCTTAATGAGTGGGTTTTGGAGTTATTGTTACTCACGTTCGGTATTTGACAAACCTGTTACATGCTTATTAATGTCTTCTTCAATTACACCAAGATAAACAGCTGTCAAGTTGTTACCTGCCATAATGCTCTCTCATATCTGTAAACGTGTTTTGAAAAAAAAAATTTTGACATATGATTTATACTTAGCGATCTTAAAAACCCCCAATACCCGACTTTAAAAAAAAAATCGGTTTATAGACAATGCACAATTTTGTACCCTAAAAACGGTACTCCACTGTTTTTTATCTTCAAATTACATAAAAAGGTATTAGTTTGTTTTTTTAATTTTGTAAATTTTTAAAACTTGAAGCAATGAATTTTATAAAAAAGTATTTAGTTCTTTTTTAATTTTTTAAAATTTGAAGCAATTAATTTTTTTAGCCTTATAAGCCCCTAAAATGCCAACCAGTGGTTTGATTTTGCTCATTAAGGAACTTGACCTAGATTTCATGGCAAAGAATTTTTGTATTCCAAATTTTATATCAATACCTTTATCGGTTCAAATGATATCACGAATACACATACAAACACGCATTTTTTTTCATTTGTTTTTCGTGTTGCTTAGACGTCGAGAAATGCAAAAAAAGATTTGAAATTTTAAACCGATTATATAGTTTTCTCCTTATACGTACGTATATGGGAAAACAATAAATATCTTTCACCCGTAATGACAGTTTCAGGATTACGTAACACTATGAATTTGAAAAGCCCGTTAATACTCATTGCCGTACTTCACTCTTTACTTGGAAGTTAAAAAACACCTTTTCACATTGTATAACAAATAATTACAAGCAACATTTTTTCGATTAATGAAACTGAGAAAAACGACTTCTACATATTTTACTATTTAATTTTAGATTACCTTATCTACCCTTGTCTTTGAGTTGTTTTAATGCAATGATTAAAAGAACTTCACCTTAAAAATTACAAACGCCGTTTAGATAAACCTGAAAGTCCAACCAACTAATCAAAGGTCAAAACACAAATGAATAGGGCTCAAACACGCAAACACTCACAAATACAAACAACAGGTAAACTAACCAACATCCAAACATGTAAACACGCAATTACACAAACACCACAAACAAAACAAAAAAACCAGCAAACGTGCAAACTGGACAACAAACAAGCAACACGTAAATGTGAAAAAACAAACGAACGCAACAAACCAAGGAACACACAAACACTCAACAACCTAAATATGTAAACCCTTATCATAGCCGGTATTCGAGACGGCCATGTCCTTATCATATGCCTTTCACGGCGTGTTATGTCCTCCACTGTACTTTCCATAACGAGATCATATTAGCTAGAAATTGTCAAACTGCACGGAAATTGATAGATGTGGGAAATAATTTGAGGTATTATACTTAGGGCAGATATATAACCAAAAGTAATGCGATAATCGTTGTAAGTATTTGACTAGACCACAATAGTGTTTTGTCTTGAAAAGACCATGAAAGCTAAAACGTACGAGTATATCCGATTAAAGCCCAACAACTAAAGTGTTCGAGCGTGACTGGTCAAATGCGTAGTAGATTATCGCTAAATACTCGAAGTATATTTGGCGACACCAACATTTATAAACAAAATTTTAACTTTATTCTTATAAATATCTGACATTTACCAAAAACCTTACTTATGTCGAAGCAATTTGAAGAACGTATTGTATAATATAAGTGGTAGACGGTGCACAAGGATATATTCGGTCGACTGTATTCCGCATGGTGTATTATCGCTGAGATCAAATCAGCTAGTCATTGACTAATTCAGATAAATTTATTTATATGAGAGATAATCAACATGTATGCCTAGAGGCCTACGATTTTTGCCGGTTAAAATATAACAGGCTGATTTTTGAAAAGTTTTGTTTGAAAATGCTTAAGAGTTAATAATAGATTATTAAACACCCGAGTACGGAGGACTTTTTAATGAATCATTAAGTTGAAACTATATCATTTAGCAAAATTTAAAAAAAGGAGTTTGTCACAAAATTTATTATTCAAAAATCGTCAAGATTAGTGACTGAATAACATTCGTTAGGGGCGCAGTTTTAGATACACTACACTAAATCTGTCAATATACCGCCTCTTGGCACTAGTTGGAAGGCTTTATCCAGTCATAAAATGCATTTAGCTGTTTTCTCACCTTTAACAATTAAGCTAATTTAACCGAAAAACACACTTATTAATGAAAAAGTACCTTTTACCGGACATACCGAATATATAAAATATAAGTGCAAATATATCTAAGCATGAAATAGGCATATATACTTCACTTAACGTACATCATATCTTTCACCGCAGTAATCCGGTCAACCTAAGGTAGATTGATACTGAGCAAGGTCTGGTTACAGTTGGATACAGTTTGGATGATAAGTAAAATTGATATCGCAAGGCCGGTAATTCTTCCCTACTGATAATTTCTGGCTAGTTCGAAGTATAGTATGTGATCTGCCAAAAATGCCCGGTCATAGTCCGTTCGAATATGGCTTATTCGAGTCACCCGGTCTTTCTAACCCAAATTATAACCTCTATAATAAGACACCTCGGGTAAATCCGATTAATTGGTACTAGATAAGTACGAAATACATAAGAGTATGTATGAGGATATCTCCTCTTGTACGGCTGTCCCTAGAGTTGCATTAGGAACTTCTTGCTTACACATACGAAAAGATATTTTTAGTCTCTGCTTTAGTTCTTATTTCTAACGAATGACAAATTTCCCTTTAGGTAGAAAACTAAAAATATTCACCTGAGACGTTGTGAGAACGTGAAAACTTCAACGTTTGACTACTGATAGTAAAGATCGAGAATTTTAAGAAACGAATACCTCGAGATGCCTAAGGAAGTTGCTACACGTATATATGGAACTGTGTGTGCGTATAAGCGTGTGTGCGTGTGTGCGTAAGCGCGTGTGTGCGTGTGAGAGAATGTAAGTGTGTGCGAGTGTGCGTGTGTGTGTGCGCATATGTGCGCGTGTGCATGTGTGCGTGAATGCGTGTGTGCGTGAGTGCATTTGTGCATGCGTGCGTGTAGTCGGTTGTGTGTCCGTGTGTGCGTGTGTGCGTGTGTGCGTGTGTGCGTGTGTGCGTGTGTGCGTGTGCGCGTGTGCGTGTGTGCGTGTGTGCGTGTGTGCGTGTGTGCGTGTGTGCGTGTGTGCGTGTGTGCGTATGTGCGTGTATGCGTGTGTGCGTGTGAGCGTGTGTACATGTGTTCGTGAATGCGTGTGTGCGTGAGTGCGTTTGTGCATGCGTGCGTGTAGTCGTGTGTGTGTGTGTGTGTGTGTGTGTGTGTGTGTGTGTTCGTGCGTGCGTGTGTGCGTGTGTGCGCGTGTGAGTGTGTGCGTGTGTGCATGTGTGCGTATGCGCATGTGTGCGTGTGTGAGAGTGTGCGTGTGTACGAGTGTGCGTGTTTTTGTGCGCATGTGTGCGTGTGTACATGTGTTCGTGAGTGCGTGTGTGCGTGAGTGCGTTTGTGCATGCGTGCGTGTAGTCGGGTGTGTGTGTGTGTGTGTGTGTGTGCGTGTGTGCGTGTGTGCGTGTGTGCATGTCAATGTGAGTGCATGCATGCTTTCATGCATGCGTGTATGCGTCTGTGCGTGTGTGCGAGTGTGCGTGTGTGCGTGTGTGCGTGTGCGTGTGTGCGTGTATGAGGGTGTGCGTATGCGTGTGTGCGAGTGTACGCGAGTGCGTGTGCGCATGTGTGCGTGTGCGCATGTCATGTGATGTGCATGCTGTTTCGTGTGTGCGTGTGTGCGTGTGTGCGTGTGTGTGTGTGTGCATGTCTCGTGAGTGCTGCTGTTGTGTGCGTTTGTGCGTGTGTGCGTGTGTGTGTGCGTGTGCGTGTGCGTGTGCGTGTGGCTGTGTGTGCTGTGTCGTGTGCGTGTGTGCGTGTGTTTTGTGTGTGTGTGCTGTGTGCGTGTGCGTTGTGTGCGTGTTGTGCGTGTGTGTGTGCATGTGTGCGTGTGCGTGTGGTGTGCGTGTGTGATGTGTGCGTGTGTGCGGTGTGTGCGTGTGTGCTGTGGCTGTGTGCTTGTGTGCGTGTGTGTGCTGTGTGCGTGTGTGTGTGTCGTGTGCTGTGCGTGTGCGTGTGCGTGTGTGTGTGTCGTGTGTCGTGTGTGTGTTGGTGTGCGGTGCTGTGTGTCGTGGTCGTGTGCGTGTGTGCGTGTGTGCGTGTGTGCGTGTGTTGGTGTGTGCGTGTGTGTGTGTCGTGGTGGTGTGTTGTCGTGTGTGGTGTGTGCTGTGTGCTGCGTGTGTGCGTGTGTGCGTGTGGTGTGCGTGTGGTGTTGTGTGCGTGTGGTGTGTCATGTGTCGTGGTGCGTGTGTCGTGTTGCGTTTGTGTGCGTGTGTCGTGTGTGCGTGTGTGTGTGTGTGGTGTGCGTGTGCGTGTGTGTGTGCGTGTGTGTGCGTGTGTGTGGTGCTGTGTGGTGTGTGTGTGCGTGTGGTGCGTGTGTGCGTGTGTGCGTGTGTGTGTGTGTGTGCGTGTGTGTGTGCTGTGCGTGTGTGGTGTGTGTGCGTGTGGTGTGCGTGTGTGCTGTGCGTGTTGTGTGCGTGTGTGCGTGTGTGCGTGTGTGCTGTGTGGTGTGTCGTGTGGTGTGCGTGTGGCTGTTGTTGTGTGCGTGTTTGTGTGTGTAGTGCGTTTGTGTGCGTGTGTCGTGTTGTGTGGTGTCGTGTGTGTTGGTGGTGTGGTTGTGTGTGTGTGTGGTGTGTGTGTGTGTGTGCGTGTGCGTGTGCGTGGCGTGTGGTTGTGGTGTGGTGTGGTGTGGTGCGTGTGGCGTGTGCGTGGTGTGTGTGCGTTGGTGGTGCGGTCGTTGTGCGTGTGCGTGTGTCGTTGCGTGTGTGGTGTGCGTTGCGGTGTGACGTTGTGTGTGTGTGGCGTGTGGCGTGGTGTGCGTGTTATGTGCGTGTGTGGTGTGGTGTGTGCTGTGTGCGTGTTTTGTGCGCATGTGTGCGTGTACATGTGTCGTGATGCGTGTGTGCGTGTGTGCGTTTGTGCATGCTGCGTGTGCGTGTGTGTGGTGTGTGCGTGTGTGTGTGCGTGTGCGTGTATCGTGTGCGTGTGCGTGTGTGCGGTGCGGTGCGTGTGCTGTTGCTGTGCGTGTGCGTGTGTGCTGCGTGTGTGCTGTGCGTGTGCGTTGCGTGTGCGTGTGTGTGCGTGTGTGCGTGTGGTGCGTGTGTGTGTGTGCGTATGCGCGTGTGTGCGTGGTGAGTGTGTGTGTGGTGTGCGTGTTGCATGTGCGTATGGCGGTCGTGTGCGTGTGCTTGTGTGTGTGCGTGTGTGGTGCGTGTTGCGTGGGGCGTTGTGTATCAGGGTGTGCGTGCGTGTCGATGCGTGTGCGCATGTGTGCGTGTGCGTGTGCGTGTGTGCGTGTGCGTATGCGCTGTGTGGCGTGTGCTGCGTGCTGTGCGTGTGTGTGTGCTGCGCTGTGTCGTGTGTGTGTGCGTGTGTGTGTGTGCGTGTGTGCTGTGTGCGTGTGCGTGTGCGTGTGTGCATGTGTGTGCATGTGTGCGTGTGTGTGTTGCGTGTGCGTGTGTGTGTGCGTGTGCGTGTGTGCGTGTGCGATGTGTGCGTTGTGCTGGTGCGTGAGTGGTGTGTGTGCGTGGTGTGGGTGTGTGTGCGTGTGCGTGTGTGCGTGTGCGTGTGTGCGTGGTGCGTGTGCGTGTGCGTGTGTCGTGTGTGCGTGTGTGCGTGTGTGTGCGTGTGTCGTGTGTGCGTGTGTGTGCGCTGTGCTGCGTGTGTGCGTGGTGTGTCGTGCGTGTGATGTGTGTGTGTGTGCGTGTTTGTGCGCATGTGTGCGTGTGTATGTGTGCGTGAGTGCGTGTGTGCGTGTGCGTTTGTGCTGGTGCGTGCGTGTGTGTGCGTGTGTGCGTGTGGTGTGTGTGTGTGTATCGGGTGTGCGTGTGCGTGTGTGCGGTGTGGTGTGCGTGTGCGTGTTGTGCGTGTGTGCGTGTGTGCTGTGTGCGTGGTGCGTTGCGTGTGTGCGTGTGTTGTGATGCGTGGTGCGTGTGTGCGTGTGTGTGTGTGCGTGCGTGTGCGTGTGTGGGTGCGTGTGGTGTGCGTGTTTGTGCGTGTGCGTGTGTCATGTGTGCGTGAGTGCGTGTGCGTGTGTGCGTTTGTGATGCGTGCGTGTGCGTGTGTGCGTGTGTGCGTGTGTGCGTGTGCGTGTGCGTGTATCGTGGTGTGCGTTGCGTGTGTCGGTGAGTGCGTGTGTGCGATGTGCGTGTGTCATGTGTGCGTGTGTCGTGTGGCGTGTGCGTGCGTTGTGTGCGTGGTGCGTGTGTGCGTGTGTGCGTGTGTGCGTGTGCGTGTGTGTGTGCGTGTATGCGCGTGTGTGCGTGTGCGTGTGAGTGTCGTGTCGTGTGCGCATGTGTGCGTGTGTGCATGTGTCGTGAGTGCGTGTGGCGTGTGTGCGTTGTGCGTGGTGCGTGTGCTGGTGTGTGCGTGTGCGTGTGGTGGTGTGCGTGTGTGGTGTGTGTGCGTGTGCGTGTGTGCGAGTGTACGTGAGTGCGTGTGCGCATGTGTGCGTGTTGCATGTCGACGTGAGTCATGCTCGTGTGCGTGTGTGGTGGCGTGTGTGCGTGTGTGCGTGTGCGTGTGCGTGTAGCGTGTGGCGTGTGCGTGTGCGTGTGGCGTGTGTGCGCATGTGTGCGTGTGTGTGTGCGTGTGAGTGTCGTGTGTGTGTGCGTGTGTGCGTGTGTGCGTGTTGCGTGTGTGCGTGTGCGTGTGCTGTGTGCGGTGTGCGTGTGTGTGTGTGCGTGAGTGCGTGTTGCGTGTTGCGTGTGCGTGTGTGCGTGTGTGCGTGTGGCGTTTGTGCGTGTGTGCGTGGTGTGCGTGTGTGCGTGGTGCTGTAGTGTGTTGTGTGCGTGTGCGTGTCGTGTGTGCGTGTGGCGTGTGTACGTGTTGCGAGTGTGTGTGCTGTGTGCGTGTGTGCGTGTGGCGTTGTGCGTGTTGGTGGTCGTGTGGTCGTGCGTGTGTGCGTGTGTGCGTGTGTGCGTGTGCGTGTGCGTGTGTGCGTGTGCATATGAGCGTGTGTATGTGTATGTAGGTGTGGGTGTAGGCGTGGGTGTGGTGATGTAGGTGTGGATGTGGGCGAGGGTGTGGATGTGGGTGTGGGTGTGTGTTCGTGGGGGTGTGGGTGTGCGTGTGGTTGTGCGTTTGGATGTAGGTGTGGGTGTGAGTGTGAGTGGGAGTG
Source organism: Vesta saturnalis (assembly GCA_036346205.1). Classification (NCBI taxonomy): domain Eukaryota; kingdom Metazoa; phylum Arthropoda; class Insecta; order Coleoptera; family Lampyridae; genus Vesta; species Vesta saturnalis. Next base: position 224,847 of record JARFJB010002411.1, on the reverse strand, counting down.
TGGGTGTGGCTGTGGTTGTGGGTGTGGGTGCTCTTACTTTGTAGACCTTTATATGACCAAATCATTAATAAGTTCTCCTAAATTAAGCAATGTTTATATGTTAATGATGCTTTTGAGTATTATATTTATTACAAATTATTTTATGCTATTAGTAATTATATCGTGTTATGAATATGAACTGACTTCAACGAATACCCGCTGAAAGGATCAAATGACCTTAACCAAGACCTATATAAAACATATTTTATTAAGCTGATATTTGATAACCTTAATGGGGACTCGTGGCGTCTCCTGCTGTGTTAAACCTCTCTAGTGCAAATTTTCAATTGTGCTTTAATAGGAGTGTGTTCCATATTTTTTATTTAAATTGGTACAACAGTACTTTACAGAAGGTTGTATAAACTCATCAGCTCTCCAAAAATTGCATATACGGTAACTAAAGGGATATTAGTAAATAAAAGACCTCTAATTCTTCATTTTAAGAACGATACGTCGGAATAAATTGTAGAAACATTTCAGCATCTATTTAAAGAATCATCTTCCATCATTATTCAAAGGACAGCTGACAAAGGTCATATGCGAATACAAATAGCAAAAAAAATCAATTACGCCTCTTAACAAATACGTAAGCCAAATTTATCAATATGTAAAAGGCAAACAAAAACATTTTCTAAAAATGAATAAAGGAAGTAGTTATGGGATTTAGCTTCGATTAATGGAAAACATTTTCTAAAAATGAATAAAGGAAGTAGTTATGGGATTTGGCTTCGATTAATGGAATACACTTACGTAAACACGCTAATTTACAAAAAGGCCTTGTAAGTTCAATGTCCGACTACCAAACATTAACCCAACTTAGAAGAGAAAACGAATATTTTAACCTACTCAACCAAGATGAAAAGGAAAAGGCAGTAGATTTATCCGGATTTTTAATTGCAGGTAAACGATACATAACGGTCAATGGGTTTGTTGACAGGTCAAGTGAAAAATCAGTCGCAAGTTAATGAGAATGACAACAAAGTAAATGATTACGCCTCGAAATTATCTACAATTTTTGAAAATGAGGTGTCGCATGAACTGGCACCAAATAGATCATGTGCAAACAGTTCCATAATTGGAATTGGTAATAGGTATATCTAAACATAAATACAGTATTAAGCGTCACAGATTGAAACACAGCAATCTCAAGCAATCGGCAAGGAAAAGGTTGAGTAACTCTGTTAAATAAAAAGCGTTTAAACGGTTTCACGGTTATATTCAAGAGAAAAAACGTGCTCCGTCATTGGAAACGTGCCTTAAAGTTATTAAAGAAAACAACGAGTTCAATGATAGAACTACAAATCAGTTTGGATTAATCATCAGATAGAAGTGTCAAAAACTCGGAATTCTCCATAAGTATGTTAATATTCCCTTCATTATTTTGTATTCAAACTTGCTTTTAAGTGTTTGTTCTATTAGAAAAGCGACCATAAACGTCAGTTGAAAAAGCAATACTTAGACATTCCTACAAAAGCTCTATAGAAGTGGCTCCAGAGCGGTATCCAATATTATCGTAACTGAAAGGTTTATTGAACGAACATCCAGGTGTGTTTCGCTATACGACTCATGCTGTGCGGCGTACACCTTTATTTCCTTGTTTTAAATGTTTTGTTTATTTGTGTAGTAAATGACTTTTTTTTATAAGAATTTTTTTACTAAAGCTTTTCTTTTAGCAGCGTCCTTACGTTAGCTATTAAATTATCTAACACAAGGATTTCACAAAGAAGAGAATTCTGCACTACACTAACGCTTATGTGTGGTGTTAAAGCAAAATACCAAATTCACATCGTCTTTTTGAGGGTATAATGTGTTATCAATCATTCTGTTAAAAAATTTGAGTCAGCGGACTCTCTCCTTAGATTGAATCGATACAGTCCAATATTTACGTGAAATTTAACTGTAGTCGGTAGTCATTTTCAGTTGCTTGAATTATTGCGAACGAAAGAAAATAATAAAGCATGCTCCACCCGTTTATAACCCTACAGCTCCAACACCATCAGTATCAGTAGTCTCCACATTTACATCTTAAACACATGTCAAATTTGAATACAACGACTTTTCAAGTTTTTTATTGATTACGAAGTGATTACTCCTCACCCCACAACTCCACCACTGCCATAAATCTATAGGGCACAACATTTAGGTCCAAAACAATTATGCTAAATTTGAGTAAGATTACGTTCTAATTTTTTTAGTTGTACCTTCGTTATCATCCAAATGCAATACCACCAAAAATAACTGGTATCGTTTAACGTTTATGTCATAAACATAAATTTTAATACAATTGGATTTTGCTTGTTTAAATTATTTCGGTACTTCTACTTAGTTTGAAACTCCGCCGTTACCAAAAAAAAAACGCTGTGATCCAAACATTTAGTTCATAAATGTAATATTAATACAATCGTTTCCAAGTTGTTTCCATTTTGCGTCCAAAAGATTCGATACGTACACACTTACATGCATTGTAAACGAAGTACAGCCGGGAACTGAGAATTATGCGATAATCGTTGAGAGCATTTGACTAGACTACAAAACTTAAACTGTGGACGTGTATCTGGCTAAATCGCCACAGCCAAAAACGGGGGGAGGGGTTGAAATCTTTGGTAAAGTGTCACAGTTTAGCTTAATTTGTCTTTCCTGAAAACAGAATGCTTTAATATGTCTAGTCAACTGCTAAGTAGATTATTGTTGATTTCTCGAAATGTATTTGGTCAGATTATCTCCATATATCTTAACTAACGGTATGGGACGAGTCATAGCATCTGTTTCGGCGTGCCAGTTCAGCGCCACCCTTTTGGGGTCTGGACATATCTATGCCCGGATGTTTCGGTGCCAAGACGCTGTCGCGTCAAGACGTTCTGGCGCTCGCAAGTAGAACACCATCAAAACCATAATTAAATATCATACCTGTTCCTCTGTTCCTCCTTATTTATAAATTTTTATCCCCTTTTTTCATTTTATTCCAGATTTTCCTATTTCACTTTCTACACATTTTCATCCACTTTTTATCTTCCAATCTACATATGCACATGTAACTATAGAAGGTTATGAAATCAACATTTGTTCACAATCACTACATCGACTTATTAGCCTATTTTACGAAGTTATATAAAGATAATAAAGAGAGAGGGTTAATAGTTTCGTGTGCTACGAAAGTAGATGCTGAAAAACTCAAAAAATCTTTAGATAAATGTGCATCAAGTGAAATTCAAAGCAAACCCTTAGTTAAGCACAGATCAAGAAGGGTTTTCAGAGGAATAGACAATGACATTAATAAAAATCTATTAGACGTTATTATAGAGCATAATAAGACGATAATTCACCAACGAGGTGGTTTCAATAAATTTAAGATTTTAAAGAATGTTTCCGTTTTAACAGTTATAAGGCAAAGTTTTGTGAATTTAATTCTGCATTTGAGGTTGAACTTAATTAGATTAATTAAAAGTCTGGTAATAGCATTGATAAATAGGCAAATAAGTATGAATTTAACGTCAAGGATAAGGTTATCGCCTCCGAAAGGTTAGCTTGGGCTGATCGCACTTTACGCTGTGTGTGACATACAGGTAGGCAAGTCAAACAATAAGATACCGATTGCAAAATAATTTATTCAATAAGGTAAAAATTAAAAAATTTATAAGTAAGTACAAGTAAATTTTAAATAAAGCAAGGTGAAAATCAATTCAACCGAAATTAAGCAAAACTAAGGGTGAATGATGAAAATGTAAACTTTCACCATTAACACTCATAATAAAATACTTATTTTTTTGGGGTTTTTAATGGTGTATTTTAAAATATACAATCTAAACATTTCGATAACACTTACAGTTATCTTGTAGTAATATTTGTTAAAAATTGTTAAAGATGTTGTAGACAATTTTGTCAAAGTTGAAACATTAAAACATAAACATCAGCCTGCTACTAATACAACAGTTTGAGAAACGCATAAACCCAACTATAAAATTAAATTTTAGTAAAGAATAACTAGGTCATTAAAAATTAAATATTGTTAAATTGCCTTAAAGATGACAAATCAGAATACTCTCTACGGCGAAAGCTAACAATGAAATTTCTCAGCCAAAAAAACACATTTAACAAAATTTAATCGAGTTATGATGTAAGTGTAAAGTTGTGAAAAACTTCAATTTGAAAATGATAAAAGCATCCACAAATCCAAACATCACATCAAATAAAATAACGCAGTTAAATCTAACAAAGATCTTCCAATCAATAACTGGAAGTGTTATTAACAATGAAAAGTATAATGCAGAACATTTTTTGTAATTTTTAATTTTAATTTAATTTCAACTGCTTATGTTAAATTATAGTGCTGTGGTAATTTAACATATAATTGGTAAAGCATTTGCTTCAAGGTCTAGAAAAAACACAGCAAAAAACCTAGACATTCCAAAAGTTAAAATTAAAATCAAAATTGAGAAGTATCATTATGCTTCTTTTTTAATTATAAGAAACCAAAACCTACTTAAACCGAGATTTTCTTCTTGTCTATTAAAATTATTAGGGTGTTTATATATTTCATTAGAGAAAAGACGTTTGGGAAAGTATGGAGAATGGACGAGTGAGTAAAGGTATGATGGACGTCATTAAAGCACTATACAAAGAGAATAGAAATAAAGTAATGGCACACAAGTCAGATCAAACCAAAATATGAATGAATCAGGGGCGAGTTCTTAGTCCACATTAATTCTAAGTACTCATCGATGATGTAGAGAACAGGAAGGCTATAATATGGAAGTGGGAAGTTGGATAATGAATAGAATATCAATACAGGAACTACTATTTGCCGTCGATATCGTGCTACTAGCAGAATCAGCGGAAAAACTTCAGAAAAATGTCAGTAATTACCATCGCAAGCTTAGAAAAATAAACACGGAAATAACTGTAGAAAAACTAAAACTATGATTATTGCCAAGTTTTATAAGTTTTATAAGTTTTATAAGTTTTATAAGTTTTATAAGTTTTATAAGTTTTATAACTTTTATAAGTTTTATAAGTTTTATAAGTTTTATAAGAGCTTTTATAAGTTTTATAAGTTTTATAAGTTTTATAAGTTTATAAGCATTTATAAGTTTTATAAGTTTTATAACGTTTTATAACTTTTATAGAGTTTTATAAGTTATTATAAGTTATTATAAGTTTTATAAGTATATTATAAGTTATAAGTTAATTATAAGATTTTATAGTTTCTATAAGTTTTATAAGTTTTATAATTTTATAAGTTTTATAAGTTTCATAAGTTTTATTTAAAGTTTTATAAGTTTTATAAGTTTTATATAAGTTTTATAAGTTATTATAAGCTTTTATAAGTTTTATAAGTTTTATAAGTTTTAAACTTTAAAGTTTTATAAGTTTTATAAGTTTTATAAGTTTTATAAGTTTTTATAAGTTTTATAAGTTTTATAAGTTTTATAATTTTATAAGTTTTATAAGTTTTATAAGTTTTATAAGATTTTATAACTTTTGGATAAGTTTTAATGAAGTTTTATAAGTTTTATAACGTTTTATAAGTTTTAATAAGTTTTAATAAGTTTTGATAAGTTTTAACAATTGATATCAGGAGTTTTATCAAGTTTATATTAAGTTTTATAAGTTTTATAAGCTTATTATGAAGTTGATTGATAAGATATTTATAAGTTTTAAATTTCTATAAGTTTTATAAGTTTTATAAGTTTTATAACTGAAAATTTATAAGTTTTCATAAGTTTTAAAATAAGTTTTATAAGTTTTATAAAGTTTTATAAGTTTTATCAAGTTTTATAAGTTTTATAAGTTTTATAAGTTTTATAAGTTTTATAAGTTTTATAAGTTTTATAAGTTTTATAAGTTTTATAAGTTTTATAAGCTTTTATAAGTTTTATAAGTTTTATAAGTTTTATAAGTTTTATAAGTTTTATAAGTTTTATAAGTTTTATAAGTTTTATAAGTTTTATAAGTTTTATAAGTTTTATAAGTTTTATAAGTTTATTTTATAAGTTTTATAAGTTTATAAGTTTTATAAGTTTTATAAGTTTTATAAGTTTTATAACTTTTATAACTTTTATAAGTTTTATAAGTTTTAATTTATTAAGTTTTATAAGTTTTATAAGTTTTATAAGTTTTATAAGTTTTATAAGTTTTATAAGTTTTATAAGTTTTATAAGTTTTATAAGATTTATAACTTTTATAAGTTTTATAAGTTTTATAATTTTTATAAGTTTTATAAGTTTTATAAGTTTTATAAGTTTTATAAGTTTTATTATATTTTATAAGTTTTATAAGTTTTATAAGTTTTATAAGTTTATAAGTTTTATAAGTTTTATAAGTTTTATAAGTTTTATAATTTTATAAGTTTTATAAGTTTTATAAGTTTTAAAGTTTTAAAGCTTTTATAAGTTTATAAGTTTTATAAGTTTTATAAGTTTTATAAGTTTTATAAGTTTTATAAGTTTTATAATTTTATAAGTTTTATAAGTTTTATAAGTTTTATAAGTTTTATAACTTTTATAACTTTTATAACTTTTATAAGTTTTATAAGTTTTATAAGTTTCATAAATTTTATAAGTTTTATAAGTTTTATAAGTTTTATAAGTTTTATAACTTTTATAAGTTTTATAAGTTTTATAAGTTTTATAAGTTTTATAAGTTTTATAAGTTTTATAAGTTTTATAAGTTTTATAAGTTTTATAAGTTTTATAACTTTTATAAGTTTTATAATTTTATAACTTTTATAACTTTTATAAGTTTTATAAGTTTTATTATAGTTTTATAAGTTTTATAAGTTTTATAAGTTTTATAAGTTTTATAAGTTTTATAAGTTTTAAAGTTTTATAAGTTTTATAAGTTTTATAAGTTTTATAAGTTTTATAAGTTTTATAAGTTTTATAAGTTTTATAAGTTTTTTTTTTTTTTTTTTTTTTTTTTTTTTTTTTTTTTTTTATAAGTTTTATAAGTTTTTTTTTTTTTTTTTTTTTTTTTTTTTTTTTTTTTTTTTTTTTTTTTTTTTTTTTTTTTTTTTTTTTTTTTTTTTTTTTTTTTTTTTTTTTTTTTTTTTTTTTTTTTTTTTTTTTTTTTTTTTTTTTTTTTTTTTTTTTTTTTTTTTTTTTTTTTTTTTTTTTTTTTTTTTTTTTTTTTTTTTTTTTTTTTTTTTTTTTTTTTTTTTTTTTTTTTTTTTTTTTTTTTTTTTTTTTTTTTTTTTTTTTTTTTTTTTTTTTTTTTTTTTTTTTTTTTTTTTTTTTTTTTTTTTTTTTTTTTTTTTTTTAAAAAAAAAAAAAAAAAAAAAAAAAAAAAAAAAAAAAAAAAAAAAAAAAAAAAAAAAAAAAAAAAAAAAAAAAAAAAAAAAAAAAAAAAAAAAAAAAAAAAAAAAAAAAAAAAAAAAAAAAAAAAAAAAAAAAAAAAAAAAAAAAAAAAAAAAAAAAAAAAAAAAAAAAAAAAAAAAAAAAAAAAAAAAAGTTTTATAAGTTTTATAAGTTTTATAAGTTTTATAAGTTTTATAAGTTTTATAAGTTTTATAAGTTTTATAAGTTTTATAAGTTTTATAAGTTTTATAAGTTTTATAAGTTTTATAAGTTTTACAAGTTTTACAAGTTTTAAAGTTTATAAGTTTATAAGTTTTATAAGTTTTATAAGTTTTATAAAAAAAAAAAATTTTTTTTTTTTTTTTTTTTATAAGTTTTAATTTTAAAGTTTTATAAGTTTTATAAGTTTTATAAGTTTTATAAGTTTTATAATTTTAAGTTTTATAACTTTTATAATTTTATAAGTTTTATAAGTTTTATAAGTTTTATAAGTTTTATAAGTTTTATAAGTTTTATAAGTTTTATAAGTTTTATAAGTTTTATAAGTTTTATAAGTTTTAAGTTTTATAATTTTATAACTTTTATAAGTTTTATAAGTTTTATAAGTTTTATAAGTTTTATAAGTTTTATAAGTTTTATAAGTTTTATAAGTTTTATAATTAAGTTTTATAAGTTTTATAAGTTTTATAAGTTTTATAAGTTTTAAAGTTTTATAAGTTTTATAAGTTTATAAGTTTTATAAGTTTTATAAGTTTTATAAGTTTTATAAGTTTTATAATTTTATAACTTTATAAGTTTTATAAGTTTTATAATTTTATAAGTTTTATAAGTTTTATAAGTTTTATAACTTTTATAAGTTTTATAAGTTTTATAAGTTTTATAAGTTTTATAAGTTTTATAAGTTTTATAAGTTTTATAAGTTTTATAAGTTTTATAAGTTTTATAAGTTTTATAAGTTTTATAAGTTTTATAAGTTTTATAACTTTTATAACTTTTATAAGTTTTATAAGTTTTATAAGTTTTATAAGTTTTATAAGTTTTATAAGTTTTATAAGTTTTATAAGTTTTATAAGTTTTATAAGTTTTATAAGTTTTATAAGTTTTATAAGTTTTATAAGTTTTATAAGTTTTATAAGTTTATAAGTTATATAAGTTTTATAAGTTTTATAAGTTTTATAAGTTTTACAAGTTTTATAAGTTTTATAAGTTTTATAAGTTTTATAAGTTTTATAAGTTTTATAAGTTTTATAAGTTTTATAAGTTTTATAAGTTTTATATGTTTTATAAGTTTTATAAGTTTTATAAGTTTTATAAGTTTTATAAGTTTTATAAGTTCTATAAGTTTTATAAGTTTTATAAGTTTATAAGTTTTATAAGTTTTATAAGTTTTATAAGTTTTATAAGTTTATAAGTTTTATAAGTTTTATAAGTTTTATAAGTTTTATAAGTTTTATAAGTTTTATAAGTTTTATAAGTTTTATAAGTTTTATAAGTTTATAAGTTTTATAAGTTTTATAAGTTTTATAAGTTTATAATGTTTTATAAGTTTTATAAGTTTTATAAGTTTTATAAGGTTTATAAGTTTTATAAGTTTTATAAGTTTTATAAGTTTTATAAGTTTTATAAGTTTTATAAGTTTTATAAGTTTTATAAGTTTTATAAGTTTTATAAGTTTTATAAGTTTTATAAGTTTTATAAGTTTTATAAGTTTTATAAGTTTTATAAGTTTTATAAAAGTTTTATAAGTTTTATAAGTTTTATAAGTTTTATAAGTTTTATAAGTTTTATAAGTTTTATAAGTTTTATAAGTTTTATAAGTTTTATAAGTTTTATAAGTTTTATAAGTTTTATAAGCTTTTATAACTTTTATAAGTTTTATAAGTTTATAACTTATAAGTTTTATAAGTTTTATAAGTTTTATAAGTTTTATAAGTTTTATAAGTTTTATAAGTTTTATAAGTTTTATAAGTTTTATAAGTTTTATAAGTTTTATAAGTTTTATAAGTTTTATAAGTTTTATAAGTTTTATAAGTTTTATAAGTTTTAAGTTATAAGTTTTATAAGTTTTATAAGTTTTATAAGTTTTATAAGTTTTGTAAGTTTTATAAGTTTTATAAGTTTTATAAGTTTGATAAGTTTTATAAGTTTTATAAGTTTTATAAGTTTCATAAGTTTCATAAGTTTTATAAGTTTTATAAGTTTTGTAAGTTCTGTAAGTTTTGTAAGTTTTGTAAGTTTTGTAAGTTTTGTAAGTTTTGTAAGTTTTGTAAGTTTTGTAAGTTTTGTAAGTTTTGTAAGTTTTATAAGCTTTATAAAAAAAAATTACAGATGTTTCCTATACAATAGAACAGTACTGCAAGATTACCATTCGAATGAGTGTGGACTTTATACGTTAATGTTTGTGTATTTTAGATTACATATTTTACCCATGTTTAACTTTATAAATAAGTTTTTCACTGCATCTTTAATCGTAAATGAGAGATAATCAAATTATTGTGCAATTTTTGTTCTCATACTATTGTAGTCTGATAAATAAAAAAGAGATTTGATCACTTTGGTTTTTAACTAAGCGTCACGCAGTACCTTTTTTTAATACTTTTATAAAAATTTTAGATTTTTAGCATTTATTATTAAACCAAGTATGCTAATCAATATTGGTGTTATATAATTACTCCAACTGTAATTAACTCTATGTTATATTTTAATATAACGAATGAATGAATTCGTTTTCTATAAAACAATTTTGTGTATAGGTACAGCATACAATATTTTATTTACATTCCAAAAACTTTTACTCAATAACCAGTTTTATATCAATTAAGCATAAGTCAAAACATGGAAAGTGGTATTAGTGTGCCTTTACGTGCAGCAGAAAACGGTAGTTATAACCTTGATTTATTTATTTATTTGCACATATTTAATTACAGCTAGTGCAAACAACATACCTTTTTTAAAATACTAAGTGTTTGGATACCGGCGACCTGTGTATATACAACAATTTTAACGAGAGGATGGTGGTTATAGATATTTCAAAGATAAACCACCAGTTTTAATATTCGTTTAGAAAAACAAAATTCTGATTATTGTGTCGTGTAATTAACTTTCAAATAATTTTTTGCATTGCGTGTTGAGATTAATTTAAATTTACAGTGAAATTTATTTATTAAAATACAACCCCAATGTATAAATAAATTTTCGTATAGATAAAATATCACAATCTGTAGATAGGAATTAAAAGAAATACAATTATGTAATGTCATTTGATAAAATAAAGTGGGTCCTAATACATATTAATAAACACGGCTTAAATAAAAATCTTTTTCAATCACAACATGTGCAGTTGCCTAATCTGCAGGGGTTGTACTGCTCTTAATATTACCAAAAGGACTTTAATTGGGGTCGAAAAGTCCCCTAAAAGAAGCCGTCACCCAGCCGCAGCACCCAAATTCAAGACTAACGCCTGAACCAACCCCAAGTCCAAGACCAACCCCAAGACCAAACCCTAAATACACCCTTCACGTGAGCAAGTACAAAATAGGCATGGCTGTCAAAAAGGCTCTTAGTACAACAAAATGGGTTGAAAATTTCATCAAGGGTTGAAAAAGGCATCCGAAAAGAAACCATAAAATAGGGCCGACAAAAAAATTGCTGTCAAAAAGACCATAATTAGGGATGAAGATTCCATCAAGGGGTTGAAAAATGGCCTCCGAAAAGAAAACATAAAATAAGGGTGAAAAATACGGTCTCCACGTGGTCGACCTTGTGACGTCAAAATCCAATATGGCGGCGACAAGTGTCCCGGTTCTACTATGGTGTTAGAAATTTGCCCAGTTAACCTGCACGATCCACCTTGTGTGGTTTCAGAAATTGGAATATATTCTATCCCACCAGTATGATTTCCATAATGATCCATTTCTTTCTAAAATATTGCACCAATGCTGTTGTCGCTACTCCGCCTCTCCATGCAAGTTCGTAGCTAGTAGTGTGATATAATTTTCAGTAGTCGTATCCCAAGGACCGTAATAAATAAAAAATGACTTTGACAGTTTCCAAAAGCATGTTGTTATGGATACCTGATAGTAACATGCTTGAGGAAGTTGTCATGAAATCATATCATGTTTATCACTGTTCGAGGGGTACTCCTAGGAATTTTTTTTTGCAATTTGGATTCCCATATATAGTATATTTGTCATTAATACTTCATTTATATACATTTAAATTTATTTATTAAATGTGATGTTTACGTAATTAAATTTGAAGCTGTCAGGAACTTGGCTAGCGTCCGATTGATTAAAGCTGACAATTTCCCATGACGACAAATTAACCTATTTCATTGGATTTCAGCTAAAAAATTTATTTGTAAGCTATTTGTAGTATTTTCCTCCCATCGGCATCGTTTGTTCTTATTTTTGTTTCCTGAGAGCTGCAGGAGATGAAATTCTGTTGTCGGGGATCTCTTGTAGTTCTTGACGTTTACAATTACGCGTGTCTCACGCGGTCTTAAATTCAGTGTCAATGAAGGGACCAATTTTTCTGTTATATTCCCTGAAACATTTTGCCGGGATAAGTTTTGCGGTTCCATTCCATCACGTTTTGGTTACAAATTTTTTGCACCTTTTTCCATTCTTTTTGCGCGTTATAAGCGCAGTCCTCCAAAATTGATAAGATCTGTTTCACCTCGATTGATGCAGTTCACACATAATTACGTTCAAAGCAAAAGTCTAAAATCTGTGCCCATATTGTGTTCGTGCTTTTTTGGTGTTGACTAGTGTTGCTTGTTCGACGGCTGTTTGTATTGATTCAGCCGAGCTTTGATTAAATCTTGTCCTCATGTTATTTTCTGTAAGATGGCTAATTTTAAACCTTCTTCGAATTTACACCAATTCACTTACCTTTTTAGAGAAAATCTCAAAAGTGAAATCTTAATATTACTCACCAATGGAGACGGTGCTGAACGTTTCATGTTTATATCGAGACAAATGGCTGCGTTACCTTAACAACCAACTCAATGCTTACTTACTAAAATACTTACCTTTTTGAATTTTTTAATGGTGTATTTGTATATTAAAGTTATACAATCTAAACGTTTCGATCTTCGTCAGTAGTAATATTATCTATTGAAATTGTTAAAGATGTTGAAACAATTTTGTCAAATGTGAAAAATTGGAAACAAATATTATCTGTGCGTGTGTGTGTGTGCTTGTGGGCGTGTATGCGTGTGTGAGTGTGTGCGTGTGTGTGTGTCGTGTGTGCGTGTGTGCGTGTGTGCGTGTGTGCGTATGTGCGTGTGCGTGTCTGCTTGTATGCGTGTGTGCTTGTGTGTGTGTGTGTGTGTGTGTGTGTGTGTGTGTGTGTGTGTGTGTGTGTGTGTGTGTGCTTGTGGGCGTGTATGCGTGTGTGAGTTTGTGCGTGTGTGCGTGTGTGTGCGTGTGTGCTTGTGGGCGTGGGCGCGTGGGTGTGCGTGTGTGCGTGTGTGTGCGTGTGCGTATCTGCGTGTGTGCGTGTGTGCGTGTGTGCGTGAGTGCGTGTGTGCGTTTGTGCGTGTGTGCGTATGTACGTTTATGCGTGTGTGTATGTGTGTGCTTGTGTATTGTGTTCGTGTTTGAGTGTGTGCGTGTGTGTGTTTGAATGCGTGTGTGTGCGTGTGTGCGTGTGTGCGTGTGTGTGTGTGTGTGCTTGTGTGTTGTGTTCGTGTATGAGTGTGTGCGTGTGTGAGTGTGTGTGTTTGAATGCGTGTGTGTGTGCGTATGTGCGTGTGTGTGCGTGTGTGCGTCTGTGCGCGTGTGCGAGTGCGCGTGCGCGCGTGCGTTTTTGTGCGTGTGGTGTTATGTGTATCCATACTTTCCCTCTACCTCCTGTGCGTCGCTCTCACGCTTGGGTTGAGGCGTGCTCTCAACCCCACAACCCCTTCATAGTAATTCTTAGAAACCATGGCGCGTTGTTAATCACATATTCCGTGTCCCTTGTTTTGGTTGTACATGCGGTAGTTTCCTTAGTGTTGTAAATAATGATATGGCGGCGCTAGTTCTCTCTCCTTCAATATGTGTCGTTTCGTAGCCTCTCGTAGTCCCTTATTTTTTCGCATACTTTGTTAATGTGTGTGTTTCCGTCCAGTGTTTCTTTTCAAGCCATTCTTCTATGGGCGGTCTTCGGTATTCCGCGTTATTCTTTTTGTAACCTGGTTTACTGCCTCTTTGGTATTGCTGTATTGTGTTACTTCCGCCTCGATTGTACATACCCTCTTGGTCAAGGGTTGTACAGCTTCTATGAGCGTGTTTTCTTCTCGTCTTGGTTTTTTGCCTTCCGTTATTATTTCTATCGCTAACTCTATTATGTGCCAAATGGGTTGAGCCTACTGTACGGAGGTGAATCATCTGTAGGGAGGCTTTCGTGGTGAAGTATTATAGATGTGAATGATAGTCGGGAAAGCTACTAATTCACCATTTTATTCATAAAAAGCAATCTTACGATTAGTTTTTGCAAATATAAAAATGTAAACTTTCAACATTATTACATATATTAAAATACTTACCTTTTCTGGGTTTTTAATGGTGTATTATTTTGTATGTTAATGTAATACAATCTAAACGTTTCGGTAACATGCACAGTTATCTTCGTCAATAGTAATATCTATTAAAATTGTTAAAGATGTTGAAAATTTTAAAGTTAGTAATTGTTTCAACATCTTTATCAATTTTAATAGATATATATATATATATATATATATATATATATATATATATATATATATATATAATGCTATTGACGAAACGTTTAGATTGTATTACATTAATATACAAATACACCATTAAAAACCCAAAAAAGATAAGTAATTGAATAAGTTTTTCAAGTGTTTAGATATTTCAAATGCAACCTGTCTGAGCGGTATAATGTTTACAACATGGAGGATTAACGTACTCAAGATCCACAGCCAGCGGAAAACTGTCAGAACCCCTCTCAAACTGGTCCGCTGTGAGCCGAGAAGTAAGATGATTCAATTTGGACTTAGCATTAAGTAATTTTATAATTGTAAAAACACAGATGACTAGTGACAAGGAGTTAACGTTAATGGTAGACTCGGGAGCAGACATTTCACTGATTAAACGAACATAAGTGAATCCATAACACATTGTAAATTTTGGGAACGCACGTAATATTCGGGGTATAAGTGAACAATCAATACAATCCATTGGAACAACATATACAAATGTAATGTTTGAAAATGAAATCGAAATGTATCACAAATTTCACATAGTGAGCTCAACATTTCCTCTAGCAAGTTAAGGAATTTCTTGGTAGAGATTTCTTAAAGAAAATTCCATGTACTATTGATTATAGATAATGGAAGTTAAAAATGGGTGAAAATGAAAATTCCAATTTATGAAAAATTATCATACCTCCAAGATACGAAGCTTTGAAAAGAATTAATTCACTGTTTTGGAACGATAAATCGGATAAAGTAATCGAAAAACAAGAACTGGAACCGGGATTATTTATTGGTTCAAGTGTTATTTTTCTAATGCTCCATATGTTCAAATACTTAATGTAAATACGGAAAGTGTTAGTATCGATATCAATAATATCAAGTTAGATAATTTAGAAAATTGTTTGATTTGCAATACACAAGCAACATCTAAGAGAAATCGGGTGAATAAGTTATTTGGTGAATTAAAGCGAGTCGCCTGATTATGCGACAGAACAGTTAAAAAAGCCGTATGCGGAGTATGCAGACGTTTTCTATGTGGAAGGTGATCAATTAGTATGCAGTAGTCTTTACAAACATAAGATACGAATGAAAAGCTCAAAGTTATTCTGTTGAGTAAACCAATTTTAAAATATACTGGTTTTGATTTTGATTTTGTCATTTATGCTGATGCTTGTGCAAAATCAGTTGGGGCATCACTAAATCAAGAATATGGTGGAATACACTTACCTGTCGAATATTCAAGTAGATCATTAATATAGGCAGAAGAAAAACGTCCTGTGGTGGAACGTGAGTTAATAGCAATTCATTTTGCAACTCAACAATTTCGTCCATATACATGCAATAAACATTTTTACATTTATTCTGATCATCGTGCTTATTCAAAATCAGCTAAAGATGAAAATAGTTGACTCAACAAAATTAGAATGGCTTTAGCGGATTATAATTATACAGTGGTGTACAATGTAAATCCCGGGAAATAAAAATGTAGTAGCGGATACCTTATCCCGATTGGAAATAACATCGAAACAATTAGAAGAATTATCCCAAAAAGTAGAAGAAGTTAACATGGTAACAAGATCTGGAGTACAAGTACAAGAAGAACAAGAAATTGAATTACAAGCTGTAGAAAATAATGGAAATATAGAATTTATGAATAAACTGGTACCAGAAGAATAAGAAAAATAGGAATAAAATTGAAGAGAATATGAAAATAATAGAAGTTTTTAATTCATATGAAGTAATAAAAAAGCATAGTGTAAGTACTGATAATTATAAAAATTAAGTTGATATCAAGTTGACATCTAAAAAGAAAATGGTCGATCATCAAAGAGCACATTTTTCTAATCGAAAAGCAACCTTAGCAGCGGTTTTGCATAGCATCATAAGAATATCTGGACAGTGCAACGTCTTTAAATCAAAAATATGCAAGAATAATAAATTGTTTAAGTTTTTAAAGTAGTTGAAGTGAAGAAAGCAGCAAATCAATTATTAGAAGAAGAAAATCTACAAATTTTCATACACCTAGCACACATTAAAATAGTAAATAAAGAAGAACAAATGAAACTACCACAATTCTATATCAATTGGTGGTCATACGTGATCGAAAAAATTATACAAAAGCTTAAGCTTTTAATGAATATGGCTAAAAAGTAAGGAACTATAGAAAAAATGTAAAACATGCCAAATGAATAAAAACAAATTTTCCAAAACACAACCCGTGGAGATCACGCCAACGCCTCCAGAAATAATGGATATAGTAATAATGGATTTGGTTGGTCCTTTGCCAATCACCGAAGAAGGTTCTAGATATGTGTTAGTGGTTCAATGGGAACTATAAAGGTATTTAATTGCAGTCGCGATTAAAGACAAACAGTGGCGAAAGCATTTCTCTACTGTATGCTTTACTGATTTGGGATCTGAATTGATGTCTGAACTTTTTAGTGAAGTAATAAAATTAATCGATTTTACATATAAGTAGGCCACTCCATACCATTATCAAACGTTAGGATCAAATGAAAATTCTCATTTATCTTTAGTGACATTTTTTAGGAACTTCTTAAAAGATGGTGATTGGGACAATTTAGTAAAGTATTTTTGTTTTGTTTATCTATAATACATTACCGCATGTAGTGACTAATACTGCTCCATATACGTTATAGTTCTATAAAAGTCCGCATGAATCAATAGAATTAGAGTCAGTAGTATATGAACCAAGTTAAAATTTTGATTACTATATTATGCAAATGAAATATAAGATTAGGTATTGTCGCGAAAAGGCATCCGAACTATTAGAAGACGAAAAACAAAAACGTAAAATAAAATAAGATAAAGATGTAAAACATTTAGGTATACAAGTAGGACAAAAAGTTACACTAACTAAAGAGAATAGAAAAAATAAGTTAGACACACTTTATATTGGACCGTTTGAAGTTGATGAAATAAGCGACCCAAATTGTAAAATCGTTGGCATAATGGGAAACTCAATGGTAGTTCATAAAGATAGACTATATAATCTATATAAATAAAGTGTCAATTAGGTTAGTGTAATTGTGGAATGAATTTAGAGCTTCAACAGTGAAAATTCTGTAGGAATGTATTTATATACCTAAAACAATTGAATTTTTTTTATATGTATTTATTTCTTTTAAGTATTTTATATCCAATTACATATTCTGTATGTTTATTATGTACTAATATCTACACATACAGTTAGTTTCTTTTGGAATCTTCTTTATGAAAAAAAAACAATTTTTTGTAAATAAAAAATTTTTTGTTCCACCAGGAAGGCAGATGACGTTCCTTTAACTAGAGTTAGATATCGTAATAGTATTTATTGCAATTCAATTATTAAGCAGTATGTAGTAAAATAATGGTATCACCTAGTTACATTATGAACAAAGGCAAATGCAAGCAAGCAACCTGTAGTAACGAAATAAGTGGGTATCATACATGTAATAGATATAAAGGAATGTTTACTTAAGTAAAGAAGTTAGTCATTATGAATCATCAATAGCAGATCAAGCTAAATATAATGTAAGTGTTAACTAATACACGTTAGTTCTTTATGAATTATTTAATTCATTATACACCAACTTCCAAGTGCAATCCTACAGGACCAAGGTTGCACAGCAACACTACTAAATATACATTTATTCTAATAACATAATAAGAACACCGAAAAACAGTGAAACTGCGCACTTGAGCACAGGCATGAGTATTGACGCTGACGAGGTGATAAGTTTACCTTTAAATTATCTAGAAATATTAATAACACGTAATACCCCTCTTTGAGACGCTGAAAGATCTTTCATGTGTAATCCCTGAAAGGGAAAATTTATGTACATAAACAACCATACTAGTTGATGTTAGAAAGGTAATAATCCATCATCCCTCTCGTTTCACAATAGAGAAGCACAAATCCCCCCTTTAGTCATAAAAAGTTCAAGTAGATATATAAATAATCGTATATACGCCTAACTAATCCAGTAAAATTAGATACCAATGATCTGAAGACTCTTATCCCTAATGACAGCAAAGTTTTACTTAAAAGCTAATAAACATAGTATATAAAAAAACATATCGAGATAAACAAGCGATATACACATATACACAATTTGTGCTTTGGGTTGTTGCTACTACGCAACGATAGCGTAAACTGTTAATAACATAACATCCATAATGGAAGCTAACGGCTAGAACATCACTGTGTATTTTATTTAAAAGTTCAGTAGTAATTGCCTTGGATTTGGTTAAGTATGTGCACAAATTACTGACTAATGAATTGAACCAGCTATAACCGTTCTACTTTAGTAAAGTTTTTATTAAAATTGTTTCGGATAGCAATATGCCAGTGAAATTGCAGCACAGGTAACATATTCGGAAGTAAACTTGGCAATGCAATGTTTATTTATACAAGCGATAAGGAAAGATCTAACCTGATTTTTGAAGGAGTACTTGTGCTTTATTTAGTACATTTTAATTTCGATGCTTGGCATTGTAGGGCAGCTACCAGTAGTCAGTTACGCTCATTTCCAGTTCCGAGCACATCATGGCAATATCAAAAGCGAGACGAAGGGTACACAATGAATAATCTTAAGAGCAACTAGTACACGAAGAAGGAAAACGCAAAACGAAAAAACCCAAAAAGGAGAGCTAGAAAAATGTAAGGGTTATAATACCAGTTTAATCATATAACGTTGTTTTACCTCTATAGATTGAAGACGAGTTATGTGTGATACTTTACCACGAACTGGCTAATATATTTCCTTCAATTTAAATATCGCGCTTTAAGCCTAAAAAAAGATTCTAATTATGACGACCTTGAAGAAAAGCGATCCAACTCACCATGTGGGTGTAAGTAACATATTTTTACATCCGCATTAATGCGATTATATTACTTCGCAAATGAAGAAATAAGTTTTGAAGCAAAACTTCTCCTCTACAAATGGTGATTTACACCGAGAAGGCAGAAACTAGATAAATGGCCGCGTTAAAAGGACCGCACCTTCGAAAAAGGTGTTAAACAGAAATTTTCTTACCAAATTTTGTAAAAATGTCAAACATATGTTTATTTTCAATAAACCGTGATTAGTAATATGCAATTGTTCAATGGCATCGCCATCTAGTGGTGATTTAAGGGGATGGGGATGCCTCACCCCCGCCGTTTCGCCCCCGCCGTTTCGCCCCCACCGTTTAGCCCCCGCCGTTTCGCTTCCGATGCCGTTTCGCCCCCGGCCGTTTCGCCCCTAGATGGTGTACTTCTAAAAAAATTGAAAAAACTATGAGCAAAATCTTTTTTGTCGTTTTCTGAATGTGGCTTTGAGAAAACAATAAACAAGTAGGAAAAAATGAACAAATAATTGTGTACAAAATAATATTTAACATAATTAATGTAATATTATAATATATTAATATAATTTGGTTTTGTAAAATTAATTTAAAATTCTAAGTTTAAACTCTAATTGTTTTTCACTGACGCGACGTTATAATCCGGATTATATATTAAACGTTATTACAATTGATCTTTCTAAGAATTTATGGATAAGTTCGTTAAATGTTTGTACCTACTTCAATTAGGTAGGTAATCTGGGTTAACCATTATTAATGGTAATTAGCATTTATCTTTCTAAGGAGTAAAGAATATTGTTGAAAGTTATGGCAGAATAGTAATTAGTGATTATTTGTTAGGCATTGCCCATAATTTTGAATTTTAATATTTTATGTATTAGGTACGTGTTATTTAATAAATATTAATCTCAAAATTTTCTATTATTTTCGAAGAAAAAAGGTCCCGGGGGCGAAACGTCCCGGGGGCGAAACATCCCGGAGGTGAAGCGTCTGGAGGCGAAACGGTGGGGGCGAAACGGTGGGGGTGAAACGGTGGGGGTGAAATGTCACATAACCGATTTAAGTGACAGGTACTCATAAAATGTAAGAATTTACTGCTAATCAGAACTCACGTATAGCAGGTTTATTTTAAGAATTTTGATATGAAATAAAAAGGTAAATACGAAAAGAAATAATACCATTATAACGTAAAAAAGCAACCGTAATAAAAAAAAAAATCATTTTATGCATTATAATAAATGGTAAAGGGAGTAAATACAGAAAAGTTAAATTATTAAGGTAGAGAAATAATTAACGAGTAAACTTAGGTAAATAACAACCCGAAAGATTCTGGCTACAGATAAATTTTGTTTTTCCAAACAGTAATAATAAGAGAAAATTTATAGAATCGATCAGAAGGTATCCGATATCGGTTCTTACTCGTTACAACGTTATTTGTAATACTTGTTTGTTTTAGTCACATAAGTTTTCGATCACGTTGGTTGATCTTTGTTTGTTATATCAAATTAAAAATATTTGGAGTTAGTCAAACTGTCGTTTTAAATCATGCATCCTTTGTTAACAATGGAAACCTAGGCGTCTGCAAGCAAAATGTTTTAATATATAAAATGCCACAGTGCAAATAATATTTAACATAAATGTAAAAAGTTATACATCAAAATTTAGGAAATATTAGACCCTTTTTAAAAACTCCAAAATATAGAGGATGGCGAGTATAAAAAAACGTAGTTTACGGTCGTATAAGAAAAACCAAAAATCAATTATCTTTAATAATAAGAAAGTTATGGGACATTAAAGAAATTGACTAAATTCGAGAAATTTCCTCTAGCGTCCAAACGATTAGGGATGGCTGCGTTCTGTTTGCGCCAGTGATTTTCCCATTAAATTTGATCTCCAGACGCCTAGATCCATTTTTTTTCTATGTCTTAAAATAAAGGGTGTTTCCATAAGAATTGGACCACCCTGTACAAGGTTTCCCATTGTCGGCACTTTTGCGGGGTATCTCCCTAATTTTAATACCCTAAAATAAAACAATATTTTCATTTTCATAATCCGTCATCCATCACCATTTTTAATTTTACTGTAAAAACGGGAACGTTTAAAACCCCCGTAGTAAGGTGTTTGTAGATTAATTTCCAATTAAGTTACTAAATTATTTTCATGAACTGGTGCGAATGTAACAGAATGTCAGGCATAAAAATGCCAAATTGCTGTGTGAAAATATTGCTTTATTTTAGGGCGTTAAAATAAGGGCCTTTTGTGGGGATACTTACCCTAATCTGCCATTTAATGATGGTGTTTATCAATTTAAATTAAATTGTTCTTACTTATTAACGATAATGGTTATTAGTTTCTTCGTCATTGGTTAAGTGCAAAAGTAGCAATAAGGTTATAATGATGCTCTGTAAATTGTGTTCTTTTAGATTTTTTAAAAATCTTATTATAATCACAATGTTCCGATGATGGGAATTGGTATAGGTACCTTATAAATTCCCGAAACGTATGTAAACAACATTTAGCAAATAAAACAATGATTTAACACAAAAGGAACACTAAAGATATTAAGTCGTTTATTTTCATTCCTGAACTGTTATACCATGATGTTACATCAAAACTTATAAATAATAATTATCCAGTTCCTGAAGATTGAAAATTGTATTAGTAAAATATTTTTGTTGTTTTGGTGTGTCTATTTTACTATATTCCATACTTAATTCATTTTTATGATAATGGTGGTTAATGGTGGTTTACGAAAATAATGAAAAATTTGTTTTATACAATCTAATGAAAATCCTCAAGTAGAGCATGGATCATTTATCAAGTCCCCTCATAAGGCATACACCAAATCAAATAAAGAAAGAAAAGGAATAAACGTGTTGGTTCATAAAGAAACTACGCCTTCATCTTTCTGCAAGAAATTAGAGGAAACAACTGCTGTATCCAAGTCTGACGCTCAAATAATCTTGAAAAGATATAAATAACACCCCTATAAATTCCGCATAGATCAACATTTACACCCCGGCGATGCCGAGCGCAGAATATTGTTTTTCCAATGATATTTGTAAAAAATATATACTGATCAATCTTTTGGCAGACTTGCTATCTGGTCCGACGAACCTTACTTTTCCAGTGTGGGAACTTTCGATCACCGTAATGCAAGAAATTGGTCCGCAGAAAATCACCATTTCATTTTTGAAAGGGTACCGTAAGGACGCTTTGGGGTTGAGCTCATTTTTGGAAGACACATAGCCTACTGAATTCGTGAAGGAGGTATTAAATAAATCCTTGAGGAATCTATTCCTACTGACGAAAAATGGTCCATTGGCCCTTTATAATGCCGTTTACCTTCAACAAGACGGTGCCCCAAGCCACAACTATGCGCTCATAAGGTCATTTTTAGACCATAACCTTCCTCAGCCCTGTGAAGATTGCCCTTAGACCGAAGAGCCGAAAATGGGATATCCTATACAATGTAATGTAGCATTCCAATGTAAAATAAAACTGAAGTAGTTTTGAGTACGTCAGGGTTCTCTAGCAGGTGTAGCTAAACATAGGTGATATAGTAACTGCAATAAGGATTTAATTCTATTTATTTTACACAAATAAAATGTAATTATATTACAGCTACGTTATTTTGGAAAGAATTTTTCGAACCGAAACAGTGCAAAAATAACACTTGTTACATTCCCTATTCCAGATGCGTATAACATATAATACTTGATTTCTTCTTTAGATGTGGTTAATTTTGCTTCTTTATTGAGAAACGTTTCTTTTGCTCTGTGCTCTATCCATATCGATGTCTGTAAGGCTTGTTGCAAATGAACCTATACAGAGAGTAACGTAATCGACTGATTTTATTTTCACACGATCAGATATTTGGCCAGTAAGGTTAACTTGGAATTGGTAGTCGTATAAAAATTATAAAAAAATGTTATACAAGAATAACAATTGTTAATAATACAAATACTAAGAAGTATTATTCCAAACTTGAGGTTTTAGCAGAGCATTCGGTAAAAGGTAGACTGGCAACAGTTCTTTTTAGAAATGACGAAAAGAATGTACTTCTGTCGTGTTTTAGGAAATGTAAAATGTAAAATGACAGTGCAATGTATATACCAAATCTAACATTAAGTAAAACCGCATTTAACAAATCTGTGACAGACCGTTTTTCATCATACTAATGACCATAGAAATACACTTGTTGCTAATCCCCCTCGTGTTTCCAGTCTATTTTCAGACAGGCTTAAGCTATCAATAATTATATTACACCCGACCGTTGCTTACACAATGCTTGGTAGACACCACCACAGCAAACTTTAGCAAACCTTCAGAAAACTGATTAAAATTTAAAATTTCGAAGATTCTTATGACGTGTGTCTACCATGTCTTACCATTGGTACCAGAGATGCTGCAAGTTCAAGGGTGGTAGGCATGTATACTCCATGCCAGTCGGAGAGGTACCACCACCCTTACCATGGGCTACTTAATATTGGGTCTCCGACTTTCTGAGCTCGGTAAGGGCTGCCGGTTACCTTTTCCTTCATCCTTTATCTATTCTCATCCGTATTCTTCCTTCTCGCCCTCACTGTCTTCCTATCGGATTAAAAGTCCCAAGTTAAAAAATAAGATGGCTGTGGTTTCTAGGGTAATAAATTCCGAACGTAGAATCCTGCCCCATTCGGATGTCCGGGAGGGCAGGGCCCAAGCGACCACGGTCATCGAAAGCATCAACTTTCTGTTTCACTGCTGCAACATCCGCGGTATCAGGTCTAAGCTTAATGCTATTCACCAACATCTTGAACAATTACAACCTGATATTTTGTTTCTATCTGAAACACAGGTCTCCTCTGAAAGCTCCGTGTCACCCTACTTGCAATTTCCTCAATACCACCTTCACTCTAACTTTAGCTATAAAGGAGACGTATGTGCCTATATCAAGGACAGAATTGCTTGCAAGAGGGTTTCTTCCTTAGAAAATAAAAATTTTGATGTGACTTGGTTTAAACATTCTGGTCCTAATTTTGTGAAATTCTACTGTTGCATTTATAGGTCTCCTAATGACATTAACTTTCAAGACTTCTTCAATTACCTTAGTATGAAAGTTGACTATCTCCTGTCTCAGTTTCCATCTTGCGATATCTCAATTGTAGGCGATTTCAATGTTCATAACTCTAATTGGCTTCAGTTTTCATATACTACCAATCCTGCTGGTCATAGTGCAGAAACATTTGCTATTTCATGTGATCTCACACAAATGATTTCTGAACCCACAAGAATCCCTGATAACCCTAACAATACTCCACATCTTCTAGATCTCTTTCTGACATCAAACCCTCTTGCTTATAAAACTTCCGTTCTTTCGCCTTTAGGTCTTTCCGACCATTGTCTAATAGAAATCGTTTCTACTGTACCTAATTCCACTGTTGTTCGCAAAACCGATAGAACCTTGTGGTGTTTTAAGTCAGCTCGATGGAGTAGTTTACGGGATTTCTTTGCAACCTTTCCATGGCGTGAATATTGTTTTAAGTCGTCCTCTTCTTCGGACATCGCTCTTTCAGTATTTGAAGTCATCCTCAAGGGAATGGAGTTACGCATTCCCAAAAAACAGTACCGTATAGGTCATTCTCGTTCCAAACCCTGGTTCAATAAGGCTTGTGCTGATGCAATGTCTTTAAAAAATAAATATTACATTAAATGGAAATCTAATAAATCGGTCGACAGTCATGTAGAATACGTTGGTGCTAGAAATATCTGCAAAAGTGTCATCACTAGAACTAAAAAGTTGTTCGAACAACGAAAATGCAATGAACTAGCTACATCTCCTTTAGACAGTCGTAAATTTAGGTCTTTAGCTAAAGCCATTAGTAAAAACTTTGGAACTTCTTCATTTCCCCCCTGACATCTATTGATGGATCGGTAGTTGCTGATTCTGTAGACAAAGCCAATGTTTTTGTGGATCTGTTTGCATCAAACTCGTTTTTCAGTGATTCAGGAAAAGATGTGCCCCTAGTCAACTCTTCTTCATACGCTACGAAACCAATCCATTTTCCGTACAAGCTCTTGGAATGTATCATCAGTAGGCTTGATCTCAATAAGGCGACTGGCCAAGACGGTATCCCAGCTATTGTCTTAAAGAAATGTTCCCCCGAACTAGTACCAGTTCTGTCTAAGCTCTATACGATCTCTATGTCTTCTGGGGAATTCCCTTCATCATGGAAGTTAGCAAATGTTCAACCTATTCCAAAAAAAAGGCGATAAGACCGATCCCTCAAACTACCGACCAATTGCCATCACTTCCATTTTGTCTAAAATCATGGAAAAAGCCATCAATCAGCAACTGCTCACGTTCCTTGAAACTAAGAAAACTCCTTAGTGACCACCAATATGGGTTTAGGCAAAGTCGTTCAACAGGCGATTTTCTTTCATATGTGACCCAATTTTGGAACAATACAGTAGAGCAGTCCGGTGAAACAGTTGTAGTCGCTTTAGATATCTCAAAAGCATTTGACTAAGTTTGGCATAAGTGTTTACTTGACAAACTCACCTCGTTTGGGTTAAATGATACCCTCATCAACTGGGTTTCTAGCTTCCTGGATAAAAGACGAATACGTGTCGTAGTTGATGGCTATTTCTCAAAAGAAGTTAGCATTAACGCGGGCGTACCACAGGGATCCGTTATATCGCCTACACTTTTTCTGCTGTACATAAATGACCTTATTTTTTCAACAACTAACCCCATCCATTGCTTTGCTGACGATAGCACTCTTCACTGTAGTTCATCTCAGTCTACTGATAGTGATAATCCACCTTCTATGTCAAATCAAGAAATTAAAGCTGAAATGGAAAATTCAATCAACAAAGACATTCAACGCATTGTCGAATGGGGAAGCAATAATCCAGTTAAATTTAATGCTAACAAAACTCAGTGTTGCCTTGTGTCGCTAAAAAAGATCCATCATTTCCTGTTGTAAGTATGAATGTCTCAGTTCTTAAGTTTTCAGACTCTATTACTCTGTTGGGTATGACTGTATCTTCAAATCTCTCATGGGTTGACCATCTTTTGTCAGCTACCAAAACAGATGCTCGTAAAATAGGCTTTTTGTACAGATCTAAGCAGTACTCTACTTCTCAACAACTCCTTCTGCTGTGTAATGCCCAAATTCGGCCTCATCTGGAATATAATTCTCACCTCTGGGTTAGTGCTCCCCAATATGCTCTCGATATCGTTGATCGTATTCAAAAGAGAGCGATTAGGATTATAAATCACCCGTCCTTAACTTTACTCATACAGTCCCTTGAGCATAGAAGGATGTTTTCAGTTCTTTCTTCGTATTATAGTTATTACAACGGCTATTGTGCTGCTGAATTATATTCTTTGATACCATCATCAGTATGCAGTACAAATCTCCACTTGTCGTACCAAATGGGCGCAATCCACATTTTTCTACACGACTTCTAAACTCTGGAATGATCTCCCTAGTTCATGTTTTCCTCTCACTTATGAAATGAGAAAATTTAAGGTAGCTGTTCATAGGGATCTATTGGAAATTCATTATCCCTTTATTCATTCTCCTAAGTGTTCCTGAGTACTTTAGCACGATAGGCCAAATTTAGCCTGTTCGGGTCCACAATCATAAAAAAAAAGTTGTTATTGCACGTACTGTTTATGGGGATAAAAGTTCTGTAAGAGAGATTCCACAGAACTACATTCCTTATTCTTGCATAGGCGACCAACGACTTTTCCAGCAGGGCCATCGTTATTGATTTAAGATAAGCACCGTACTGCCTCAAACCGAGAAAGGTTTCTAATACATCGCTTTCTCATCCCATAAAAGCTTTAAAACAGAAACTTTGGTTTTTCCTACAAACCTGTCCGTCACATCACCTTCGGTAAACACATGCCACGCTAAGATAACCCCAACCCGTAAGAGTCCCAACTTTTCGAGAATTAGACGCACTTTTATCAAGCAGAGTTCGTTCTTTCGTCCTGTAAGTAAGCCTACTCTTTCAGACAAGGATTTTTCGAAGCGAATGAAAAGTATGAGAATGTCCGTAACGAAGGAAGATACTACTAAATTTTTAGGAATTTTGACATTGCCTTTCGTGACAGTCCCAAATAGCACAGACTTTATACCAAAAATACTTCTTTTATTGCTTTTAAAACAGTTTTGGTTAAATAAAATGTAATCTCTGCTTTTGCTTTTAGATGGCTTAGCAAGCTTTTTAAATAAATGTTTGCTATCATCGTAGCCTCCACAATATGATAGCAAGCTTCAGTGCCCTTTTTCCAGCCTAATCTCATCAAAATCCTCCTTTACGTCTATCAGTTTCTTCAAAAACGCTTTTGAAAGGTGCTCATGTAAGGACTCTTCTGGAATGAATGATCCAAGGCAATACCGTCATTTGTGACAACTTTGTTCAGCACTGTTTGCTTTTCATTCTGATCAGAACTTTTCAGCTTTTATACTCATGCCTTCCAAGAGTTTGACTTGCTATAGCGTAAAAGTATCGTACCGTTCGAGGCAAATAATGCCCGTGTTATCACGCCAAACTCGTATTTACCTACACATTCTTTTAAATGCAAATCTGACCGTGTTTTGGTCGCTACGGCGAACTTCAGTAACAGCCATCTTTTTTATTTGAACTTGACCTCATTCTCCGGATTAACTATTTGGGATGCACCATCAAACTTAAAAGTTTTCAACTTGATTCTGGGTAAGGAACCCACATTCCTTTTTTTCCTTAACCAGTTGCGTCGGGGTTAACGTTGTTATATGTCTGATGGGAAAACTTGCTCTGTTCAGAGCCTTAGCGTTTTCTTTATTCCAACAACGCCTCCTAATCCCTCCAGTTTTCTTTTTCATGATCAATCGCATTATCCGGCGATTTGATCGTAAACGGAATACGCTTGTGGGCTGCTCCCAGTAGTTCTTCTAAAAATTGTTGTCAAATGCCCGAAGTCATCGGTTTTCAAGTAGCGAGTCGTACCGAGGTACAATAAAAGCATTCGAGCATAATTTTGATGACCGTGCGCGGAGATATACTTCATCAATTGCTCCGTCGCATCCAGATGTGGCAGGAAATTATTTTCCCTTGTTCTAGTGACCACCAAAAGTGCATGAAACTGTTCGATGTAACTGATGAGGAAATTATGCACCTTCTTTTCCATCGCAGCTGTTTTGATACAACAATGTCTTAAAAACCTCACTTTCTTCTGGGCTGTCTAAAGGATATATGGTAAATCTTGCATTGTTGGTAGCTCAATGTGTTGAAGGATTAGATACGTCACCATGTGAGCTTTAAACGACCGGTGCATTTGTTTTTCGGACAAAATTTTTCTTATAGGCCCGCGCCATACTTCACCAGTTCCACTTCCTTGAACTTACTTTCCTAGTGACGACAAGCCCCAAAATATTGTATAAAGCTACTGGTTTAAAAAAGTACTGTCTTCTAATTTCTACGTTTTCCACCCAAAGCTTGATAGCCATATCATAAATTAGCATGACAAATTTAATCAAGTATCGCATTTCAAGTCCCCTTACTTGATCTGCTATGAAACGGTCTCGTTTTATCGCCCTGGTTTGTTAGGTGCAGTACGTGATATTTAGTTACGATGAGAAGGATCGGCTAAATTAAAAACAATGTTGCTTTAAGAAGTTGGCGTAAGTTGTGTTGACGCCATTCATGTCCAGGAATTAATTTCTATAGGTGATATCTGTTCGAACGGAATCTAGTCATTTCAGGTCCGCAAAGAGTGTATTCCCCTGTTACAGATTTTGCGCAACAAGCCTTCTCTGTTTAGTCAAACAAGCTATGCGACATTTCACATCATGAGCTACTAATCCTAAGGGATCTGAAATTCCAGTATGCCGCCAAGTCTTGGTGAAGTCCTGTTGTGGTCTGTATTAACGCCTATTTCTCTAATTTTTAGTCCTATGGCCTCAAACGTCACTTCTTCTTAGGTCTTACTTTCTGTAGCATTCGTGGTAAAAGACTGCACTTGTTTTTGTCAAAATTTGGCCTGAGAATGTTTCCCAGCCAACATGGCTTGACTTGACGAAGCACATTGAAATTTCAATTTAAATCTTTTAACTTTGGACGAATTGGTCAAGTCTGCATAGCAGTCTCGGTGGTAAACAGGTTTACCTTCCAGAATTTCAAAGCTCGTTCTTTGTAATGAAATCGAAAAGACCCTTGAATCTAATTTTCCTATATTGAATTCTTAATGCCACACATTCGCGAATTCCTACTTTTGAGTAAATTTTACACCCGACGTGGAAGACTTTTTTCGAATAGTTGCAAATGATACATTTCTTTTTTCCACCGTTAATTTTACCTACGTAAAATCAATTAAATAATGAAAGCAAAACGAAATAACGAAAAAAGCAAGACAAACTGAAGGCTTCCTTTATTAACAACCTATTTAAAACAAAATCGTCCACCCTTTCCTAAAATAAAGCGAAAGGTAATACGAGTTATTTAAGGTATAACATCATTTGATGCACGTTGTAGGACGCTCATCGGAAAAATTAAATTTGGTTGTACGTGGACGAAATTAATTTTCATGCTAGTCCCAGCGTGGAGCGGCGTAACAAAGACCGAAAATGAAGAAAGTACAAGAGAATTTCAAATATTAAGTCAATTTCATAATAATAGCGATGTTTTTATAACAGCGAAAAGAACTACAAGACGAAAAATAATCCCGCTATTTACATGTAGATACCACGGAATGTGGTAAGGGGAAATTCTGCCAGGAGCGCTTAACTCGTAGTGCGGTGGATTGGTAGTGCGACGCGATTTCAAGCCAAACCGTACCAGAGAAGAATAAGTTATAATAATTTAATATTAGTCAAGTTGCTTTGGTATGTGTGAATCCTTGCGATATTGCAGGCTCACATTCCATTAATATAAGTAATTTGATTGTAATCTCATTATGTTTAGAATTTACACCAGTTCTACATACATAAAGACAAAATTTACATCGATTGGGGCTTGAACCTTAGTGGCGAAGTTGGTTAGCGCGGTACTCTAGCAAAGTACAGGTCGTAGGTTCAAATCCTACTCAAGGTAAACTTTTTATTTATGTATTTAATAAAGATAAGAATAAGGCTATAAAGACTTTTTTGCTGGATAATTTAGTCATCTATGCTTTTTGATTGAATATTTTTTTCATAGCGTAAGATAAACTGAAATGTTACCATTTGTCGAAGATGGCGACCGAAGGTAAGGAGAAAATTTGGAAATAGGTCATTTTTGTAGCCCTTAGTATGATAAGCAACTCCCGCAAACAGATAATCTTTGAGGCGATTTTTGCGCCAAAATACAATTCCCATGGATTACAAGTGCTCCCACAATGAATATTCCTGTTGGTGTACAGACTACATAGATCTTGTTATTAGTGAAGTGGGCAGCTAACAGAAATGTTTGAGAACGCATACCCATAACTTCTTATAGCGCAGTTACTTAAAGTAACAATTTTAAGAGGTACTGTCCAGTACAATTTTGCACCGATCCGACGGTTTTGCGGGGTATCTCAGAAATGGATTGAAATAGGAAGTTGCGGTTTTGCGTTTCTGTGCTACCTTATTATGAAACAAAATGTGGACTAAACAAAATTTCCACGGCACCTTCGTTTCTTATATACAGGGTGATTTTGAAGATTTTTGATTTTGGTACTCTAGTGTACATGTTACCAAGTAACATACAAACAAATTGAAAACTAATGATAGATATTTTTACGCAGAATCAAGTGACGTACGCAATTAAGCTGTAATTATTTCCGCTTCTTCAAAATTACCCGAACTTGCCTTTATTTAAATGCGATGCCCTGTATATTTTTTTTACAATTTGAATCTTTTTATGTTTCTTTTCAAAATTAAGCTCAGAATTTATACTATTTGCCTTGTTACTTTGACGAACTACACTCTTATACTTCAGATACTTCAAGGATATCCAGAGATGGGACAGCCATAAAAATGGTATCTTCAAAAATAGAATCAAATCTAATTGAACACGACCCTTTTTATAAACCTCCTTCAAATGTCCACAACAAAGAAAATCGTGAAATTAGCGAAATGCATGAATTACCGTCAACTGTAGCAATTCCAAATACCTCTTACAGAGAGATAGCATATTGTAATTGGTATTTATAGAATGTGAACAAAGATGGTCAATTTGAAAGATTCATTGTTTGATCAGACGAGGTGCACTTTAGTAGCGCTGGTATTTTTTATCGCTAAAATAATAACAACCCACATGTATTGTATCCACGTGAACAACAGGGTAGGTATGGCTTTAATGTATCGTGTTTCATATGTTGGGTTGTAAAGTTGTATAGCAAGCTTTTGACAGAGGTCTTATTGCCAAAAGTATTTGCACATTTCGGAAAATAGTGTATCCGGAATAGAAAGTGATGTGCCAAATCAATTATATTTACAGCAAGGTGGTGCTCCTGCCCACAACGCTTTAATTGCTAGAAATTATCTAAAAAACTTTCCAGGTCGCTAGGTACCAATGTACCTGTAAGATTGCCATCCAGATCACCAGATTATTCTTTCGGTGGGGATATCCTAAGAATAAAATTTATGAAACTCAATATCAAACTCTGGCTAATATACGCAACACCGTTGACAGGAATTTTATGGAACCATAGTTGGGTCTGTTATTATTTTGAACGAAATAAATCGGATCAGAATAATGTGTGAAACTTGTTTAAGGCACAATGGCGATTAATTTGAACATTTTTTATATGCTAATTCTATACGGTTTTATACATACATTACGCTACAAAATTAAAAAAAAAGTTTTTTATTATTTTTTACCCGGCCAACAAAACTTAAATTGATAAGGTTGAGCTTAGTGTTGAAAGGAACTATAGAGTTTTATATATTTTTGGGAAGCTGAGAACAAATGGAACCAAATTGTGAAAAAAGTATACATAAATAAGGGGGGGGGGGATAAAATAACAAATTTTTAGAATACTCTGTATATCAGAATCGAAGCGTGCCATGAAAACTTTTTTTAGTCCATTTTCATAAACGCGAAGGTCGCAACTTCATGTCTCAAGCTATTCTTGAGATACCCGCAAAACCATCGAAATCGTGACACATCTTTCTGTTAACAATCTTAAATCTTCAAAAAATGTTTAAACCTACCAAACATTTAAAACAACCATTTCTTATAAAACCATCAGCTATTCAATTTGTACAGAACTCATCAAATTCAAAATTTTTTACCGAACAGTGGCAAAATTAACCCACCGAAAGTGAATACGATCAAGTCAGAAATATCAAAAACAAATATATTTTGGTCAAGAAATGATTAATACTAACCATGAAACCAATCAATCTTCCCTTCGCTACTGATATCAACTCTATCAACAATAAAGTTTTTATGTACATAATCTGCTCTACAAAGGAATCTTGAAATCGATACGTCAGTAGAAGGGAGGCACCATGCGCCATCTTGGATTTTGACGCCACAAGGATGCCCCACGTGGGAGACCGTATTATCCACCCTTATTTTTTATGGTTTTTTTTCGGAGGTCTTTTTCAACCCCTTGATTTTCATCCCTATGGTTTCTTTTCGGAGGTCTTTTTCAACCCCTTGATGGAATTTTCATCCCTAATTAAGGCTTTTTTTGTTTTTACTCGCTTACTTGAGGGGGCGTATTTTTCACCCTTACTTTATGGTTTCTTTTCGGTGGCCTTTTTCAACCCATGATGGGTGTTTCAACCCTGATTATTTTTGTGTGTATTAAGAGCCCTTTTGGTGGGGAGCCCCTGGAGGTTAGGCAATTGTGCGTATTCTTTTAATACCTATCTACAGATTGTAACCTTACGAAACTTTATTTATACATTGGGGTTGTATTCTAATAAGGAGGCCTAATGCTATATTGTAAGGCTGATATAGGGCTTCGCAACTGACTGCTGGAGCTAGGCCCCGTCACCCTTGAAGTAAAGTTTGAATTTGTATTCTAATAAGGAGGCCCTATTACTATCTTGTGACAGGTGTATAAACTTGTGTTAGGGTTTGATCTTGCGTGGGGAATTTGAATGACAGTAAAATGTAATTATAGAACACTTATTTTTATTGTAAATATCATAATTAAGAAGCCTCAGTGAGTTATAAAAAAAAATCACTGACATTCAGATTATTCTCTAATGAAACAAAAATTTTTTATGAAGTTAATTAATTACATAACAGTTATTACAATATTGTTTTCTAAACAAATATTAAAACTGATTGTTTTAACTGCATTGATTGCATTGAAATATGTTTAATATCCATCCGCTCGTTAAATTGTTGTATATTGTACACATTAATATTTTTAAAGAAACTTGTTACGTATAACTTAGATGTGTTTTATAACTGTAATTAAAAATCTGTACAAGTAAATAAAATAAATAAAAGGTTAACAGCACACTTATCAGCTCTGTATTGAAAGTAAATTTTTGAGGGACTGATTCACGAGTGATAGTCACTGCTTTGTGTTACTCGCATAATCAATCTAAAGCACTTTATATGTTTTACGTTTATGAATAGTTGATGTAAAACTAGCTATTAATTTCCCCATAATTAATTTTTAGAGTGTAAATATACAAACAACTTAATTATCTTTATCACACTTACTGCAACTCGTATTTACCTTTCCCTTAAAGTAATTAATAACAAAGCGGTTTGAACAAAATATTATATGTTGTCCATACATACATACAAACGCAAATTGTTTTTTTAAACCGCATTAAAAGTTTGGAATGTAATAATTACATGTTTTAAATTCCACAACAATATGTAGTTAGAAACCACTGTTTTTGTTTACTTTTAGCCAATTACTGTGTAATTATATAAACCTGTTAATTATAGTAATCTATCAACCGAGTAACATACTTTCCTTAAAACGCTAAAGTCATAAATTTTATAACACGATTTTTAAAAACACACATGCTGAATTAAAAAGAAAGAAAAACAATAGGCTCATCTGATATTTCGCAACTCTTAATTAAAAAAAGTAAGGTATTAAAAAATCTCTTTATTTATCAGAATAGAATGGTTGGGGAACATGCGTTAATCAATAATTTGATTATTTCGTCATTTACAATTAAACATGTACTAAACAAGTTTTTTACAAAATAAAACATAGGTAAATTATTTAATCTAAAATATAGAAACATTAACGTATAAAGTCCTCACACATTCGAATGGTAATATTTCAGTATTGTTTTGTTGTATAGGAAGCATCTGAAATTTTTCTCTAGCAAACGTAAATGATATCCTTGCAGTGCTCGTCCAAAGGAATCAAAATATTCCCCATTACCATTCTCGTCAATGTAAATAGCGGTCCAGTGCTGACCTGGTTTGTTTGCAGGATCCGTGTTTACGATAATTGCACACGGTCCAGGTGCGTGTTTCGGTAGTCGATTAGAAGCACATAAAAGCCGAAACACATTCTTCTTGTAGCTGGGGATCGATTTCAAGCATCTCAATACTTGTACCGCATACATCTTTGGAATTGGTATGCACCTAGAATTTATTATAAACAGATTGCACAATTATGCTCTGTCATAAAAATTGTATTCTAATAAAGGACCAAGACATGTAAAGACAATGAGAAGTGTTTTATAGTAAAAGATTTTATTTAATTAATTTAACCTGTTAACATGTGTCAAGATTATTTTTATTTTATAGAAGGGATCAGCCTGGGATTTTTTTTAAGTTAACATGCATCATATACGTAAAATTTCACGACGCGACGATTTCGGCGAAGGTTTTTTCGGTGATCCCACTCCAACCCTCCCCGAGCATAATCGAGATTGTAAGACAGGTGTAGGTTGTCGCAACTTGTTTTCGGATCTTTCCCCCTTGTGATCGCAACTTGTTCGTATGCTTCCTTGTATTGTCGTGGTACCCTTACCGGAAAATTTAAATTTCTATTATAATAATAAGAAGCCTAATGCTAACTTGTAAGATAGGTATAGGGCTGCGCAACTTTCTCTCGGGGATTTGTCCCTTGTCGTGGCTCCAATGGCGGAAAATTTGAAATTGTATTTGTATTTAAGTCTCTGCAGGTTATGGCTGGAAATATGAATCTGTATTATAATAAGGGGTATAATGCTAACTTGTAAGACAAATGTAGGGCTTAGCAACTTACTTTCAGGCCCTCGCCCCTCGACCAAAAGTTTGAATTTGTTTGTGATGCCATCTATGAGGGGAAATCTGAACTTGTATTATAATAATAAGGAGGCTTAATGCTAACTTATAAGACAGACGTAGGGCTTCGCAACATACTTACTTTCGGGTCTTAGCCCCTGGCCCCTTGGCAGTATATTTGAATTTGGATTTGTATTTAAGTATCGTTGCGCTTGTTGGGAAATTTGAATTTGTACCGTCATCTAATTGTGTATGGCCTAAATAATATTTTCTGTAATAAAGGTGGCATCATCTAGCGTTATATTTCTAGGACTAATTAGGGTTGTTTGTGGTGCAATATAGTGGTGTAAAGGCTAATGAATGTTTTCGGTAATAGGGGTTGATCGTGTTCGTCTCTCCCTCGTCTCTTTCTCAAACATACAAATCAATTACTCAAATCAAATTAATCAAATCAATTAAATTAAATACCAAACTGATTTAACTTAGTCATACAAAATCAACTCGCAATTCAAAAAATAGCAGTGTGATTGAACGCACAGAGTGCAAAAGAAATCCAATCTCACACTTATTGTAGCTACCCATCTAACCGCACTTTCGCATTAACCGCAGCATTGTTAGTGTAGGTTCAAACACCGTTAGGAAAAACAAGTTTATTAACAAAATTGAAGGAAAGCTTAGCGTTTGAAAATATATTATTATTAATATAAACAACAATACATCATTTCTATTTAATCACATCCTTTATCGGTCTTCTTCTTCTTGAACCGTGATTCGTCGCTATCGTCGTCATGGTTTTGAGATTCGTCTTTCTCCTCTACCTCATCGCTCTTCTTCCTCTTCTGTGAGTCATCACCATCACCTTGGATGTGAGATATATTCAGTTCATAGTTTATTAACAAGTCAGTAAAATCCCTAATGTCCGCTGATGTTGGCTCATAAACCGGAGAATACATTATAATCAGGGTTGAAATTCCCACCATGGGTTGAAAAAGGCCACCGAAAAGAAACCATAAAATAAAGGTGAAAAATACGCCCCCTAAAGTAAGCGAGTAAAAACAAAAAAGACCTTAATTAGGGATGAAAATTCCATCAAGGGGTTGAAAAAGGCCTCCGAAACGAAACCATAGGGGCGAAATCGAGGGGTTGAAAAAGGCCTCCGATGGGAAACCATAAAAAATAAGGGTGGAGAAGTAGTAATAATAGGCCGATCCTGGATCAGTTCAAGGTCACCCATGTAAATCTTATGGGGATTTATTTCAAGGTCGAGTGAGTTTTCTCGTTATGCCAGAACGCGCTCCACGTCTCAAGCATGTTTTTGGCGGGGGATTTAAATTTTTGGAGTCACTCGCTCTCTGGTGGTGAAATCGGAAGCTTTTGGAGCTCTTTCAAGGTCAAACTTTAAGCGGGAGATTTAAAATGTAGTTGGTCAAGGTCAAATCTAAAAATAGAAGTTGCAAGGTAATCATTCTTATAAATCTAAAAGTTTTTTGAGTAAGTTAGCAGTTTTGAAAGGATGCATGTTTATAATAAAAAGGCTTCTCCGGGATTGCATTATTCAGTAAACTTTTTATTGCTCGAAATGGTGAAAGTAATAAGAATGATAAGAAGAGAAAAAGAATTATTAAGTATTGACGAGAGGAAGAAAAGACTCGACGTGTTAATTAAGGAAATAAAAAAATTGAGCATAGATTTAGAGCTGTATGAGGTAAAAAAGAAAATGATGCAACTTCGAGTGAATGTGCCATGAAATAAAGGTGCATTGTAATTTGAACGAAAGACGCTTTAAAAAGTAAATAAGTAATTGTGGTAGTGATAGTAAAGATAGTTATATGTAAATATATGGTTTTAATTGCTTAATAAATCACAACTCGATAATTCTTTACCCAAAAATTCTGAATTTTCGTATATAGGTACAATAAATAAGAGCGCCAATGATAGCAGTTTCAAAAATTTTCCAAAACAAAAAAAAATGCGATAAAAAAATTTGTTTTACCAATTAAAGTAAAACGAAACTGAACGTTGTTAATTGCTTAATAAATCACAACTCGATAATCCTTTACCCAAAAATTCTGAATTTTCGTATATAGGTCCAATAAATAAGAGTGCCAATGATAGCAGTTTCAAAATTTGCCAAAAAAAAAAAAATTTGATAAAAAAATTTGTTTTATGAATTAGAGTAATACGTAACTGAACGTTGTTAATTGCTTAATAAATCACAACTCGATAATCCTTTACCCAAAAATTCTGAAATTTCGTATACAGATCCAATACATAAGAGCGCCAATCATAGCAGTTTCAAAAATTTCCCAAAACAAAAAAAAATGTGATAAAAAAAATTTGTTTTACCAATTAAAGTAAAACGAAACTGAACGTTGTTAATTGCTTAATAAATCACAACTCGATAAACCTTTACCCAAAAATTCTGAAATTTCGTATACAGATCCAATAAATTAGAGCGCCAATGATAGAACTAAAAAAATTTGGAAAAAACTTGAAGGTCCTCATTTACTATTGGAATATTAAACATACATTTTTCCCAAATAAATTGAGCACCAATATGAAATATGATATAATAAAACCATAATGTAACTAATTTGTAAACTATTTGTAATACGGTTTTTTTCTAAAATAGATTGTAACGATTTTTCATGAAATAAAGTAATAATAACGCTCACAATGAATCTTTAGACATCTTACATATATATATACACAATTGCAATTCAAGTTAAATGGATTGTACTCGTAATGAGTAAAAAGCATGCAATTGCAAAAATGCACCCATATAGTATTATCAGTATGATTTGTAATATTATATTCAAGTACTGTACTAGAATGGAATGCATAATTGCAATTATTGCTGTGTAAACGATAGATGTGTACTTTAACTATGAAATTGATGTATGTTTGAAAGTGTGTGATGTAAGAAAAGATGTATGTACATATCTATGGAAAGAGATAAAAAACGAGTCGACGAGGACGTGCTCCAGTGCAGGGTATAGGCGGGGTTTGGGGGGAGGGGAATAGTAAAGTCCTAGAAAAAATGCGCTCTTAAAAATTTAAATTTTTCACCTAATTCTGAGAAAAAAAAATTTTTTTTCAGCGCAGTTGTGTTTTAGAAGTGGTAATCTATCATTTCACGTATAAATTTTTTCAAAATATGAAAAAATTACACTTAAATTAGCCAATTCCATTTTGAAACAACAAAAAGCACTTAAAACACGCCTTTTTGTACTTACGTAAGCTCAGAAGAAACATATGCATGCAATTTATCCATTTAATGTATCTAAATGCTCTTTAAATTGCCCAATTCAATTTTAAAACAACACTTAAAACATGACTTGTAATTTTCGGTGCAGCGTTAATAATAATTGTAGGATAATGAACGCAGTTATTTTGCTGTGAAAGCATTTAGCAAACATTCTATTTTTATATGTCATCAGTTTACATTACAACTTTGAAACGGGATTTGAAAATGTATGTACATAATAGATACCATGCAATGTATTTTCATTATACTTTAGTGTTATTTAAGTGAAATTATGCTTTTTTTCCTAACATTGAAAGTTTTTATTCAAAAAATCTGTATATATAATATATACCAATCATTTAAGAGCGCACATGGTAGCACTTTCAAATTTAAATTTAAGGAACACATAAGAGATTCTATGCAATTTTGAACTCACTTAAATTTTATGCTGTACTAAAATGATAAATCAACATTAAACTAACTCATTTAAATTTTCTCTGTTTTATAATAAAATAAATCACATTTTATTTGTAAATACAAATATGTATTAGTAATTTGTTCTATTTATAACATTAAATAATAGCTTCATTTAAATGGTGAATCAAGCTTGTATATATAAAAAACAAGCCTATAATATTAAAATGGAATATCAATAAAGTTATGTATGAGTGTAATTTTTAATGTAACTAAATAAAAGAAATGTAGAATGATATGCAAAAGTGTAAGTTGTGTTGCATAAGTAATTGGCGTGCATCTTTTATTAAAAAAAATTTGAATGTCCGCACTATTTACACAAAATATTCGAGATATATAAAATCATGTGTATATTTCCAATGATTGACATTTCAAATTAAAATTTTGTATTTAACACTTACATGTTTAAATATTATTGTTTTTAAAACAGATTTACTATCTACCATCCTTACTGTATATTCATTTTCAGGAAAACCATAAGCATACATGAATTTAAAACATTTTATTTATTTATTTAAAGACTATAATATTGGTCTACAATAAAGCAAAAATACTACATTAAATAAAAACTATCACTACACATTTGTACAAAAGTTAATTACTAACATTTACAAAAAAAATAATAATAATGCACACAATTACATATCCTACTATTCAAAAACTAATTACTAACTTACATCGAATAACACACACACAAACACATGTACTTATCACACTTCAATCCCCTCCAACGTACGCAAAATATTTTCACTGTCTAATGTTTTTCCGCACACACTCTAAATGACGATTAGCCTCTGCCAGTTCATTACTAAGTTTTCCTACTCGTTCCATCACAATCGCCTCACTAATAATGTAGTCACTATAAATTTTTCGCAGCCACTCTACACTTTTTGTCTTAAACTCCTGCAGGGTTGGTGGGTTCTGCTCTTCATGCTGGGTGAAGTGCTCTATCAGAGCTAAATTTTTTCCTCCGTATTGAAGTTTTTGCAGTGGTGGAGGTGTTGCTAAAACTGTTGTTGCTGGTGTGATGCTGAAAAGATAAATAAATTTAGTACTCTATGAATTAATTAGGGGACTATCATTTTAATTAAATTATAGTTACTTTTCAAAGTACCGTGAAAATTCGTCCTCTACATCACTATCTCTTATTCAGATGATGGGGATGGTCTCTTCGAAGGATGCTAGGGTTCTTTGTATGTTTGTCGTTGATGGTTGCACCAAAACGTTATGCAAAATGCATGGTTTTTCTTTTGTTTTTAACGATAATTTGGACCTTTTATTAGCTGAAGCCATTACTACTAATTTCATGCAATGAATGAGTATTCAATTAAAACTTTCACATTATATACACACAGATCTGTTAACGTTAACAAAATTGGTAACAACTGGAAGTGGTAAGTGTAACGATCTGAGCTGTGCAAATAAAGGTGATGAACTCTAAGGAATGCATCATAATCTAGACATGAAAAGGTATTTCATGGTAGGTTATTAGATATTACCAGTAAACGTCCACTAAAGATAATACTAAAGAAAGTGCAATATCTGCATCTTTCTGAACTGAAGCTCTTGGGAATACGCAATCTAAAGGCAATGAACTAAAGAGTGTGAAAGTATCAAATTTCATTTTCGTATAAGTCGAGTTTTTGTATGCTGCATAAGGTCAAATACAAGTTATAACAAGTTTGTGATATTTAACCTTGAATGGGGGGCTTATATGACTATATAAACCGATAAACAGCATTTCTGTACCAGTCAGTTTATTGCACTCGTAATATTTGTAATTGTAAACCTAAAGTACTTCTATAGTTACTTAAATTATTTTTTTTGCATATCAGTTATAATAAATAAAATATTTGCTACAAGTCCATGACTGTGTGATCGTGTGTGCTTCATATTTTTGCATTGTTGGATACAGTTTTGAAGGTAACTATGAGTGAGGTTGTACCACGTAGTAGTGATATTGTTAATTTAACAACACGTATTATTCCATTGTTAAAAACCAAAAATGAATTTGTAAAGCACATCCGTATAATTAACACTAATATTAAGCTATTCCAAGATATAATTCAAAATAAAATTTATTTAGAAGCAAGTGAAAATTTGCTTAAACTTGAAAGTAATTTATCATTGTTAAAGTGTTATCTTGTGAGACTTAAACGGTTAAAGAACGCTTCAGAGAAAACAGGTAGTGGTATGGCCACTAAAAACGTACACATAAATTAGGTTGGTACTCTATAGATTCATGTTTTAGTGGTAGGTTACTTACAGGCATTACAGTCAATATAGCAAACATTAAGGACCCTCTTATTTTTTTACAAAATGCATACAATAGTTTTGCACGAAAGGTTAAAGTAATGCTAAGGCAAACGATGCTAAAGGTCAATGTCATTTTAGCCTGCAATTTCATACAACCTCAAAATCATGTTATTGAGTTGAAGACATTTGCCATAAAAAATTATGTCATCGATATTACCACCAATTTGCGTGAGTGGTATAACAATAACGTTTATTACAAATTACAAAAAAATTAGAGGAGTTTTCCGAAAGGGATTCCGGTTGGGCATTACACGAAGTTTTACATTTAAAGGTGAATATTAATAGCTATACTCCATTTAGAGGTGGCCTTTCGACTTACGTTAAAGTTCCTTACTTCATAGCAGTAAAGCATGCGGTAGTGAATGTTAAGAACGATGACGAGTACTGCTTCCTGTGGCCGTTGTTTCGGCATTATACCCAGTGCAACTTAATTCAGATAGAGTTTACAGTTATCCTCATTTTAGAGATGTTTTGAATTATGGTTCAATTCCTTTCCCATTAAAATAGATGATGTAAAAAATTTGAAAATTAAACAACCTCTCCATTAATTTGTTTTGTATTCAGGGGAAAGGTGTATTACCGCTAGTATTAAGTGTAAATCAATAAAATAGTGTCAGGGAACCTATAAATCTTTTAGTACTTTCGCCTAATTATCATTCTGCGGGTTCTACTGCTGATGCTATTAATACAAAAAATTATACTGTTTATCATTTTGCGTGGATTAAAAATATGTCAGCTCTTTTTTCTAAACAACTATCGAATAGGGGGCACAAGGTGTTTATTTCTTATCAATGCTTGAATCACTTTTCTTCAGATCACCTTCTACAAAAACATGTCACTCTCTGCCATCAACTTAATCAATGTTCAGTCAGGATACCTACCGAAGCGGAGATGTTCCTGCAGTTCAAAAATTTCGCATTTCAGGAAAAGGTACCGTTTGTAATTTATGTGGATTTAGAAAGTATTTTAGAAAAGTGTACAAATTTAACATCACTTGGGGGTAATACTCTATTTCATTCCAAACATATACCCTTTAGCATTGCTTACTACTTAAAGTGTTCATACAATGATTCTTTATCTCGATTTAGGCTTTATAGAGGAAATGATTGCATTCAATGGTTTGTTAAAGAGCTTCAAAGTATTGCACATTGGAGCACCGAAATCATCAATAAAATAATTCCTATGGGTACTTTAACTCCCAATCAGGTTGAACACTTTGAAAGCACCACGATTTGTCACATTTGCGAAAAACCATTTACAGATAATGATATAAAGGTCAGAGACCATAACCATTTCACTGGAGCATTTCGAGGAGCATCACATCAGAATTGTAACCTAAACTATAAAGACTCTCACATCTTACCGGTTGTGTTTCATAATTTGTCAGGTTATGATAGCCATTTCGTCATTAGAGAATTGGCTACTATTCCCGTACGATTTCACTCCTACCCATAAACAAAGAAAGATATATCTCTTTCACAAAAGTAATAGAAGGTAGTAAAATTAAGTTTAGATTTATTGACTCTTTCAGATTTATGAGTAGTAGTATTGAAAAGTTATCAAACTATTTGGAAAATAGTAAAAAAGTTATTACCCGAGCTAATTGTAACAATGAAGAAGAATTTTCTTTACTAGTTCGCAAAGGTGTGTTTCCTTATGAGTATATTGATACGTGGGATAAATTAGACGAAACCAGGCTACCTCCTAAGGAAGCGTTTTTTAGTCATCTTAATAATGACGGAATCAATGATGTTAGTTTTACACATGCGGTTAATGTTTGGAACAAATTTCATATTAGATCGTTAGGAGAGTACTCAGATTTGTATTTAAAAACGGACGTTCTACTTTTAGCTGATATTTTCGAAAATTTTCGGCAAACTTGTTTAAGTACTTACAACTTGATCCTCTGCACTATTGTACAGCCCCGGTTTAGCATTCGATGCTATGCTTAAAATTACACAAGTAAAGTTAGAACTATTTACTGATATTGATATGCTAATGTTTATTGAAAGAGGAATTAGGGTGGTCTGGCTCAATGTTCTAATCGGTATGCTAAAGCTAACAATAAGTACATGGGGGAAAAATTTGATTCCACTTCCGAAAGTGTGTATTTAATGTACTACGATGTAAATAATTTATACGGAGCCACCATGTCAGAATTTCTACCATTTGGTGATTTTTCTTTTGTTGATAATTTTGAAACTTTAGATTTAATAAACCATCCTGATGATTCGAAATTGGCTATATAGTCGAGTGTGATTTAGACTATCCCATAGAATTACATGAGAGTCACAGTGATCTACCATTGGCACCCGAACATATGGTTCCACCCGTACCTGTTTCAAATTCTAAAATAAAAAAATTATTACTTACATTGTATCCAAAACGTAATTACGTAATTCATTACAGAAATTTGAAAGTATATTTAAAATATGGATTAAAGTTGGTAAAAGTGCATCGTATATTACGTTTTAAACAGTCCCCATGGTTAAAAAATATATCGATTTAAATACCACCATGCGTCAGCAATCTCAAAATGAATTTGATAAAATTTTTATAAATTAATGATTAATAGCGTTTTGGGAAGCTGATGGAAAATGTACGTAAACATAAGGATATACGTTTAGTAACCAAATGGGAGGGTCGCTATGGTGCTCGTGCTTACATATCAAAACCAAATTTTCATAGTTGTACAACATTTAGCAATGATATGCTCATCATTCAAATGAACAAGCTGGAAG
This sequence comes from Vesta saturnalis, assembly GCA_036346205.1. Taxonomy (NCBI): domain Eukaryota; kingdom Metazoa; phylum Arthropoda; class Insecta; order Coleoptera; family Lampyridae; genus Vesta; species Vesta saturnalis. Next base: position 181,035 of record JARFJB010002411.1, on the reverse strand, counting down.
TATATCTAAATAAACCCATATATGCAGGCTTCAGTGTTTTAGACGTTTCAAAAACTTTTTATACAATTTTCATTATGGTTACATCCTACCTAAGTTTCCAAATAATTCAAGCTCTTGTACACAGATACAGATAGCCTTATATACACATTTTCGGTTCCTGATATCTATGAGTACATTAAAAAAGACATTGATAAATTCGATACATCTGACTATAGTCCTGAAAATATCTTTGGAATTCCATTAGTAAATAAAAAAGTCCTCGGCTTAATGAAAGATGAAAATCATGGCGAAATTATGTTGGAATTTGTAGGACTTCGCGCAAAAATGTATGCTTACACTGTTGATAAAAATGTTGTAAAAAAATCAAAGGGTTCTACCCATGCAAGCATCAAACAGATCACGATAAATGATTATAAACATATTTTGTTTGATGGTAACGTAATAAGGCGATATCAATATTTGATAAGGTCAAAGAGACATGATGTGTTTACAATAAAACAGAATAAAGTAATACTTAGTCCTTACGATGATAAACGATTGGTAAATTTCAATTTCACAGATACTAGACCTTGGGGATTTAACTTTACTTTAACTTCTGTTTCAGAAAAACAATAATTATGAGCAGTTTCGAAAATAAACTACATGATGAACTATGGTACAGTAGTGATCAAATCTACAGAAAGTACCTGAAGCGTTCTTTGATGGGGAAGTGTTCCTCTGAAAGCTTTGTATTGCATATACTACAACATATTATAATTCCTGATGAGTGTTTTAACTGGTGTGCTATAAATTCAAAGTGTGCAAATGAAGTTATTATTAAGACATTATTTGATAAAAAACTTAAATTGGACAATAGCATTAAAAGTTTTACAAAATTGTGCATTAATAAAGGTTACAATTCATTAACTTTTAATGAAGTTGATAAAATCTTAGATGATATGAATTTACTTGGTAACGTACCGCTTAAAATGTATGTATACAATTTATTATGGGGTGGTGATGATGATTCAACAAATGTTAAATCTAGCTTAGAGAATATTAATTCTGCTTATAAAGATACATTATTTATTATAACTGAATGTATTGAGAAAGCAGCATATTATGCTAATTACAAATGCCTCGATATTTTGATTGAAATATTATTAGAACAAAACATTAACTATAAGTTTCAACCATCTGAAAACGAGGAACATCACAAAATTTATTACTGGATACTAGACAACATCAATAAAGGTGAAACAAATTCAAATTCCTGCTTGGGATGGAGGTGTGGGCCAGATTCGGGTATATGGCCATCCAGTAATTTAAGTGATTACAGAAGTACTTTAGGTTCACTTTATAAGATAATGAAATTTTAAAAATAAATGTAATATTTAAAAAATAAAATACTATTGTTTTTGTTTGTGTGTTTTATTTCATCTCAGAGCTACATCCTTTTCTACAAACTATATATATATATATATATATATATATATATATATATATATATATATATATATATATATATATATATATATATATATATATAACTAATATAAGTAATTTGTTTCACAAAGTACAGGTTAAATGTTATAAAACAATATCATCCTTATTGATCCATGATCTTTCATCCAATCCCCACCATTTTATGAATAACTTATTATTATTCTTGGAGCGAAGCACTTTTTCTACTAGATATACATCGGGATACTTTGTTTTTTGTAATTCATGTTCATAAAACCCTCCCAGTACAGGATTTCCCTTCATGTCTTCCAGCATGTACGTAGTGGGGTTAGTAATGCGAACTTTCACAATCTTAAATAGTTTACTAGACCAATTGGGTGTGTATCCTTTGGCGAAAATATTTTTAAATTTACTGATTCGTACTATGTCACCGACAGAATATCGATTCCTATGGAATATTTTTATGTTAGTGTAAGCCTCTAGCTTTGTATGATTATCAACATCTTTGGGCTTCATTCTAATAGTTCTATGCTTACGATTGTTATAATCCATAGTTATGGTATCAATTGTATCAATCCATTTGCATTTACCTTGCAGGCTAAATGACTTATATAGAGTACCTTTAATGGTTCTGATAACACGTTCAGCAATTGCAGCCTTCTTTGTGCTATAGGTAGAGTAATGATTGACTCCATAACGATGCATTAGTTTAGTAAAATGCTCATTGTAGAATTCTTTTCCTGCATCTGTCTGCAAATTGGTAGGTTTCCGGCCTTTTTCGAAGATTGTTTGCATGGACTTGGTAACTTCTTGACCTGTTTTCGTTTTTAATCCTTTAGTCCATAAGTATTTCGAAAAACAGTCGATGACCACTAATATATACTTATAACCCTTATTTTGTTTGGCATATGTGTTAAATTCAGCTAAATCTGCTTGCCAAAGATCATCAAAACCTCTAATTATTGTTCGCCTTCGTTTAAAATTTTTGCAGGTTTGTGCAATTCGTTGACGAGTTGTAATTTGGACATGGTGCTAATTTATCTACAATTTCTTTAAGTTGATGTAGTTTTTCCTCCAGCGCTAGATAAGCGTTGGCGTTTCTTTGAAAGTGTTCCGAACTGCTTGTAAACAGAAATCAAGGTATCCTTTATTTATAGCATCACCATCTTCTTCAGGGTCAGCTAACTGTGTCAAACGATTTCCATCCAAATCGAACCTTGTTGATACATAATATTGTCTAGTGATGACATCTTGAGGATCTATGGGATTGGCCACATTGCTGAGTCTCTTATTCTCAATATCAAATTGATTAGCATCAATCTGTTTAAACTGAGGAGCTAGTTTCTTTAATTGATACTGGACATATGAACGTCCAAATTTGTCAAGGGGCATTTTAGTTGTGACATGTCGACATCAATGCATTCTCATTTATATTGTTTAAAAAGCGGTTGTTCGGTTTTTCAATGTATCCATCTTCATATAGTTCTTCTACAATTGATATTATGTCATTTACAACACCTGTGTTTCCCGCTAATTTTTCTGCCCACAATACTTCCAGATCACGAATTAGTTCATGTATATCATTCCAATATTTATATTCAATGGGTCTGTTTGTTAATTCCTTAAAAAACACCTCCTCCCTTGGTTGTGGTGGGTGATGATGACAGCAAGGGTTTGATTATTTGTGTATACTTTTTGCTGCGGCTTCCTCGAATCTGTGCACTTACGTCATAATCTCGCCTTACTACATTCGTATCCTCTAAAATAGTTCTATATTTTTTTGTATCTGTTGACTTTACTAGACTTAAGTGCTGTGGAAATTTAACATATTAAATTAACTATAATTTAACATAAGTAGTTGAAATTAAAAATTACAAAGAACGTTCTGCATTGTGCTTTTTATTGTTAATAACACTTCCAATTATTGATAAAGATATCTCTTTGTTAGATTTAACTGGGTTATTTTTTGATGTAATGTTTGGATTTGTGAATGCTTCTATCATTTTAAAATTGAAGTTTTTCACCACTTTACACTTACATCATAACTCGATTAAATTTTGTTAAATGTGTTTTTTGGCTGGCAAATTTCATTGTTAGCTTTCGTCGTAGAGAGTGTTCTGGTTTGTCATCTTTGAGGCAGTTTAACAATATTTAATTTTAATGACCTAGTTATTCTTTACTACAATTTTATAGTTGGCTTATACGTTTCTCAAACTGTTATATTAATAGCAGGCTTATGTTTATGTTTGAATTTTAAAATTTGACAAAATTGTTTACTACATCTTTAACAATTTTAACAAACATTACTACTGACGAAGATAACTGTAAGTTATCGAAACGTTTAGATTGTATAATTTAAAGTACACCATTAAAAATCCCAAAAAGATAAGTATTTTATTATGAGTGTTAGTGGTGAAAGTTTACATTTTCATATTTCAGTCCTTTATGGGGAGGAAACTTATCGTTTTATCAGACAATTTGAAAAATTAAGGAAACGTAAAGCACAATTATTATCGTCACTCACTTTTTATTACGATGCGAGACCAAAAGATTATCCCAAAGTTTATCTATATTAAAAGAAATTTTAATAACAAACAAGCGAATAATATTTACAGAAGAACTGAAAATGCTCTTCTACGTAATCAAATACATATTACTAGGAAGTTACTGGATAACACCGATAAAAATCTTTTATATTTACATTTAGAAATTTCATCTATTTTGAATAAAGAAGATTAGGATAAAATTGATTCTATAACGTTTAAATCTATGGAAATAAATTTTGACATCTCATGTCAACGTCAAAAGAAAAATTTAATAAATTATACAAACAACAAAATAATAGACCATCTATTGATTGTAGAAAACAGTTATAAACCTTTCTGATAATGTTGTTTCAGATTATGCTATTGAAGCGCTTTAAAGGAGGAAATTTTGCGATAACACCAAGAGTAATACCTTTTGAAGATATAATTTCCAACATCGAAAACTCCATTAGATTATTACCTTTTGATGCTGCTAATGAAGTTAGATATAACACCGTTAACATATTACGTAAAACAAAACCTCCAAAGAGCAACTTATCCTTTCGTCAACGACATGCTTTACTTGATCTTAAACGCAATGAAAGTATTATAATATTAAAATCAGATAAAGGTAATGCAACTGTTATATTAAATATGAACGATTATAACACTAAGATAGAACAATTGTTGGGACCAGAAACTTATCATGAAATACCGAAAGATCCAACAAAAGTTTCTTTTAAAACTAAAGAGCTGATTAAATTATCATCTATTCCTGAAGAAATAAAGAAGAAACTATCTAACTCTGAAGCTATTTCACCAAAACTATATGGTTTACCAAAAATTCATAAACCTAATATTCCTTTAAGGCCTATTGTTAGTGCAATTGGTTCTCCTATATATCACCTTGCAAAACATCTTACATCATTATTACAACCTCATATAGGAAAACACCCCATTACATTAAAAATTCTGCCGACTTTGTTGAAAAATGCATAGTTTCAAAATTGAAGAGGGTGATATAATGGTTAGTTTTGATGTTATTTCACTTTTACAAAAGTACCTCTAAAAGAAACTATTGAATACATAGATCATCTTTTTCCAAAGGACATAACCATTCTTTTTCAGCACTGTCTTACTACAACTTATTTTCAGTGGAATAATAAATTTTATGAACAGATTGAAGGTGTAGCAATGGGTAGTCCCTTAGTCCTGTTATAGCTAATTTTATATGGAAAAATTTGAAACATTAACTTACAAAATACACCTAAAAACCTTCAGTTTGGTATAGATATGTAGATGACACATTTGTTATTTGGAGACATGGAGAAGAAGCACTGCATGAGTTTTTGTTTTTATAAATGGTATACATCCTAATATTCAGTTTACCATGGAAAAGAAACTAATGGAAGTTTACCATTTCTTGACATATTAATATCTAAAAATAATAATTCACTATCTTTTAAGGTTTACAGAAAGCCGACACACTGATAGATACCTTCATAAATTATCCAACCACCATCCACGTCAAAAAATTAGTGTAATTAAATCTTTAGTAGATCGAGCAAAACGAATTTGTGACCCTGAATTTTGAATGATGAATATAAATATTTAAGAAAATCCTTACAAGATAATGGATATTCACTTACAGATATTAATAATGTTATTACGCCTTCTAGGCGTAACCTTAAAGAAAACCAGTTCTTAATGTTGGTACTGCTTTTCTTCCTTTTATAGCTAATGTTACAAATAGAATTGAAAAATCCTAATCAAACATGGCATTAGGACTATTTTTAAACCTGCAAGAAAAATTAAAGAACATTTAAGATCACCTAAAGATGTGTCAAACCTTTATCATCTTCCGGAGTGTATAGTTATTTTGTTCATGTGAAAAGTATACATCGGGACCACAAACGTAGCTTTGATACAAGACGCAAAGAACATATGAGATTTTGTAGATTGGGTCAACCAGAGAGGTCTGTTGGCTGACCATGCCCTGAATAATTTAAATCATGACATTCAATTTGACAATATGAAAATATTGTCAAGACAAACCCATTATTATGTTCGTTTGCAACGTGAAGCTATTGAAATATATAAACACCGAATAATTTTAATAGACAAGAAGAAAATCTCCGTTTAAATAGGTTTTGGCATCTTATAATTAAAAAGAGCATAATGATACGCATTGATTTTAATTTGTTTTCAACTTTTGGTATGTCTAGGTTTTTGCTGTGTTTTTCCTAGACCTTGAAGCAAATGTTTTACCAATTATATGTTAAATTTCCACAGCACTACAATTTAACATAAGTAGTTGAAATTAAAATTACAAAGAACGTTCTGCATTGTGCTTTTCATTGTTAATAACTCTTCCAATTATTGATAAAGATATCTCTTTGTTAGATTTAACTGGGTTATTTTTTGATGTAATGTTTGGATTTGTGAATGCTTCTATCATTTTAAAATTGAAGTTTTTCACAACTTTACACTTACATCATAACTCGATTAAATTTTGTTAAATGTGTTTTTTGGCTGGCAAATTTCATTGTTAGCTTTCGTCGTAGAGAGTGTTCTGGTTTGTCATCTTTGAGGCAGTTTAACAATATTTAATTTTAATGACCTAGTTATTCTTTACTACAATTTTATAGTTGGCTTATACGTTTCTCAAACTGTTATATTAATAGCAGGCTTATGTTTATGTTTGAATTTTTCAAATTTGACAAAATTGTTTACTACATCTTTAACAATTTTTAACTAACATTACTACTGACGAAGATAACTGTAAGTGTTATCGAAACGTTAGATTGTATAATTTAAAGTACACCATTAAAAAATCCCAAAAAAAAAAAAAGATAAGTATTTTATTATGAGTGTTAGTGGTGAAAGTTTACATTTTCATATTCTTTAAAACACGTTCAATATATATATATATATATATATATATATATATATATATATATATATATGCGGCAATTCATTGTACTGCTCGAGAAATTCTTCTGAGATGGATTCATTATGGGAATCATCTGCGATACTAGACTAGTTCTTCTTCTTCCTCCCCAGTATTAATCTCTCCCATGACGGATTTTTTCTAAGAAAGATGGAAGACTTGGGGAGGATTTCTTTGAAAAACGGAAGCTGAGCTAGTGGACTAGTAGCACCCTTACTTGAATCACCTAATGGAGTGAGACCTGGGGTCCGTTGAACTTGAGATAGCGGGCTAGTGGGGATAGTAGCATGCTTCCTGGAAATATGAATACGGGTAGTTTTTAGGTTTAACATCAATGACCTCCTCCTTTTAGGTGTTTTTTATCGATTTTATTTACTATTTCAGTTAGAGGTTCTATTAAAGGCTTATAAGTACTTTCGAATGTTCTTTTCATTATCAATGCGAGCAGTCTTAATACTGTTATACTTCTGCCGTATTATTTTACGAGCCTGAATAATTTTTTCTTTAATATCCTCTCTGTTGTCCATTGCGACAAACAGGTACCGGTTCACCTTGAACAGGTAGCTGTTTACACTAAACAGATAGCTGTTAATACCTAAACAGATCAGTTACTAAACTGCTGAATGCGGTTTATTATATATATATATATATATATATATATATATATATATATATATATATATATATATATATATATATATATATATATTGTATATATTCGCCTTATATACCAAAACGGATTTAATGAACAGGTATCCGTTTACCATGAACAGGTAGCTGGTTACAACTGCTGAATGCGGTTTATATATATATATATATATATATATATATATATATATATATATATATATATATATATATATATATATATATATATATTATATTCACCTTATATACCAAAACGGATTTAATGAACAGGTACCCGTTTACCATGAACAGGTAGCTGTTGGACAAACAGGTACCGGTTCACCTTGAACAGGTAGCTATTTACACTAAACAGATAGCTGTTAATACCTAAACAGATCAGTTACTACTGAAACCAGTTTAAGGTATTATATATTCATCAAATCCTTTCCTATAGCGACCATTATTAACTTCAGCATCCTTGTTTATGACCATGAAACCAAACGGATCTACCCAACACTTTGAACACATGTCCCGAAACAATTTCATGCTTATGGTGGGACTTATATGATCCTCATACGCATGTTTTAAGTTTAATTCATCTTGCTCAAATAATATAATTAGATTCGCATTATCACGAATTAATTGCTTTGGAATTTTACTGTAAGTTTGACCCAAATAGAAACAGTCAATATCGTTATGCCTACCCATAGAAAAATATGCCCTTATATTATTTTGCTTTTCACAAGCGATATCATCGAAGATAAAAATAGAGTTTGATTTTGCACAATTAGGCTCAATCACATCTTGATTGTCGCTGAAGGTAAAGTAACCTATGTCCTTCATTGGAAGTAAGATTTCCTGTAAAAGTTTGTACTTGTTTTGATTCAGTGACTTAGAGTATACGTATACATGTTTAAATTTCAAACCATTTTTTTCAGTAAGCAGACTGATCATTGCGTTTGTTTTACCACAATTGGAGGGACCACATATAATACCACGTATACTACTAGGAAGTAAATCACCATGTTTTGAAGTAATAGACTTTTCATCAAAGTCATGATTTTGAATTGGGAGTTTTTGTTTCTGAGCAACTACTTTCATCTTTGATGGATGAAATAAAACTAAACGAATAATTACATCTTTATTTATATATTAGACTATATTACAATAATAATTATAATTTTTTCACTTCTCCGGTGAGTGGACTGTACTGTACAAAAGCATCATGGAGAATAAGACCATATACAACGATTCCATTATCGAAAGGTGTTAGAGATTCCATTTCCAATTTGATATCCACTGTTGAGTTTTTAAGGATTCATTTTGTTTAGAGCAGTCCATTACAAATACTGGACATGATTTGAATTCGGAATAGTTGAATAATGCATCTTTATCATCTTCACCATAGTAATCACATCGAAATTTCAAAAATTGCGATAGGCAGGTATATATTGGTTAGCACTGAAGTTCAAATGCATTGCTTCATATGGATAATACTCAGAATTCAGATGTACTTTAAGATTTCTGATGTTAATGTGATCAAAATTTCCGGCCCTTGCTGACCTTGTGTACCTTTTACCTTGTTGGAATGCAACAATTATCCAACGTGGTTTTTCCAGTTGCGTTGATGTTTTATTGGCCATATGTCTGAGGTTGCTTGTTTTAAAGCAGGCAATTCATACAACTCCCATTGTCGAAATGGAACAGTAATAATAGAATTTTATTGATTCCTTGAAACAAGTTAAGTTTCGCAGCATCACTAAGTGTTAAGTGCGGTACTTTCCATTGAATTTTATTTAAGGTTATTGCGGCATCAACTTCACCATAGTAACAGTTTGTATCGCTTCTAGATCGAATTAAAACCAATCTTGGCGCATATTCACGATTACCTGACGATAATCCTCCATTATTCCAAATATGTGGTTCAATGGTATGCATACTTTAAAAGATTTTTCTCCATTTTGCTCATCGAATTCTACTTGTAATGGTTCTTCATTCTTTGGTGACCATCGTAAATGACTTAGTGCTTTGCTTTTGCTTGCCGTATAAGAAATATATCCCTTAAGCGTAGATGTTATTCCTGGATTTCTACAAACATCCACTCTCTGACCACCTAACTCATAACGAATTTCTTCGAAAAGAAAGTTCGGGAAATTGTTGGTTAAGCTGCATGCTTTTCTTTCATCTTCTTTTTTAAGCTCAAGTTTACCTTCTATGTACAGAAAACTATCATAAGTAGCCGTAATTAGATCTTGACTTTGAATTAAGATTCGTATTTCTTCGGAAGGTCCATATTTAGAAGATCCATATGGAAGATAAGTGTGAATATCTGATTTAATTATAGTATCATCAAAATGTACGTTTTGAAAGACGTTTAACGATTCTGCCATTGTGGTTGAGAACTTTTAAACCAATTGACTTTAAAAAGTATTTCTCTGCAGATGTTAACCGCAATGAAGGTTGATGACTAATTAATGACTTACTGTAGGGATGATGTCTTTTATATGAATTTTTGAAAGATGGAATTGGTCCTGGATTAATTCTCAGACCATGTTCTTTTAGTTCTAAGCGTACAGTGAATGGTTCACTTTCACCAAAGTCTATTAATTCACCCTTTTGATTAGTCAAATTAATTGTTATATTACTAATAATGTCAGTGTTTACTTCTAAATATTGAGTATTGCTTGAGTTTTATCTAGACGATAACCTGGAGGAACTGAAACATCAATCTCATATAATACTTTAGCAGGTTTCCCGTTTCGATAAGATCCCTTTATAATGTTGCACTCTACGTGTAGATTAGTGTGTCTAAGTATTTGGATGTCTAACGCAGATGTATGTAAAATATTTGGTTCTAATATTTTAGACTCAAACCCTAGCATGCGCCCAATACAATTTTCTTTAGTAAAATCAATCTCAAATGAACTGTTTATCTCACATTTAAGTGTATTGTTGTTTGCTCTAATGCTAAACTTTTCTGTGGGTATTTTAGATTTTAGATAATCGTTAATTTCATCTAACTCATATGCACCGTGTGGAATATTAATCACTTGCAAATGAGATGGATTTGTTCTAAAATAAAATCTATCGTTGCCTGCATAAATGTTTCTAATGCTGTTGCAGCCGTAAAATCCAACCAATCCAATAACGTATTTCTTCCCAAATCTAGCTCTATCGGTGGATAGAAGTTGTAGCTAGCTGTGTTACCAACACCTTCTAAACTGAATGTTATTGACATAACTGAGAAAATTTGATGTTGTGCTGATTATTTATATAAAAATTGTAGGCATAGGTGTCCGCAAATAATTGTATTAAACTCTTGATCTTGGTTGTAATTATAATATATTTTACACCCCGAAAGTAGTTAATCACTTCGTTTGGTGGTCGAATATTACCGAAACTATCGTAATACCATACCTTTTACCACGCTTTTTGTAGCAAACCCAATGGGTACCTGGCTCTCTTTGGCTATCTAAGTTAATAATTCCAGATTCATTTTTCCGTGGCAATTTAGGCATGCTATCTCTCATAAAATATCTCTAAAGTACGGTACGTTTTGGAGTATTTCTTTAAATCAGTATCCGTTAACGGTCTTTCGGGTAATCTATTCAGTTTTTGGAAACGGTTTTAAGTATAATGCACCACCACCAGATTTGTTTGGTTTTAGATATAGTACACCGCCTTTCTTATTCATGGAGCCTATAGCGACCGATTCCATCATGCGATTATGGGGCGATGTCTCTTCCTGCAATTTTTAGCATTTTTAGCATCATTGACTGCTTTAGCAATTCCTGATGCACCGCCAGCTAAAGCACCGATTGCTGATAATCCTGCGAATAACGGAATAAGAAATGGTAAAACCCTCCTTGTTTAGGTAGGGAATTACTCTAGGAACTTTAATGTTTCTCTTTCCTCCTAAATTTTTACCACACGTTTTGCCGTTGAAAGCGCTGACTTTATTGTGTCTGTGAAATTTCCGTTAGGTTTAATTTTTTAGCTATTGTCTTTCGTAAATGCAATAAATTTCCACCATTGCATTTCTTCTTCTTCATATTAGATCGACGTTTACACCCCATTCCCAATTTTCTTTTGCTTTCATGATGGTACTGACTGCTAAAGCTGCAGTTCGTTCACCTAGCGTTGCGTCTAATGATTTAAAGCGCTCCCAAGCTTTTTTGCAAAATTTTATCTGCTTTATGTCTACTTTCTAAATCTCGGTAATCTCTGTAACTGATACCATGAAGTTTGCACTGAGAATCTAATTGATTAATACCGAGGTCACCGCGTGCGAGTCGTTTTTCTAACTTTGTAACAGGACCGCAATACTGGTAACCAGGTAAATGTAATTCAAACGGAAGTTTATTGATTAGACCATTCACCAAACCACCACCACCTACACTCTTTCGCTTCTTAACTAGCATTGTTTACATGGATGGATAGAAGGGGGTATTTATACCTAAATTGAGAAAAACAAATCATAGTTATTTCTTTATTCAGTAAATGCTATACATTAGATAAGCAGGACGATAATACAAAATTTCCATTAAACATACAGTGTTATGTGAATTAATATTATACTTAGCATTTATAACATCATCAATATCTTTATAAATGTCATCATCATCACCACCGAATTCTTTCTCACGAAAACGACGGTAGTCAACAACTTGCTGTATGAACTTTTCATAAAAACACACCAGATTGTAAGATTCAAGAAATTCCAATCTATAGCTTACTATATCCTTTAAATTGAATAGTTCTTCTATACTATGTGAGTTGAATGTGCAAGAACAGCACTTGTAGTTTTCTATCATAACAGTTTTCAAAATTCTGTCATATCCTTTAATTAATTCCCAATTGTAATAAATACCAAGATTACTAGATAGAGATTCATAATGTTGATCATAGATTATATCTTCTTCTTCGTTTACATTTGACCAATCAATTTCATTTTCAATTTCTTGGGATCGGAACAATTGTAATTCTACATACGAATGCCATCTTAGAAGCTCATTCCATTCCTTCATATCCAACACCACATTATTGCTTTGATCACAATTACCACACCCAATACGCACCACTGGTGCAAGGTTGAGGTGTGTACTGTATCCAATTTCCAGATGTTTTGCGTGATGAGTATCGTTCGATAGTTTATAATAAGTACAATCGATTAAGTATTCCTTAGCTGCTTGTTTATACACTTCATCCTTATATTGAAATTATGATGTCCAGTCAGTCTTAGCAGAAGAATAACCTTCATCGTGTTTATCTTCATTTTTACTACTACCATCACTATTTTGACAGCACCAACAACAAAATGTTAAATTATTATTCAGATTGTTACTGCAATGATGTGGGGTATCCATATATAACGGTGAACTTCTGAGTTTCGATCGTTCCAGAAATGATTTTATTGCTACTTGCATGACTTTACTTGCTCACAATTTCACTATGACTAAACACTGTTTAAGAAAATAATTCTAGTATTTCAATTTTACATATGGTAGGGGTGCTACTATTAAAAAGAAAATGTTATGTTTGTTGTTTTGCCAGCTGCACCCAAACTACTTATAAACACATCCTTCGTGTTTAGGAGTGTTTTAAATTCTTCAATTCGTGTTTCTTCTTTTTTGAAATACACATAAAAGCGTTCCGGCAATACACATTTAAAATCACCCGTTTCTATCACTATACGTTCACCATACTTAGTATTAATTATATCTATATTCGTTACTTTATACTTTCTCGATATATCGAGCTCGCACATTTTTAAAGGGTTTGCAATAGGTGCTTTGGTTTAACCCTCTTAATTCCATATTTAACAATTACGTGTTGCAGACTGATCTCAACATACAGCTCGCTGCAATTTATATAAGAAATATGCGTCCTTGACTACATATTACAACATACTTAAACTTGTTAAATACCTACTTTGGCCTTGACTAGAAATAAAATATGATGATGATGATCAGCCCAAAATTTATATTTCCGCAAAAAGTTTGACCTTGAAAATTATATTCTTAGATTTATGATTACCTTGCAATTTCTATTTTTAGCTTTTCACCTTGACCTTTTTATATTTCTAAGAAATATGACACCACCGTAGGTCAATAACCTTTGACCTTGAAAACTATTTTTAGATTTATGATTACCTTGCAACTTCTATTTTAGCTTTTCACCTTGACCTTATATTTCTAAGAAATATGACACCACCGTAAGTCAATAACCTTTGACCTTCAAAACTATTTTTGATTTATGATTACCTTGCAACTTCTATTTTTAGCTTTGACCTTGACCAACTCTAACATTTTAAATCTCCCGCTTAAAGTTTGACCTTGAAAGAGCTCCAAAAGCTTCCGATTTCACCACCAGAGGGCGAGTGACTCCAAAAATTTAAATCCCCCGCCAAAAACATGCTTGAGACGTGGAGCGCGTTCTGGCATAACGAGAAAACTCACTCGACCTTGAAATAAATCCCCATAAGATTTACATGGGTGACCTTGGGCTGATCCAGGATCGGCCTAGTATTACTACTTGGAGAATACGGTCTCCCACGAGGGGCATCCTTGTGACGTCAAAATCCAAGATGGCGCATGGTGCCTCCCTTCTACTTACGTCAATTTGAAGAAAAAAATCGTTTTCCGTAATTCATGAACTAAAAACAATCTGTGTTAATTTTTGGAAGACTGCATTTTCCTTTTTTACACAACGTTGATTGTTGAGAGCAAGAAGTTATGCATTTCTATATTCTAGTAAACCTAATGAATATTATTAATACTGAAGAAACTATCGTTGAAGAATGGGTAACGCATTTTGGATGGCAAAGTTAAAATCTGATCTTTCACAAACATCAGATTTAACTAAAATTTGTTTTAATCAACAATTAATTTGCAATTATTTTACTTACTTAGAGCATTCGAATACTGTAGTAGTATTCAGAAAAATGAGATGGCAAAGTGTAGACAACAATACATCATGTTCTAATAACAAAATCTTGCTTATTAAGACACTTATATTGATTTTGCGCACAATTGCAAATTACTACAAGATTTGTTTTTCCAAATTAAAATATATCTGACTATCTCGTATTGTGAGAAAAAAGTTAATTAAAAAATACTAAGGAACAAACACTATTTAAAATTTTACCGAATATGACCATCTTTTGACAAGGAACAAAGGGAAACAATTTTGACTATACACGAGGCCACGTGTCTGTTGCAGTGTGTGGAACACAGTCTTGTACACTTTAAATGGGTTTTACCTGGACCCTGTTGCCAGCTGTCGTACAGGTCCCCATTCATTACTTAATTACTTAATTATTCACCAAGTTTTTATAAATAAAGGGCATATACTTAAACATCAAAAGATTTGCATGACATTCAAATTTAAGAATAAGGTATGTAAATTTTAGACAATTTTGTTGTTACGCTTGGATAGAGAAAATGGGGTTTATTGATTAAGAGAAAAATGGTCTGTCTATATTTTATGTACAGTAAAATGAATGAATGAAGAACAAGGTTGAGAGTGTGTGACTTACACTTATTCCACGAGACTTCTTCTTCTCGGGAGTTCCCCGTGATGTTGGTTAAGAAATCCGGTCACACACGTTGCATATAGATTAAAAAAGGTAATCTAATAACCTTACGATAACTACTAACTTAAATGAGTATCAACTTGAAATTTAGTCAATAAAATAACAAATTTAGATTAACTAAGGCGGCGATGATTTATTAACGCGACTATATCGACGTTAAACAAAAAAAAAAAAACGAACGACTCGAAGTCAGCGCTACCTCCGCGCCCGTTACCCAAAGCAAAGCTCTTAGAACTTGAGCAGAAGGAATTAATATTTATGGCAATACCTATAAATTTTAATATAAGTGGTAAATGTTCAAAATAGGAAACATGGGATTCATAACATTTGTTCTAATTAATAAGGCATTACTTTTGATTAAATAAAGAACATTAACTTAAACATCAAAATATTTAAATGACATTCAAATTATTAAATTAAAGCTTAGATAATATTGTTTTAATTGCTAACGCATTATAATCACGGATTCCACTTTTTCCATAGAAAACACAATGGGGTAATTACAGATCAACATATATTTCACAGCGTCGATAAGAGCACAGCAGAACAAGTAAACAACTTTAAATTAAAATTGATAATTGTATATTTGTGTAATCTTCATTATAACTTGCTTGTAAGCAAGAACAACTCATTAGAGTCGTTTAAATGTAAATTGTCTAGACTTTAACATGTACCGGATGGCCAACTAAGAATGCGAGGTACTGTATCTGGGAAACTATACATCGTAGAGTCTTTCGGAAAAAAAAGTTATTATTAAAACGGCTAATACAAAAACCTGGACTATATTTTCATGTTTCTAAAATGGCCCCTAGGGGGCGTAATCTAAAAAAGTAATGTTTCTGTGAATTCTGCTATATTAACCTAATAAAAAAATAATTGATCTTTGAAGTGGAGGATAATCTGAACTTTTTTTGTTTGGAACTTTTTGACGTATCTATAAAAATAAAGTGGTGGGGGGTATTCAAAGGTTTCCTTAAATCACACCCCGTATCTTCGAAACGGGTAATCCGATTTTTACAAACTTGGGCGCGTTGAAAAGAACTTTTCTTGGGCTACAAATATTAAAATAATTGACGTTTTGTTAGTTTCACATGTCGTCGGTAGAAAACTTTGTTCGACATTCCGACAGGAACGGTTAATTTTCGCAAAAAAATTAAATGACTCTTTCATGAACAAGTAGCTAAATGATGCCTAAACAAACTCGCGAAAACCGCATCTCGATATATTGTTTCTAACCTAAAATATCGGTCAAAGAAAATCCTTGAAATTTCTATTTCCTTTTAATTATATTTTTCTGCCCTAAAAAGGACCGATTTATAGGAGGAAGGTTTTTAATACCCCTTAAATGCTCGAAATGCTAACCATCACTCTGTGCATTGCTGAGGCCTCTTATGGGTAGACAAAACTGCAGCTTCAATTTCGGCTCTGAATAGGTTACCTACCTAGAAATTGCGATTTTAAATGTTTGTAAATTTATTCACCAGAATAAAATCACCCTTTTTGAAATTACTAGATATTGCGATTTTAAATGTTTGCAAATTTATCCACCAGAATAAAATCGCCCTTTTTGAAATTACTACGGAAAGTAAGCAATGCTAAAAGTTATACGAAAGGCCTATTTTTTGTTTAACTGCATATTCACTATGGATATATACGAAAAATAAAATTAATAAAAGCAGGCAATGGAAAAAGATACCTAAACAAAACATACATAATCAGGCCTTGAAAGAGGAAGATATTGATCGAAGGTTAGACTATTGCCATTGAAATAGAGAATTTTTATTACAAATTCTTTGGACCTTCAGTAGTGACGGGAGAGTCAATATGCACTATTGGTCTGCAGAAAATCCCCATTGGTTGCGCGAAGTTCAGCGCCAAGGACGTTGGAGTTTAAATGTATGGTATGGCATACTGAGAGGCAGAATTATTGGGCCATATTTTTTCGAGCAACCCCTAAATGGCAATGTATTTCTTGACTTTTGGGCAATCAATTACCGTTGTCGTTGGAAGATGTGCCTCTCGAAACAAGGCAAAATTTGTTTTTGCAGTGGGATGGTTGCCCAGCACATTTTGCTGTTAATGTGCGAGAGCATATTAATGCAATATTTCAACAGCGGTTGCCAGAATTAACTTGCCTCGATTTTTTTTTTATGAGGACGCTTAAAGAACATCGTGTTTCGGACTCAACCTACTACCAGAGAAGATATGAAAAACCGGATTCGTAACGCAATACGTAACATACCGAGAGCCGAAATTGAAGCTGCAGTTTTGTCTAGTTATGAGAGGCTTCAGCAATGCATAAGGCGTGATAGCCAGCATATCGAGCATTTACGGGGCATTAAAAACCTTAGGTCCTTTTTAGGGCCACAACTTACATAGTAGAAACAATTCCAGAAAAATATAGTTAAAAAAATTTAAAATTTGAGGGATTTTCGTATAAAGTTTTCTTTTGCACATATTTTAGGTTAGGAACAAGATGTCAAGATGCGGTTTTCGCGAGCTTATTTAGGCATCATTTAGCTACTTGTTCATGGAAAAAAGTCATACTAATGCATTTAATTTTTTTGCGAAAATTAACAGTTTCTGTCGGATTGTCGAACAAAGCCCTCTAGCGACGACATGTGAAACTAACAAACTTTCAAATATCATATCATTTGTAGCCCAAGAATAGTTCATTTCAACGCGCCCAAGTTTGTTAGAATCGGCTTAGCCGTTTAGAAGATATAGGGGGTTATTTAAGGAAACTTTTGAATACCCCCCACCACTTTATTTTTAGACATACGTCAAAAAGTGATAAACAAAAAAAGTTCAGATTATCCTCGACTTTAAAGATCAGTTATTTTTTTATTATGTTAATTTAGCCAGAATTCACAGAAACATCACTTTTTTAGATTCAAGATTGCAGTTACGCCCCCTAGCGGCCATTTCAGTAACATAAAAATATTTTCCAGGTTTTTGTATTGGAAGTTTTAGTAAACCTTTCCTTTCTGCAAGTCTCTACGATGGATAGTTTCCCAGATACAGTGCCTCGCATTCTTAGTTGGCCACCCTGTACAGAAACATATCCAGTTCAAAACCTCTGCCTAAATCATTGATGCATCAGTATTTATTTTTATTTTTGAGTAGTTTTTATTTTTCCCAAATTGCTTTCTGTGCCGATTGTTGTTAGAAAGTCTGCAATAAGATAATGAGCTGTTGTAATGGGTTGATGATTATGAATATTTTTTTCGTATCATTGTCAACCAACCAGAATTTTGCATTTCCATAGCCTACAACTTTCATTCGGTTCAAACAAACCATACGAGACGTCACATTTTGTAAATTTTACTGCACTAATATGTATTTAAACTAATATAATAGAAACTAATAAAATAGCAATACAATTCGTACCTCAAAATAATTAAGGTTATACATCTCAAACTTCCTGCATAATGACAAATCGTATCAGTTTGACAATAATCCTCCTGGTACGCTGACGGATTATTTAAACTGTCAAACTGACACTTTGTAATTGCAACAAGTTTTCGATGTATTACCTGATTATTTTGTTTTTGAAACCGCTTGTAAAGAAACAATTGTCCTAAAATCTTCCCTAACAGTTTTTGATTTTATCGCTGCTTTACTGAGATAAAGGCCGTCGTCACATGACGACATTGCGATAATGTGAGTGTGTATATTATGTACAGTCGTACATATTTACTTGCCGAATCATAATGATTTGAAACAAAAACACAAATTGTATTACTTTTTAGCATTTAATTTTAAAGAGATTATAAAATATAGAGCATTATAAAAAGGGATTATCAATAAATATTATATTATGTAATCAACAATTATACCTTATTTTATATGATAATTTTCAAAACATTCTATACAAAATGTTATGTCACACTTTCGACAATAGGTTCTGGGTGTTGCCTTACATAACTGTGCTTGACATCTTCTCTGTTTATCTCTTTTTCAATGTAATGACTGTAATGAGCTTTTCCATATCTATTAGTAGTAAGGCCTCCGTCAAAAGTTTGTTATAGAACTTTACTACCCAATATGAAACAAGACATGTCAATGCCAAACCTTCCTTATCGTACACGTGGAAACAATGCATGTGGATTATTATCATACCAAACTATATTATTTTAGAAATTAAATACACCAGCGCTGCTAATCTGCACCCAATCATACCAAACTACGAATCTTTCAAAAAGATAGGAAATGTACCAAGTGTGGCATATTTTTGAAAAGGTAATTTTATGGGGAATTCAGCAATACTAACATTGTTGTAACAAATTCTGACTTTAGCGCCCTCTTGAGTGAAAAATAATCATTACGTAATTCAAAGAGTGACACCTTCTTTGAAAGCTATTATTATTAGTAATTCAATGCAATAAATAAAAGTACCCCGAAATCACATTTATTATTAAAATCAGCTAAAAATCAAAAGTGTGATACTACACCTACACGATTAGCTCTTTAGTAGTTGATTTTACTTATTAAATGTGATTTATGGATACTTTTATTTATAGCATTGAATTACTAATAAAAACAGCTTTCAAATGAGATGTCACAATTTGAATTACGTAACGATTATTTTTCCCTGAAGAGGGCGCTAAAATCTGAATTTCGTTCAACATTATTAGTATTGCTGAATTCCCCACAAAATTACCATTTCAAAAATGTGCCACACTTGGTACATTTCCTATCTTTTTACGGTTGGTTCACCCCACTGCTAGAGGGTTGAAGTGCCGATGCTGCGATCAGGAAAAAAAGTGTCCCCCTCCAAACTAAAATCGACGGGTCCGAGCGATTTTCCATATTTTCATTATAAAGCCGGAAAATCGAGTTTTCGTTCGACCACCCTGCATTTGTTTGTTTTATTACAAATAGAACTGCATTTCCCAGGTAAAAAGGGATTAGGCTATTGGGGATACCACTTAAAAAAGAGCGCGCCGGGAAACTCTACCTCTATAGTGGTGAGATTACTTATAATCTAGATACATTATACCTATAAGTTACTTATTCAAACTGATTGCAGATAGGTATGTAGATAAATAACATAATAATATTTGCGTCTTCGGATATTTGGCTCACTATTAATACATTATTTGTTGATATTATATGTTACATATTATTTCTTTCCTTAAACAAATAACGTTAGAATGACATAAATCATAAATGATTAAATAAAATAAAAACATTTATGATGACAGGCTTGTCATCACGAAGTCGATATAAAAAAACTGATCATAGTAACTTCGCAAAACTTCTATAAGGGACTAACAAACTCAAATTACAGACAATAAGAAAAAAGTAGAGAAATTAACGGAGGAAATATTAAATTACGGAGTGATTCGCAAAAAAAATCAATTTTCGTAATCTTTACCTTAAATATCTTGTGAATCACCCTGTATTTAATTTTTAAATTATATATTTTTGAAAATGGTTCATTGTCGACTACTGAATTTTATTACAAAATATATAAAATTGTAGTAAAAATAACCTGCAGAATCGCTCAAATTTTTGACTCACCCCGTATAAAAGGTTTTTATATCTTGTTATAATAAGTCCAACTAAAGTAAATTCAGACCAAATATTGATATTTTCATATTCCTACTGTAAAGTAGAATACACAGGTAATTTTTGAATCACCCTGTATCAAATAATACTTTTTCTACACAAAGTAATATTATTTGATGTTAGTAGAATACTATTACAGCAAAAAATCCTTAATACATTAAGAAAATTACATTTTAATACGTTTTAAAAAATGGCTATTTTTCAACTTCATCGCCCTGTAAATTGAAAACTGGCCATAGGATTGAGTTGTACCCATGGGCACTATTGTTCATGAAGTCGATATCTTCAACATCCCAAAAATTAAGGCAAATTAACCGGAATCCATTTCTCCATAAGCCGGCTGCCTGGTCCTTGGCTACGCTTGACGGTAATACATGCATTTCGTCAATTTCACGATTTTCTTTTGCGAATACCTGAAGGAGGTTTATAAAAGGGCCGTGCTCAATTAGATTGGTTTTATTTTTGAAGATACCATTTTTTTCTGGCTGTCGCTTCTCTGGATATCTCTTAGATATATTTTTTGTAAATTGCCAGCTGAGAGTAAAGAGAATCAAATTGTAAAAAGTTATACATTGTATTGCATTTAAATAAGGGCAAGTTATTCTGGCGAAACGGAAATAATTATAGAATCCGTTTTCAGCTTGTTAGTATGTTACTTGCTAAGAGACATACAAGAGTCACAAAATTACAGATTTTTAAAATCGACCTGTATATAAGTAACGAAGTGTGCCAAGGAAATTTTGTTTATTCCATCTTTTGTTTCATAAGAAGGTAGCACAGAAACGCAAAACTGCAACTTCAAAATGTACAAAATGTATTCGACAGTACTTCTAGAAAAATGGTACTTTAGATAACTGCGCTATAAGAAATTACGGGCATGCATTCTTATACATTTGCGAAGTGGATGCTTTATTTTCGTTCACTGCCCACTTCATAAATAACTAGGTCTATGTAGTCTGTATACCAATAAGAATTTTCAATTTACGTGTGAGCATTTGTAGTCCAGGGAAAATTATTTTAGTTTTGTAGCCCTTCTGGCAGTTTAAAGCATCACGCTTATTACGAAATTGACATTCTTCATTTTCGGTTTTTGTTGTACCTTGTTGCGCCGCTCCGCGCTGCGGCTGGGATGCAAATTTATTTCGTCCACGTATAACCAAGTTTACTTTTTTCGATGAGCGTCCAACAACGCACATCCAATGATGTATTACTTTTTCGTTTTATTGTATGAAACGGTGGACGATTTTTTTTTTAAATGGGTTGATAATAAAGGAGTTTTCTCAACAATTTAACACTATTTAGTGCCGACCAGAATTTTAAATGACTGCAAATGCAAACTCTCTTTGTATTAATAGGTTCTGAATCTTATCTTGGTTAACTTTAAATTGTCCTAATTGTATATTTTTGAAATAATTTTTTCTTTTTAGATTAAATTAATGTGTTTAGTTTTAAAAAATTTTTATCAGCCAATAGTAAGAGATAAATTTCAAATCGACCAATAACATCATAATTACACTGACTATTTGCTAATAGCTAATTACAGCGACAATTTTGTCATGTTTAATTGGATTATTGTTTAAATAAATGTATAAAAAAGGTTTCAACATTATTACACAAAAACACATCTTTTCAGGTTTTTTAATGGTGTATTTGTATATTGAAGTTATACAATCTAAACGTTTCGATAACACTTACAGTTACCTTCGTCAGTAGTAATAACTATTGAAATTGTTAAAGATGTTGAAACAATTTGTGAAATTAAAAAAATTATTTTTATGTTCTCAATTGTTCAATTTGACAAAATTGGACCTCGAACTCGATAAATTAACTACTGTTTTTATTGCTACTAAATTTCTCGTGTATTTTACAATTTGTCTCGACATAACTTCGGCATTAATAATGAAAGATTGAAGTCCTCGAGATGAAGCTCTCGGGATTTAATCAGATTATTAATCGCAAAATAACGTCTCGACAAATTAGTTTTAAAATACACTTGAAATTTAGATGCTATAAAAATAGTCGGCTATTTATCAAGGTCTTGTTCTATTACCGTCGATAACCCCCATAAACGTTAGGAGTTACAACTATCATAGTAACGGAACTATTCTTGTCATGAACAAGACGCATTTGTCAAACACTAACAGCCACGTTAATAAATATAAGTTAAGTTTATTGTGAAAATGAAACGATTTCGTAAAATTTCGTGAGAAATCATTGATAGCAATATTGAAAAGGGTGTTCCGAAGAATAGTGTTACATGCTTAGTTATTAAAAACTTTTGCGGTTTTTTAAATTAAAATTTTTAATTAATTAAATAAAGGTCTTGCTCATCCATTAAATTTTTAAGTTTTGTTCGTTTACTTATACACAGACACACACAGACACACACGACACACACACACACACACACACACACACACACACACACACACACACACACACAACACACACACACACACACACACACACACACACACACACACACACACACACACACCCACACACACACAAATATATATATATATATATATATATATATATATATATATATATATATATATATATATATATATATATATGTCTGTGTGTGTATACATAAGAAGAGCCCTCCTCCTTCGGAGTAGGTATCTTTAACTTTTAACCAACAGAGAAAACCAACTCATATAGTTTTCAGGCAACACGGCTTTTTCCCGGATTATCGATAATTTTGGATTTACTAATGGTATTATATATGAAAATTTTTGGCTGAAACTGAAATGAGCTAATTTGTCGTCATGTGATTAAAATAGGCCAGTAACATTAAGATTAGACTGAAAACACCTCATAGGAAATTATAATTTTGGCCAATCGGTTACTAGGTAAATTCCTGACAGTATCAAATTTGATTGCTTAAAATGCCATGCTCAATGAATAAATTTAAATATGTATTAATCAAGTGTTAATGACAAATACACTGTATGCGGGAATCTAATTGTAAAAAAACTTCCTGCGAATATTCCTCCAACAATGATAGATACGAAATAATTTCATAACAACTTCCTTAATCTTGGCTAACAACATACTTTCGGAAACTGTGAAATTAGTTAGTATTACTACAGAATATTTTATCACACTGCAAGCTACCAGCTCGCATGGAGAGGCAGAGTGGCGACAAAATCATTGCCAAAAAGAACTGAAAGTATTCAAACTGATCGTCTATTTTTGACACTCAACCTATATTGACATGTATTTTATCTAAGGGCTAGTATAAAAACCTTAAGGTAAGAAAAAGGGCTTGTTAGCTTGGTTCCTAACAAAATTAAAATTACAAACCATTCCAATCGTTGTTCTGCTGTAACATAACTAGCTAAAAGTAGAGTAGGTGAGCAACAGTTGTTAAAAATAACAGGACACTCACCTGCAATCTCCATCAAACCGTATCTGCAACTTGATCAAGAGAATCACACAACCGTAATGAACAACTTAAGAAGAGACACTTTTTCGTGATCTCCACCTCAAGGAAAGTGTACAATTGCCCACAATAAGTGCAGCATTAATTACAATAATTGTAAACATTCTTAATTTTTCAATAGGGATACTTATATACTTGTTTAACATTTTGCGAAATAGTTTAAAAAATAATCACGCTCAATAACGTTCGTGGTAATAATTCTTTTATAATTTTAACTAGACTAGCACTAATGTTTGTTGCTATTAAGAAATCCTACCCGCGGCATTTACTCCACTCGTGAGATTTTTATTGCAACAAAGATTCGTGAATCTAGTTAAAATTATCAAAAAACTGTCACCACTATTGAATACATTTTTAATTACTATGGATTGTACTAACTTCTAATTTTATTTATAGTGCTAGTAAAGATTATAGAAACTCTAAACATTAGGTATATGACTAATCAATTAAAATGCTTGCGGACAAATTAATATAACCGTTTTACCAATTTCATGCGTACTATATTACTAAATCAATAATGTTTACTTACCTCAGGTAGCTCTTGACTAATTTAACGTACGGTAATAATTGCCATCCGAGTCATGTAGGTAAAAGAATGTTTACACTGCAACGCAATGTTACGGGTTGGGGTGTCACACGACCGCATTCAACTACGGGTTGCGCCGCCGCTCGGAAACCTCAAATGGCTAACCTGTATTTGTAGGTTGGAAGGTAAAAAGTGTGATTGTGACGGGAATGTAGTACGAGTGTTTATTTTATTTGTTAATAATAAGCATATTCGCAGATAAATCATTAATCCACTAGTTAAGTATAAGTTTTAACATTCCCATACACTGAAAACTTTTCATATTACACTTTAGTGTACTAATTCCCTCCATTTTCGGAAACATTCTAATTTTTCTTTTGTTTGAATACGGTGACTAAACATATAGCTGGGGGTGTGTAACGATACATGAGTTATGCTATGTTCTCCATCTAGTACAAATTGATCGAGCTATGTGTTCGAATTTTCTAATATACATTTTTGAATCGAAGTAAGGTGGTAATATAGTCCGTTTTACTATTGAACTGTAGGTGTTAGTAAATGTTTAACTCTTTGGTTTAGTCATATTATTGACTGCATAAACAACGTTTCTTACATATTTACTTTGTTATTGTGCAATTATCCAGGAATTAACACTTTCGAGAAAGTAGTGTTATTTTTTTATTTAATTAGCACTATGTCAAGTACAATAATAAACAGTATTCGTCAAAAAGTAAAGTTCCATTGAATATCTTGGGCGTTGTCTGTTTGTTGTTTGGGTTGTTCGTGATTATTGTCTTAATAATACTACACTCGTGATAAGATCGTTCTGAAAATGGTTGAGGGCAAAAGAAGGGGTATTTACATTAGAACATTATTTTCGTTCATACGGAAGTGGACGGGGTAATGGCCCAAGTTTGAAATAAATTCTTTAAAA
Organism: Vesta saturnalis; assembly: GCA_036346205.1. Classification (NCBI taxonomy): domain Eukaryota; kingdom Metazoa; phylum Arthropoda; class Insecta; order Coleoptera; family Lampyridae; genus Vesta; species Vesta saturnalis. The sequence continues at coordinate 155,411 of JARFJB010002411.1, read as the reverse complement.
ATATCGGGAGCAATTTAATAAAACTGAACCCAGTAAAAGCGTAATGTTAGCAATTATTGAGGAATTTCTTTGCACTGGTAGTTTGTTGTATCAGCGCAATGGTTCTTTAGGTCGTCGAAAAACAGTTTGTACCAACGATAATAAAGAACGGGTTCTTGGCCAGGTTTTGCAGTCTCCACAAGGAATTAAGTTAAATTAAACATTAAACACCAGTGATACATCCACACGTAGAGTATTCAAAGGCATTCATTGTTATCTATACCGTATACAAACTGGACAACGACCAAACGCTGTGGACAAATGTTCAATAAAATTTTATCGTGGACGTGTGTTGAGCCTAGTATTCGAAGATACAGGTTTCTCGAAAAAATGTATGGTTTCCAGACGAAAGGCATGTTCACCTAAGTGGATGTATCAATAAACAACAACTCGATTTCTTGGATTTGAACGCCTTGACTTCAATGCAGAAAACCACTTCACCGTGATCGAGTTACATTTCGGTGTGCTGTATCAGGGCATAGTATAATAGGTCCTTATCTTGTTGAGGATAGGAATCAACACACAGTTACTAGTAATCAAGATCGTTATAGACAGAACATACCCTTTGTAAGAGGTTTAAGAAATGTTTGCCGTGCACGAAATGTACAGTTGAGCAAGCAATTGTTTCAACAGGATGGCGCCATAAGCCGTACAACCAGTCGCTCTTTAGAACTTCTCCGCTGGAAACAGAATAATTTATCGTGGAACGCACTTGGATTACCTTTCACATTTACCTGACCTTACGCCATATGATGTATATGTTTGGGGTATGATGAAAGAGTCAATATTCCGCTCTGATAGTGCACCAATGCTCGATTTGCCATTCCGTTTGTCTTTTTCTCTCAAGGCTATTATAAGTAGTAAAATATTGCTTGCTGAGCATTTTTAATTTAAGAAAATTACAAAAAAGTGCAATAAGTCAGCACAGTGGATCATTATGGCTAACGTGTAAGAACCTGTTGCGATTTAATGGAGGTTATCTGCCCAAGTGGAAAATATCAGGAACAATAGCATGTTTCCAAATTTAAATTTATTTTAATTCAATTAATTAACATATAGTATACTGTTATGTTAACAACATTGCAGTTATGCAATTTAGTTAGTAGTACCACAGCATAATATGTTATTAGGCTGTGGTAGTACTCCGTAGCTTTTTGTTAAGTTAATTGCTGTAAGCGATTCATTCCTAATTTTGGATTGAAGCAAGGTTCGAACGTAACGAACGTCATTGCATATATTACTTTAATAAATTGTAATTATCATTATTTGTAATCAGATTTTATACTTGCTTTAACTTAGTTAATGTGTGCATAGACTTTATTAGACCAACTTCATGTGCTGTTTATGTAACACAAGATGTCATTTCATTTTAACAGAATCATCAACGTCCAAAGCTGAAGAAGCTCGCTTTTTCAAATGTTACACCCAGCATATGGCTAGATCGTTTGATGCAGAATTTGATTCTGCATCGATTCATTATAACTTTCCCTGTACCTATCTCCAACAGTTTTCTTGTTAATCGATATTCTTATTAAAAGCTTGTGAAACTCCAAAAGTCCTTTCAAGTAAACCTTGATTTTCCATGAATAGAAGCAGTGTCGATTTTATGTCAAAGGAGTATCATCAGCTTCCAGATTCGTTGTGTATTTACTTACAGTTTTAGCGATTTTGACAATTTTCTCAAGTACAGTTTATATTGAAGAATATTTCACTAACGACTGGTTAAATTTGTTTTATATGCATGGTAAATTTGGTCGAATTGTCAGAAAAGCATGTAAATTATTTAACGTACGAGTCCCGAACCTACCAACAATTACTCCCGCAAAATTCGATAGAATCGAAACTCGGTTTATGGCAACGAAGAATATTAGCATAACTCGAGATCACCAAAACCTCGTAATAGATAATGGAGGTGTAATGAGCCAGAAAACGAAATAAATTTCTATTATTTTAAAATTATGAAGATAACAATTTATTTAAGAATTTATTTAGTTACAGTATCCAGTGTGGTAACAAACGGCACTTTGGCGTACGCACAAGTTTTCCTGTTCAATGTGTGCAAAGCCATTGCGTCTAATTTTACCAAAATCCCACTTCATCTCCAAGTGTAAAAGCGAAAGTTTCCATATAACTCAACACCGAGCTAGTGGATTAGTGGTCGCACGACCTGCTTAGCATTCGGGAGGTAACGGATTCGATTCTCGTTACCGTCTACCTTGCATGAGGTTTTTCAGGTAGTCATGCAGATATAGCGGCATGGTCACTTCATATGTGCGGCTACTTAGGCGAATACTGGGGCAATATTTGCCCCCTCAGAACCTTAACTCTGTTCCTTCCGGTCCTATATTGATTACACCCATCCTTAATCTCGCCATACATATATGTGTAATATATGTATGTTTGTTAGGAATATATGATTGTGGCTGAAGGAGATTGGAAAGCTCAAACATCCCGCCGTCCCCTAGGGGAAGGAGTGAAATACGTGACCTTTCTTTTTTTATTTCCTATAATTAGATACATCTGAAGAACACTTCTCTCTTGAGTTCTACTTCTCTGCAGAACACTTCTCCCGCAGAATATTCCAGCAGGATATTTCTCTGCAACTCCTCTTTTCTGTAGTACTTTATTACTATACCAGCATTCCTACATTTCTACCAAAATGTCTCTCTTCGAGAAACATAATTCCGACGTTTATACCTCTGGAACGCCAAATTAAAAACACGTTCCACTAAACTGTAAGTACTTAGAGTTGACTGAATTGACTCGAAGTATCTAGAATAAAATAATAATAACCTTACTTAGCCTTTAGCTTTTCACCTTGGATATAAAAGAGTTCAAATTTATGCTCTCTGTACCAATATCCTGTCACACCTAAACCCCCCTGTATAATCAACTCAAAACCCCGAAAGTATCCCGCTTGATGCATTGAATTGAATTTAAAAAGGCTGGCTTCCCAATAAATGAATAAGAATTACAATAAGAAAATATTTAAACTAGTAATCATTTATTTCTACGTTCAAATTAATTAAAACGTAATGTGTGTGTGTGTGTGTGTGTGTGTGTGTGCGTGTGTGTGTGTGTGTGTGTGTGTGTGTGTGTGTTGTGTTGTGTGTGTTGCTGTGTCTGTGTCCGTGTCTCGTGTCCGTGTCCGTGTCCGTGTCCGTGTCCGTGTCCGTGTCCTGTTGTCCTGTGTCCGTGTCCTGTGTCCGTGTCCGTGTCCGTGTCGTGTCCGTGTCCGTGTCCGTGTCCGTGTCCGTGTCGTGTCTGTGTCGTGTCCGTGTCGTGGTCCGTGTCTGTGTCTCGTGTCCGTGTCGTGTCTGTGTCGTGTCTGTGTCTGTGTCGTGTCGTGTCTGTCTGTGTCTGTGTCTGTGTCGTGTCCGTGTCGTGTCTGTGTCGTGTCCGTGTCGTGTCTGTGTCGTGTCGTGTCGTCTGTGTCCGTGTCTGTCGTGTCGTGTCCGTGTCGTGTCCGTGTCGTGTCTGTGTCGTGTCTGTGTCGTGTCGTGTCGTGTCGTTCGTGTCCGTGTCCGTGTCCGTGTCTGTCTGTCGTGTCGTGTCTGTGTCGTGTCGTGTCCGTGTCGTGTCCGTGTCTGTGTCTGTCGTGTCGTGTCTGTGTCTGTGTCGTGTCGTGTCTCGTGTCGTGTCGTGTCGTGTCCGTGTCGTCGTGTCTGTGTCGTGTCTGTGTCGTGTCTGTGTCTGTGTCTGTGTCTCGTGTCTGTGTCTCGTGTCGTGTCTGTGTCTGTGTCTGTGTCGTGTCCGTTCGTGTCTGTGTCTGTGTCTGTCGTGTCGTGTCTGTGTCGTGTGTTCGTGTCGTGTCTGTGTCGTGTCTGTGTCTGTGTCTGTGTCTGTCGTGTCTGTGTCTGTCGTCTCGTGTCGTGTCCGTGTCTCGTGTCTGTGTGTCTGTGTCGTGTCGTGTCCTGTGTCTGTGTCTGTGTCTGTGTCTGTCTGTCTCCGTGTCTGTGTCTGTGTCTGTGTCTGTGTCTGTGTCTGTGTCGTGTCGTGTCCGTGTCTGTGTCTGTGTCTGTGTCTCGTGTCTGTCGTCGTGTCCGTGTCGTGTCGTGTCCGTGTCTGTGTCTGTGTCGTGTCCGTGTCCGTGTCGTGTCCGTGTCTGTCGTGTCCGTGTCTGTGTCGTGTCTGTCCGTGTCGTTCGTGTCGTGTCTGTCCGTGTCCGTGTCCGTGTCCGTGTCCGTGTCGTGTCGTGTCCGTGTCCGTGTCGTGTCGTGTCCGTGTCTCGTGTCGTGTCCGTGTCCGTGTCCGTGTCGTGTCGTGTCGTGTCCGTGTCTGTCGTGTCGTGTCGTGTCTGTGTCGTGTCGTGTCGTGTCTGTGTCGTGTCGTGTCCGTGTCTGTGTCTGTGTCGTGTCGTGTCGTGTCGTGTCGTGTCGTGTCGTGTCGTGTCGTGTCTGTGTCGTGTCTGTGTCGTGTCGTGTCGTGTCGTGTCGTGTCTGTGTCTGTGTCTGTGTCTGTGTCGTGTCTGTCGTCGTGTCGTGTCGTGTCTGTGTCCGTGTCGTGTCGTGTCTGTCGTGTCGTGTCGTGTCGTGTCTGTCGTTCGTGTCGTGTCGTGTCGTGTCGTGTTCTGTCGTGTCGTGTCGTGTCGTGTCGTGTCGTGTCGTGTCGTGTCGTGTCGTGTCGTGTCGTGTCGTGTCGTGTCGTGTCGTGTCTGTGTTCGTGTCGTGTTGTGTTGTGTCGTGTTGTGTTCGTGTCTCGTGTCGTCTGTGTTGTGTTCTCGTGTCGTGTCGTGTCGTGTCTGTGTCTGTCGTCTGTCGTCGTGTCTGTGTCTCGTGTCGTGTCGTGTCGTGTCCGTGTCTGTCGTCGTGTCGTGTCCGTGTCGTGTCGTGTCTGTGTCGTGTCGTGTCGTGTCCTCGTGTCGTGTCGTGTCGTGTCGTGTCCGTGTCGTGTCGTGTCGTGTCTGTCGTGTCGTGTCGTGTCGTGTCGTGTCGTGTCGTGTCGGTCTGTCGTTCGTGTCGGTCGGTCGGTCGTTCGTGTCGGTGTCGTGTCGTGTCGTGTCTGTGTCGTCGTGTCGTGTCGTGTCTGTGTCGGTCGTGTCTGTCGTTCGTGTCGTGCGTGTCGTGTCGGTCTGTCGTTGTGTCGTGTCGTGTCGTGTCGTGTCTGTCGTGTCGTGTCGGTCGGTCTCGTGTCTGTGTCTGCGTCGGTCTGGTCGTGTCGTGTCGGTCGGTCGTGTCGGTCTGTCGTGTCTGGTCGGTCGGTCTCGGTCGGTCGGTCTGCGTTGGTCGTCTGTCGGTCTGCGTCCTGTCGGTCTGTCGTCCGGTCGGTCGGTCGGTCTGTCGTCTGCGTGTTCGTCGGTCTGGTCGGTCGGTCTGCGTCGTCGTCGGTCTGTCTGGTCTGCGTTGGTCGCGTCTGCGTTGGTCTGCGTGTCGGTGCGTCTGTCGGTGTCGGTCTGTCGTGCTGGCGTGTCTGTCGTTCTGTTCGGTCTGTCGGTCTGTGTCTGGTCGTGTCTGTCGTCTGGTCTGGTCGGTCTGGTCTGTCGTGTCGGTCTGCTGTCGTCGTCTGCGTCTGCGTCTGCGTCTGCGTCTGCGTCTGCGTCGCGTCTGCGTCTCGCGTCTGCGTCTGCGTCTGCGTCTGCGTCTGCGTTCGTCGTCGCGTCTGCGTCTGTGTCTGCGTCTGCGTCTGCGTTGGTCTGCGTGTCTGCGTCTGGTCGGTCTGGTCTCTGCGTGTCGTTCTGTCTGGTCGTGTCTGTGTCTGTCGTGTCTGTCGTCTGCGGTCGTGTCCGTGTCTGCGTGTCTGGTCGTGTCTGTCCGTCTGTCGTGTCTGTCTGTCTGTCTGTGTCGTGTCGTGTCGTCGTCGTGTCGTGTCCGTGTCCGTGTCGTGTCTGTCTGTGTCTGTGTCGTGTCGTGTCGTGTCGTGTCGTGTCTGTGTCGTGTCGTGTCGTGTCGTGTCTGTGTCGTGTCGTGTCGTGTCGTGTCGTGTCTGTGTGTCGTGTCGTGTCGTGTCTGTGTCGTGTCGTGTCGTGTCGTGTCGTGTCGTGTCGTGTCGTGTCGTGTCGTGTCGTGTCGTGTCGTGTCGTGTCCGTGTCCGTGTCTGTCCGTGTCGTGTCCGTGTCTGTGTCTGTCGTGTCGTGTCGTGTCCGTGTCCGTGTCGTGTCTGTCGTGTCGTGTCGTGTCGTCGTGTGTGTGTCGTGTCGTGTCTGTGTCGTGTCGGTGTCTGTCGTGTCGTGTCGGTGTCGGTCGTGTCGTGTCGTGTCGGTCGTGCGTGTCGTGTCGTGTCGTGTCTGTGTCTGTGTCTGTGTCTGTGTCTGTGTCTGTGTCTGTGTCTGTGTGTCTGTGTCTGTGTCTGTGTCTGGTTGTCTGTGTCTGTCTGTGTCTGTGTCTGTGTCTGTGTCGTGTGTCTGCTGTGTCTGCGTCTGGTCTGCGTCTGCGTCTGCGTTGCGTCTGCGTCTGCGTCTGCGTCTGCGTCTGCGTCTGCGTCTGCGTCTGCGTCTGCGTCTGCGTCTGCGTCTGCGTCTGCGTCTGCGTCTGCGTCTGCGTCTGCGTCTGCGTCTGCGTCTGCGTCTGCGTCTGCGTCTGCGTCTGCGTCTGCGTCTGCGTCTGCGTCTGCGTCTGCGTCTGCGTCTGCGTCTGCGTCTGCGTCTGCGTCTGCGTCTGCGTCTGCGTCTGCGTCTGCGTCTGCGTCTGCGTCTGCGTCTGCGTCTGCGTCTGCGTCTGCGTCTGCGTCTGCGTCTGCGTCTGCGTCTGCGTCTGCGTCTGCGTCTGCGTCTGCGTCTGCGTCTGCGTCTGCGTCTGCGTCTGCGTCTGCGTCTGCGTCTGCGTCTGCGTCTGCGTCTGCGTCTGCGTCTGCGTCTGCGTCTGCGTCTGCGTCTGCGTCTGCGTCTGCGTCTGCGTCTGCGCGTCTGCGTCTGCGTCTGCGTCTGCGTCTGCGTCTGCGTTCTCTGCGTCTGCGTCTGCGTCTGCGTCTGCGTCTGCGTCTGCGTCTGCGTCTGCGTCTGCGTCTGCGTCTGCGTCTGCGTCTGCGTCTGCGTCTGCGTCTGCGTCTGCGTCTGTCTGGTCTGGTCTGGTCTGGTCTGCGTCTGCGTCTGCGTCTGTGTCTGTCGTCTGTGTCTGCGTCTGCTGTCTGCGTCTGCGTCTGCGTCTGCGTCTGTCTGGTCTGGTCTGCGTCTGCGTCTGCGTCTGCGTCTGCGTCTGCGTCTGCGTCTGCGTCTGCGTCTGCGTCTGCGTCTGCGTCTGCGTCTGCGTCTGCGTCTGCGTCTGCGTCTGCGTCTGCGTCTGCGTTCGTCTGGTCTGGTCTGTGTTCTGTGTCTGTGTCTGTGTCTGTGTCTGTGTCTGTGTCTGTGTCTGTGTCTGTGTCTGTGTCTGTGTCTGTGTCTGTGTCTGTGTCTGTGTCTGTGTCTGTGTCTGTGTCTGTGTCTGTGTCTGTGTCTGTGTCTGTGTCTGTGTCTGTGTCTGTGTCTGTGTCTGTCTGTGTCTGTGTCTGTGTCTGTCGTCTGTGTCTGTGTCTGTGTCTGTGTCTGTGTCTGTGTCTGTGTCTGTGTCTGTGTCTGTGTCTGTGTCTGTGTCTGTGTCTGTGTCTGTGTCTGTGTCTGTGTCTGTGTCTGTGTCTGTGTCTGTGTCTGTGTCTGTGTCTGTGTCTGTGTCTGTGTCTGTGTCTGTGTCTGTGTCTGTGTCTGTGTCTGTGTCTGTGTCTGTGTCTGTGTCTGTGTCTGTGTCTGTGTCTGTGTCTGTGTCTGTGTCTGTGTCTGTGTCTGTGTCTGTGTCTGTGTCTGTGTCTGTGTCTGTGTCTGTGTCTGTGTCTGTGTCTGTGTCTGTGTCTGTGTCTGTGTCTGTGTCTGTGTCTGTGTCTGTGTCTGTGTCTGTGTCTGTGTCTGTGTCTGTGTCTGTGTCTGTGTCTGTGTGTCTGTGTCTGTGTCTGTGTCTGTGTCTGTGTCTGTGTCTGTGTCTGTGTCTGTGTCTGTGTCTGTGTCTGTGTCTGTGTCTGTGTCTGTGTCTGTGTCTGTGTCTGTGTCTGTGTCTGTGTCTGTGTCTGTGTCTGTGTCTGTGTCTGTGTCTGTGTCTGTGTCTGTGTCTGTGTCTGTGTCTGTGTCTGTGTCTGTGTCTGTGTCTGTGTCTGTGTCTGTGTCTGTGTCTGTGTCTGTGTCTGTGTCTGTGTCTGTGTCTGTGTCTGTGTCTGTGTCTGTGTCTGTGTCTGTGTCTGTGTCTGTGTCTGTGTTGTGTCGTGTGTCGTGTGTGTCGTGTCTGTGCTGTGTTGTGCTGTGTCGTGTGTCGTGTCTGTGTCGTGTGTTGTGCTGTGTGCGTGTGTGTCTGTGTGCTGTGTGTGTCTGTGTGTGTCGTGTGTCTGTGTCGTGTGTGCGTGTGTGTGTGTGGTGCGTGTGTGCTGTGTCGTGTGTGTCGTGTGTGTGTGTGTGTGTGTGTGTGTCGTGTGTGGTGTGGTGTGTGTGCTGTGCGTGTGTGTGTGTGCTGTGTGTGCGTGTGTGCGTGTGGTGGTGTGTGCTGTGTGTGCGTGTGTGCTGTGTGCGTGTGCGTGTGTCGTGTGTGCGTGTGGTGTCGTGTGTGCGTGTGTGTGTGGTGCGTGTGTGTGTGTGTGTGTGTGTGTGTGTGTGTGTCGTGCGTGCGTGCGTGCGTGCTTGTGCGTGCGTGCGTGCGTGTGTGTGCGTGTGCGTGTGCGCGTGCATGTGCGTGTGCGTGTGCGCGTGCGCGTGCGCGTGCGCGTGCGCGTGTGCGTGTGCGTGTACGTGTGCGTGTGCGTGTGCGTGGGCGTGCGCGTGCGCGTGTGTGTGTATTTTTTTCGAATTATAGCCAAGTAATCTAGACTCTTAGTAAACCATTTCCGTGAGTATAATGTTATCCCAGTAATTTAATCTTCATTTGAATTACACTAAGGCAAGGTCATCCACAGTTTACCGACTTTCACCTATTTGTGTTACCACAAAGATTCCGCCTAGCGTAATTGCGATGCAACTACGCCATACTGATTATTATACGACGACAAACGTGTAGTTAATTATTTACCAGGCAAAGAGTATCGAAAGAGATATCCTCAACCCACACTTTCTTAAATTAAATATATAATTAAAATAACACATACACCGTCTGTGTTAGTATCCAATCAATCCAGTAAAAGCCAGTTTATGTACATTTAAAAATTCCAGAACTAATTTAGTTCATTGCAAAAGCAAATTCCCTAGACGAGTCTGATATAATCGCTAGCAACCAGACCATATAGGCTGCGCGTAGAGCGGTCTAACCTAGAGGCACGCATACCTGAAGAGACCATTATTTTTGCTTATCTAATTATTATTATTGTTTGTATAATTTCATTTCCAAAATATTATTTTATGTTAACATAATTTGTAAACCTGAGTATTAATGCTTTATTTTGTGAATACATGGATAAATCCCTTTTGTACAAAGTTATTAAGGGTAATATAAATGTCGAGAACCCACCCTCAGCTTCGCTGAAGCTAGTTAAAGACTAATCACAAAATCCATCACGGAGTGAAGTAAATAAAGTAAAATCCAACCAGGGGCATTACAAAGGTAACGAGTTTAATATTTTGGCATATTTAAATTAAAGCTTATTCACCCCAGCAGAGCGGGGTTTGGGTATTTCAAGAGCATCAACCCACAAAAAAATTAAATATTCTATTTAAAATAAGGTAGTTAATGACGACCTCAAGGATAACCGGAAGTGGTGTGACCTGGAAAATATTTTAAAATAAAAGAAAATGTTGAATAACTCTGGAGCCCAAGAATTCAGAATTTTACGCTTTCTCTAACCAGGAAAGCTTCTGATGAACTGCCACCCTGAGAAACCACTATACAGAGTCCTGCATCTTAGCTCCCGCCTTCTACTACATCTAAATGATTTATGTTACAAAAAAATATTAAAATGGAGCAATAAAATGCTTGCTAGGCAGCACATTTTAAAAATATTTCCACCATCGCAGTGTGAGCCATAAGTCCTTGACAACACAACGTTATATAGTTTTGAATAAAACACCCTATATATTATTCCATATTTGAATTCTCCTCGCTTCGTACATTACTTCAACAAAATTTCAGCATGTGTGACAAGTGTTGATCACTCTGTATATTTCAAGAACAGACGAAATTAACTACTATCTGTAGGAGAATATTTCATGTATGTGGTCTATTTTACTCTTATAAAAATGGCTACACGAAGTATCGGTAGTCGTATACGGTATGCTACAGAATGAGAATCATATAGATTTTTGCGAAATTTTTAAATGGAATACCCTATACTGTTTATCGGATGGGATAGCTTATATGCTACTCTATCCATTTTATTACGCATTCCCTAGACCTAAACCTACTCGTTTTTTAATTAAATTGATCTTTACCCCGAACTACCCGTTATTAAACAAAACTAGGCGTAAAAGATATTCATTAAAAGCAATTAGACATAGCTTTCTAATATTAGTAATACCATTTACAACAAATTTTAGTATTTAATTGATATTTTTTATAATTGTATCTTTTCTAATACGCTCTTCTACTGCGTTAAAATACGTTAGACATGAATCGTAAACTAAGGTGAGTAAAAAAAAACATACGATTATCATACTTTCTTAAGATAAGGTATCTAATAGCTGGCCATGGAAAAAAATGCATGGTAACTGTCAAATAAGTAAACATTATTGTTTCAATTTACGGTTAGATACGTGGTGCTAAATATTATTTTTATTTGCGCTACAACCATTTTTAAGCGGTAGTTATTCATGTAAGTGGTTTTGCTGATAATAGTGCTTCTTGTGGTAGAGTACCAGTATGATGAGCTCGTAGATATGATTTTTATACTAGGGGAATACCAAAAAACTCTATTCTGGCAAATCGAGTTTATGGAGAGAGTTATTCCGAACGAAGGCATCCAGACAGACGAATCCTGGAAAATTTATTACAACGATTTGTACTAACGCGACATGGAAGCTATACAAAACCAGTTATGAGTAGAACTGTTCGAAATGAAGAAGGTGAATTGTCTGTTATGTTACCTGGTATTGAAAATCCTTCAATTAGTCAAAAAGTAATTAGTCCTACTGTAGGTGTTAGTGAACGAAGCGTTCAAAGGGTTTGAGCGATAACCATTTTTATGCGTATCATATCCAGTTTCATCAACAACTATTTAATATGGAATTGGAACAACGTAATCGTATTTTGCAGTTGGGCGCAATATAGAATTGATATAACTTACAACTTTTTTGATAAGGTTTTGTTCTTGGGTGAAGCCACATTCCACAAAAATGAATTTGTGAATCGCCATAACTTCCACTACCATTCAGATCAGTATCCGAGGATTTTCGGACAGGTTGACTATCAACAGAAATGGTCAATAAATGTTTGGTGCGGAATTATTATATAACGATGTCACAATAATTTTGAGACAAAACTATTCATAAGCTTGTTATGTCCAATAACAGCTTTTCATGAATATCTCTGAAACTTTGACGTATTGTATTCCGCACCCAATAGGAATATAATATACAGGTGTTCCCGTTTTGATTAATAACGAGTAAATTCTGAGATAAACGTATTTACTAAAATATGAGCCGGTTTGTGTATAGGGAATGATTAATAAAGTTGAATAGCAAATAGTCTATCTCATGCCTATGAAAAGTAAAGGGTGTTCTAGAAGTTTACGAGAAAATCTACGATTCTCGTTTTGGACCATACTTTATACGATTTCCGATATTTCGTGCAGTCATCTTTATAAGAACAACTTCGATAACATTTGAGGTGTCCCTTACGGTCATTAATTACTGTACGGAATTCCAAAAATTTTTATTGTAATATTGATTAATAATTAAAAATAACAAATCTGTTCATTTCAAATGAGACATTACGTAGAATATACCCAACAAATGAAAACTATTATTTTCAACATTCAAGCTTTTGCATTTTCGATAAAATACATCAATTTAAATTACTATTACATTTTTTTTATATGAAATACTTGTACAATACACAAATTGGTTTTTCAAACAAAGTCTGAAACGTTTTTTTTTTTTTAATTTTCGGTCGCTTTTTGTATGAAGTCTTTATTATTAATTTTATTTTTTTTTTTGTAGAAAATTTACAAAATGAGAAACAAACATAATTTTTCGAAACTTTTTTTTAACTGCTAGAAAAAGAGAGTAAAGTAAAGCTTACATCATGTTCTTTTTTATATTCTAAACAGTATTGCCAATAAACTAAAGTGAAAAACAAGAACTAGTTTCCGGAAAAATTTTTCTTTTTTTTATTACAAACAAACCGAATTGAACAATGAACAGGCTCTAGTTAAAAGAAATACTTAAACAGTATATTTTCTACATACTTTGTAAAAGTCCCAACTTATTGTTTAATCTCACTAGTTTTGGCCATGATGTCAGCTATCTGGCCTTCAGTAGGGATATACTTGACTTGAAGAACTCCTTCCATCACCTTTTAAAAATACTTTATCTTGGTTTACGTTTTGTCCGATGATGATTGTCCGGGTTATGACAAAGACGAATCGTTGCCTGGTATCCATTTGAAGAGTAGAAACTTGCTTTGGAGAGCCCATCTCTTAACTCCCCTATAAAGAACTTACCTTCTTTTTGGCTGCTTGCCATTACTAGACTTTCTTTTATATGAAGACAAGGATCAGCTTCACTTGTTAGAAAACCCTGCTTCCTTAAGACAATTACTGAATCTTTTATTCCATCACCTTGGATCTTGTTCAAGTCCACATAAGCTTCGTAATAATTCACAGACATTTTTATTCCACTGGTATAACCATCTGGCTGTTCCGTGTAAATATCTTCTTCTAATTGTCCATACAAAAATGTGGTTGAAACGTCCAACTGAATCAAATGCATATACAATATGGTAAATCACGGCGCGAGCGTCAAACTCATCAAACTACAGAGTTTGAGAGAAATTCAATTTAAAAATAGAAAAATGTTCTAATAAATACAAAATATTGTATGTATTTGTATTTTTCATTAATAACATAATTTTTAGATTCAAAATACCTTTTTTATATTTATTAACTATCAGAAGTATACTGCGTTTACCTTTTATTGATGATTGTCTAAGGTATTAACGACCTATGTTAATGCCGTACAAATAAAGGTCACTGGAAACTCACTCTTTTGGGAGGGAATTAATTTTCCCCAGACACCTGTGTTCCATAAAAAATGTACAGCATGATGAAGAATGTTATCTATTCGTGAAGTGCTTTCAAGATCATTAAACTTATGTTGTTTTAAATCACCATCCTCTATACTAATCAGAAATCAGTGTTTTCACCCTGTACTAGAAATATGTATGGCGTTAATGGGTAATGTACCTGCATAAGTATAGTATAAGCAATTACAAAAATACCGTACAGTAACAAATTGCCTATATTGTTTCTACAATTACCGGCGAATTAAAAATTTGTACTGACTTCCGGTACCACTACTTTTGGACGACACTAGATTATTCCTCATTTTTTTAATGATCTATCAACTGGAAGAAAGCCGTACAAAAGTAATTAGTCGTAATTCCTCATATTCACCTGGAAAATTCAATTTTCCCATGTACTTATCTGCATCGCTCAAAAGTAACGGCATGGGTCTGAGAGTAATGTGCTGATGTACTAACAGCCTTCTAAACGTAATTCGCGGTGGGTCATTTCACAGGGTAATTTGTTCCATGGGCCTGTAGTCTAATAAGTAAATGTAGACTGAAAAATAAAAATTGAGTTTCTAAGTTAATATTTTTAATGGTTAGAATAAGCACGTAAATGGTAGGGTCGGCTATATCGTACCACTTTGCAGAATTTAGGCTATAGTAAATTTTATACCAACGGCCACAATAAATAAATCATGTTATTAGAAGCAATACAATCTAAATTCATTAGATAATAGAAATCGAAACATACAAATAGAGAATGATTTCCAAAATGCTACAAAAGGTACGATTTTCCCAAGTCGTTCTGTAAAACAAACCTAGGGGTAGCCAAATCGTGTTGATGATAATACATGGAGATACAAATACAAGATGTAGTTTATTCACAATACACAGGTATACTTTTTTACTCTAGGTTTTGCCCCAAAACAAATTTCGTGGGCTTACCGACTCCACTTGTGGTACCGCAACATATCTTCAATCATTTTATTATATGTTTTGTTATGAACGAATAAGTTCAATGGTAAATATGTAATTAAAAATTACTATTAGTTTTATTAAATACATAAATAAAAAGTTTACCTCGAGTAGAATTTGAACCTACTAACTTGTACTTTGCTAGAGTACCGGGCTAACCATCTATGCCATCAAAATTCAAGCCCCAATCGATGTAAACTTTGCCTTTATGTATGTAGAACTGATATAAATTCTAAATATAATGACATTGCAATCAAACTACTTATATTAATGGAATGTGAGCCTGCAATATCGCAAGGATTCACACATACCAAAGTAACTTGACTAATATCAATTTATTATGTTTTGTTATGAACGAATAAGTTCAAAGGTAAACATGTAATTAAAAATTATTATTAATAATGATAAGTAATAATAAAGGTCGTAGGCTGTCAAATCCTACTCGAGGTAAACTTTTTATTTATGTATTTAATAAAATTAATAACAATTTTTAATTAAATAGCATTTCACAAATGTTCAGTCGTATGCCGGGTAGTTCGGCAAATCGTACCATGTACGATTTGACCAAAGCGGTACGGTTTGACCAAAGGTAAGTTTTTTAAGGTTTATTATTAATATAAGGTTAATTACAATTTCAACTTATTTATACCTTATTTCTAATAACCTTTTTAATAAAATATTTGTTTGCTTCATTTTACCGTTTTGTAGTAAATCCCTTGCAAATGAACGGCGAAAATTGTATTTTATGACAGTGTTTTCACAATTCGAGTTACCAACCGTTTTAGGTTAGCCAGCACGCAAACTTTGCATTTAGAGCAAAAGATGGCACCGTTTATACTTCTTCATCAGAAAAATAGTGTAGTACCGTTTATGTCATCCACATGGGGTTTCACCAATAAGGAATCCCTGTCGAACAATTTTTACAAACTACCGTTAGTGAATAATTCTTTAGTTTGTTTTCATGCGTTTCCAGCTAAATTTTTTTAGCATTTAATAAGAAACATTAAAGAACTATTTAATAACAAAGTGATTAATTAATCAGAATGTAAAAGGGCGTAAGTATGCGAAACATTTGAGTTAGTACCAGCATAGCTAATGCTTGTGTGTTTAATGTTAAATATCCGACGAGAGCTAATGTGTCTAATTCCGAGAATTATATAAAGGTCTACAATCCCGCTAATTCGGATACTTTGTTTAGAAGTAGTAGGCAGTTAAGTAATACCAGTTTTGTATAACCTTCTATAACGAACGATAGATTTTCCTAAAAAGTAGACATTGCTTGTATTGCATTTTAGTTGGATCATAAGGCCCATCAATTCTAATCACTACTTTTTTTTGTGCTTTTTTAGTTTTTGATATGAAACCAAAAAGTTTAAGGTATTAATTTAATTTATAATGTGTGTGATTAATAATGGTGCCAGGTATAATGTTGTGGTTTAAAAGCACCAGGTGTAAATAATTTAATAAATAGATGGGTGTAGATGTTCGCAAAACAAATCGTTAAACTAACCAGAAATTAAAACACTCACTAAAAGATAATGCCGTTCTCTCAGACGGTAGATTAAAGTAGGCCGGTTCAATCTTTATTTGATTTGCTTAATTACCACAAATTTCTTGCACTTAACATCAATATAGTAACTGCAATGTAACAATAATAAAAATGATCTCGGACGCCAAGTTATTTTTTGATTCTGCTTGAAATAACTAAACCGAGGATACAATAAAAAATTCACTAAAAGGTCAAAATAAAAGATATAAAAACTATATTTATTAAATATTTAAATTTAGAGTTATATAAAATATATCTTAAAAACTAGTTGTAATAGCCTTAAAGTACTAAATTATTAGAATATAAATATCTGTTCGAAAAATTTTGTACACAACTTTTTGATAACATCTGGCATCTAAATAAATACGAAAATGTAAACCAAAGGTGATGTAATGTTTGCACCAATATTGTGCAAAATATCGTAATAACAATGCTGAACGTTGTAAACCATACCAAACTTGAATTTTACTTCTTATAAATTTATCTTCATGAAATTTGAATGATCCAGTGTTTTTTGCATTCTCTCGAAAGTTCAAATAAAGAATGGGATCTAAATTTAAATCTGAATTAAATGCAAAATTGCAATCCTAAGCATAGGAAATACCAAAAGTGGTAAAAATGCCAAAAGTAAAAGTGAAAATCAAGGTAAAAAAAAGTAAAAGTGCCTGCAAAAGCAAATGTTTTAGATTTTAATATAATACCAGTTAAAAGTATTTTACCATTAAATCAATGGCACTTGTCACAAAATTTAGGTGGAAACCCAAAAATGGCTTCCTAATCAACACCAAGGTCATCAAGTAATGCTCAAAAAGACGCTTTGGATGTTAGGTGATATAATGGTGCACGAAAAAATGTGCACAAAAAATAAGTGCAGAAAAAATAATTCACGATACGCAACTTAAGTTACACCAAAATGCAAATTAAGTTGCCTACCACATACTTATAATTCATTAATAACCAAAAAACATTTTTTCTTATATTTTACAACTAAATCAACGAAGAACGTAAAAGATTCGTTACAAATTAATAATATCAGAACTAAAACGTGTTATTACGAGCTTTGGAAAATTAAAGGAAATGATATAATTTCAGTTACATTTTTTTTAGGATAAGTATGCAACCTCTTTCATACGTTCATAACGGAAACAGTAAACATTATAAAAACAAAAAAAATAATCTATGTCAGAATGAGGTTTAAACCCTCATGCGAGATAGAGATTAATAGACATAAATACATGTTAACCTAAATACAATATTCCAAAGCAACCGCGCTACTATAAGATACAGTTAAACCATTTTAATTCATATTTATTTAATTAATTTAATAATAACTGGTACCACTACTTATTGAGGAACCAATAATTGACAAATTTATTTTTGAGGCTAAATTTTTAGTGTTAATGAAAATTTCAAGATTATAATGTAAAATACATCCAAGTAATTAATATGTGGTACAAAATATCGAAAGAAGCTTACCATTAAATGGATTTATCTACATAACTCTTGCAGGGTAGCTTATGAAATTCTTAAAGGAAGTATTATTAAAGCAAAACCACGAGTTAGTTGGGGACGTCTGGCACAAACTAAAAACAGGTGCCAACTGAAGCAACCCTTTCTATTGTCTAGCTCTCCCTAGTGGCAGAAGGTGTCACTGCAACTGCTTGATATATTTGAGCACGAATTTGTAAAATTTGTCATTGATTCAGTGTCAATTACTGCTGGCATTACCCTAGTATAACATGCCATTAATACTTGTAAAGCCACAATATATATTTAAATTGTACTTGTAAAATAGACACAATTGATGAAGAAATTCAAAATGATCTTTGTTAACAGAACCAAACCTATTTCTTCAATTTAATGAAAAAATACACAAGCAATACGAATTAAAATTGCATATTTGTCAATAAATCACGAAAAATACATGTACCTAGGTCAAGACAGTGTACTGTAGGGTTTAACATGGTAACTTGGTATACATTAAATTTCTTCTCAGTTAATTTAGCAAAAATACCTACTAAATTAGTGTAGTAGTACTTTTCTTCGATATACATATAGTAATAATCGCTTACTAACTGATACACCTAGCATACTGCAAGTTACGTTGGTATTACTAGTAATTACTATTATTTATTACAGTGCAAAATACATTACTAATTTGTGTAGCACTAATCTGACTATTAATTCTTGATTATTTCTAACGCTAGTAAAACATAAATATATCCACCTACATAAAAACACTAATCCTGTACATTGCATTGCTGAATTTACAACTGGACTCTTCCTTTCGTGTCTATATTAATTCAACATATTCTTAATTAACTTTTAGAGCTCCAAGTATATTTTGCATTTATCTCGATGGTGAAAATTCTTTGTATGACTGATACAGTTATTTATTCGTAACAACTACATTATTTGCTTTGTGGAATGTGTAGCTATTTTACTGCACATGCTTATTTTTTTTTAAAGTGTAATGTGGTTGCCATTTCAGTTCAGTTCCTAGACCAGAAAATGACTTTGAAACAGTAACATCAAATTCGGAATATTGTCCATCGAACGAAGATATATCAAGTTCTTGTTCAGTCATAGAAGAAACTCCTAGTGCTAGCTCTGATTCCCTAAGTGAAAAAGATGTGTCTCCAACAATCAGTCTAGTAGAACCTATAGTTTGTAGTAATATATCTTATAAATCCTTACCTATCAAATAAAAAACAGGAGACAAACTCTTGACAAATAAATAAGTTCAAACGTATAAGAAGAAAACACGTTTGTCACTAGTGATGAAATGAAAAATTTAGGTAACCATGAAGCATGACAGTTATAAAAGGAGTGACATTTTATAACGTCAAAAATGTATGTAAAACTTGGTTTGCCTAATGGAATTAGGTAAAATACCTTTTTGTTGAACCATATTAATCTTAGTAGTTTAATCTTAGCTAGACTGTTTCCTGCCATTTAACTTCAACAACCTGTCTCATATCTGTTAGGCAGGTTGTCGTTCTAAATTAGAAATTGTAGTGCAAAACATTTTTATTTTAGGCGAATGCTATAGAAGATTTCTTCTCGCTCGACCATCCATCATTTTCTTGTTCACTTTTCAACTTTTGATGGAATGGAACTACGACGCTGAAATTTTTACAATATATTCTTTATTATAAAATAAAGCTTGAGTTTGCTAACTCGGTAGATCCCTCGATAAATATAGATCATTTGGGCAAAGGGGTCTGTAAGTAATCTCGTCAGTATGTTGGTAACAACACGAGACACAAAAAAAACTTCTATTTAATACTTTCTAGCTTGTTTTCCATACCTTATAAAATAAATGTGATAATCGTATAAGTGGTGTAAAAGTGTTCTGGTAAGAAATCATTGAACTAACTCGAGATACAACCCCTTCACCAAAAATAATGCCTTCGTCTCAGTGGGTTGATTAATGTAGGCCGATTCAATCTTTTGATTTGCTGAATTACCACGAATTTATGCTATGTTGTTTCTATTTAACAAAAATAATAAAAACGCAATGTAACACTAATAAAAATGATCTCGAACGCCAAGTTATTTTTTAATTATGCTCGGAATAACTAAACCGAAGTTTACAATAAAAATTTTATCAAAATGTTAAAAATAAAAAATATGGAAACTATGTTTATTAAAAGTTAAAATTAGAATTATATAAAATATATCTTAAAAACTAGTTATAGCCTTAAATTACTAAATAACGGTTATAAATATAATAAATGGTTAGAAATAAAAATGGACGTTTAGAATATCAGATGATGTAGCGGAGCTCGAAAAAGTTGCGCAAAGAATTAAGTCAAAGATATAGAACTATAAACCACTAAAAAGATATGCAACTCAAGTTACACCACAATGCAAGTTAAGTTGCCTGCCATACACCTATGTTTCAATAATAATTAAAATTTTTCTTATATTTACAACTAAATGAACGAAGAACATAGATTACGGTATATTTTAATACAACTCAAAATGGGTTGTTACAACCTCCCCCCTCCCCAAACGGAAAAATCCAAATAACACAACCCTTATATTTGTAGAAATATTTGTATTAATTGAGGTCGCTGTTAAATGAATTCACTCTATGACCAAGAGCTAAATTTTGCGCCTCATGAGTGTTGTCAAAATTTGGGCCGAATGTTGCCGAGAATTTATATTTATACACTAGTGTCGCGGAAAAATTGATTAGTCAACATATTGAGCCATGCGTTGCCCAACACACCACCAATTTCGTTGGAATCGCGGCAAAATGGATTCATTCATTGCCAAAAACTAAGTTTTATGCCCCATGAGTGTCTCTCAAAATTTGGGCTGAAGGTTGCTTAATATTTATGCTTTTATACCTAGATTTCGTTGCGGTTATGTAAAATTGGATTATTTTGATGACTAAATGCTAAAAATAAGTACTATGGGTATCCAGACATAGTGTTCGCTTTTCACAGAATGTGTGGTTAACCATACCAACTCCACTACGGCTTACAAATTTTATCTATAATTTTGTAAAGCTTTTTATTTTATGTGGGAAGAGCAATAATCAAGTTTTATGTGCCTAAATTTAGCCTACTTTCTGCTCCTCTTAAGTTTAAGTCACAAGTCTATAGGCTATGCGGTAGTTTAAAGCTTTTAGATATGTTTGACTAATAATAACTTTCAATATTTCTAATAATAAGGTTATCATGATTTTTTTAACGTTTGGAGCTTAATTGAAGTTATTGAACTCAAACCGTGTATAA